>JBBPCZ010000012.1:11738051-11752290 GCA_037974445.1 Brycinus macrolepidotus
ACACACACACACACACACACACACACACACTCCGACACACACACTCACTTCCCTTTGAATCATACATTTCACACACACACACACACACACACACCTCCCAAAAATAACTAATCAGAAGGAAAAAGGAGCAACCACCGCCAAAGCTAAACCTCCCTCCGCCATCTGTCTTGGTGCGCCAAAAAATGTGAAAACCTTTTTTAATTTACTTTTGGAACACATAGAGATTTTTTTTCTTCCATCAAATGGAGAAAAAAAAAATACCTAAGGCTTGCCAGTATGTTTCTGCGAGTACCTGAAAACCTAATGGCACACTTTGTTGAGTCATTCATCTGGAAAGCAGAAGACGGAGGAGTGAGTTGGCCAGGTGTTTTGCATCAGCGGAGCTTGGCGAATCCTTTTGTTTATGTAAGTGCAATATATAAGACCAGTGTTCATAAAATCGATGGCGATTAGGAGCGTTCTGATGAAGAGGGGGGACTCAGACAGGTGCCTGCAATTAAAGGAAATCCATGCGAAATCACTGGCTCATTACGAGAACATGTAAAAAACAGACGCACACTCCAGGGATGTCTAGTTTACATAGCGAAGCGGGACACAGAAAGGAGGGACAAGATTAGGAAGTATGAAAAGATACCTGGTTATGATGGAGGAAAGTGTTGCCTGTATAGCACCCAGTGAACCCAGTACAGAAAGCCTTTGTTTAACCAGAAACATTTGGAGCCTTAATTTTTAGAAAGTGCACAACAAAGATGGCCTTTTATAAAGTTAATGTGAAACATTCAATTTAATGCATTCAGCTTCATGTTCATCAACGTTTTCATTTGTAATTTCCATATTTTTGGTTGGACAGATTTTTTTTTAAAAGCATCCATAAAACAATTCCAAAGGTGTTTTAAACAGCCGAATGGTGTTTTCTCACAAGGGGATACATGTTTGGGCTGTGGCATTATTACTTCAATTGTGTGGTCAAACACTGACACAAATATAACATTAATACTATCTGCCTAATATTGTGTTAGTCCCCCTTGGCTCACTTAAACAGCTCGGACCCTCCAGACTTCTCAGGACCTCTGAAGGTGTCCTGTGGTATCTGGCATTAAGACATTTAGATCCTATGGAGGTGGGATCTCCACATATCAAGACTATTTTGTTCAGCACAGATGCTTGATTGTATTGAGATCTGGGGAATCGTGAGGCCAAATCAGCACTTTGATCTCTTCATCACGTTCCTCAAACAATTCCCCAGGTAAGCAATGGACACGCATTCGGGTTTGGATGGGCTCTCTGACTAGTCTGCCACAACACAGCCCCATATGGAGCAAGCTGTGATGTACTGTTTGTTCTGACACCTTTCTAACATAGCCAGCTTTAACTTTTCAGAAAAAAAAAAAATTGTACTACAGCAGCTTTTCTATTGGACCAGACCAGACGGGCTAGCCTTCACTCCCCAGTGTAACTTGAGCATTCAATACCCATGTTGCCAATTCACTGGTTCTCCTTTCTCGGACCGCTTTTAGCAGGTCCAAACCACTTCATACTGAGAACATCACCTAAGGCCTATCATTCTGGAGATGCTTTGACCCAGTCATCTAGCCATCACAATTATGTCCTGGTCAAAGTCACTCTAATCCTTACTGTTGCCCATTTTTTCCTGCTTCCAACATGTCAGCTTCAAGAACCGACTCTCCACTTGTTGCCTAATAAAGCCCACCCCTTGACAGGTGCCACTGTAATAAGATTATCAGTGTTATTCACGTCACCTGTCAGTGGTTTTAATGTTATGGCTGATGAGTGTATAAGTATTAAATGGCTTTTACTATAAAATGAGTTAATGCTAAGAGATAGAGGGGGTTCAGAATAATGGCTGAGCGTCAGTCTAAACATAAAGAAGACAGGAAATGCTAAGAGAAAGACAGGCAGATGCAGCAAAAAGGGGAAGAGAGGAACGCTAGGGATTGAAAGCAAATGTCAGTGTCATTTGCTGTATCCCCATAATGCTCTTTGGGCCAGAGTGCCAGAGTGGGGGCCAACCCTAAATGGAAATGTACATATGTAGGGTCTCCTCAGGCAGGCCTCAGGGCTCTGCAGCTCCTCCCAGCCATATCGTGCAGCTATTTTTACCCTCACAAGCTAATCAAACAGGAGCTATAAACCTATAGGACACCCATCTCTACTCACTCTCACCTACTGCTTTGAGGATAAAAGGATCTGTGTGTGTGTTATTGTGTTCCACTTATTGGAACATGCTACAATGCACTTTTAAGCTCAGCCTGTCATTATTTAGTCTATTTAAATGTATAATTTCCAGTCATTTTCTTTGAGTTTGCATCTGTTTCATTCAGTTGTTCCATTGACTGTTTCATTGTTTTATTTTATTGCTTTATTCATGTATTGTTTTAGTAATTTTATTATGTTTATTCTAATTTGCTTCCTTTTATTGCTTTGATGTTTGCTATACTTTGATATATTGCAAATAGGGGCTCGGCCTCAGTGTATTCTGAGTTTAAAAAGGGCTGAAGGAATGATACAATGAACAAATGCATGAATGAATGGATGAATGTGAGTGTGTGTGTGTGTGTGTGTGTGTGTGTGTGTGTGTGTGTGTGTATATGTATGTGCCACCTTGCATTTATCTCTTTGTGGGGAAGTCCTCAAAAATGGTAATACCCAAACGCATGTATGTGTGTGTGACCATGTGTGTGTGTCTGTGTGTGTGTGTGTGGCCTTATTTATCCTTTTGTGGGGACCAAGTGTTCTAATGACATGAACACAGGGCAAACTTGTAGAAGTGGGGACATTTTGCTGGTCCTCACAAGAAAACATGCCGTTTTGCCACAAATGTAACTGTTTTTGGAAAAACTAAAAGAGCAGAAAGATTGGCCTTTGGAGGTTAATGTTAGGGTTAGGTTTACTGTGGTTGGTGTAACGTGGTAATGGGTAACACTGCTGTCCTCCATGCAGAGGAATGAGGTTCCATTTCTCTGTCTAGGCAACATCACTAATTAGAGTCCTTGGGAACGACTCCTAACACTACATTTACCTACATTTGTGCCATAAATAACCTCCAGGTCACTCTAAAGAAGGGTGTCTGCCACAAGCTTAAACTGAAATGTTTAGGTGTAACATTACTCAGCTGCACTCCATGGAATGTCCTCACAATTATAGTAATATTGAACATGTATGTGTAAGAGTGTACATGAGTCTGTGCGTTTGTGTGTGTGTGTGTGTGTGTGTGTGCTGTTGTATAGCTGGTAAACCTTTGAAGTGAGCGAGTGAATGGTTTGAGTGTGAAAAGAAGGGCAGAATTCTACATGCATACACACAGTGTGTTTATTTTTATTATTTTTTTTATATATAAAAATTATATATAAAATGTACAGAACACAAACATTTCCATGCAGACTTTCATATGCTCCCAAGCTCACCCAGACACGCGCGCGCACACGCGCACGCATACATGGTCTCAGAAGCTCCCGAGGGTCTGAGGGACACTTACATAATGGTGGGAAACCTTCATCCACTAGTCATCCGAGTCATTTAGAACTAAATAAATAAATAAAAGCGCGATCTGCTAAGCGGCCTGCTCCAAACATCCCCGAGACACTTCACGGGAGATTATGCATTATGGAGCTCTTTGCTCTCTTTCTCCCTCTCCCTCTCTCTCTCTCTCTCTCTTCCTCTCTTCCTTCTCTCTCTTCCTCTCTCGCTTGCTCTCTCTTTTTATGTTCCAGCACCTATTATGGATCAAAAGTATATTCTGATGCATTTAATTAAAAAAGGAGCACCATAGATATTAAAAATGTATGATTGGAAATTTGCCTCTGGTGTCTTCCTCTGTCTCTTCCTCTCTCCCGCTCTCTGTTGTGCATGCTCACATTCTTTTCATCCTTCCCTGACTTCTTGTGCATTTAATAGAAAGAATCATTGTTGAAACAGAAGGCCAGGTCTTTTCTGATGGTTAATTAGGTTTCCTCTGTGTTGTACAAAAGAGCGATCTCCAAAGGGTCTGCTTCTGGGGACAGATCAGCCGACTGAACTAGTTTAGCAGAGAAAAAGAGGCAAGGAAGGGAGAGGACAACCGAGCTGTGCAGAGCGAGTGTGGTCTTGTTGTTTTGCTTATGGCTGACTGAAGTCGAGTGGTTCTCCGGCCTCGGGGCACACTGCAGTGTCCGTGCGTGTGAAGACGTTCTGAGGAATGTCAGGTTGCTGTTATCTTGGGAGTGGCTCCAGACTTCCGTTAACTCCAGTCACGGCTGTTACACTCCTCAAAACCAAACGACACCTCGACAGATGACAGAAACCACATCAAACACACACAAACACTCACAAACACTCGGGGTGGGGGGATGGGGGGGATGGGGGGGTGTTTCAACAAAACAGGATTTGCAGTAAGCCAGGTAACCTTTAAAAGATTATCATCAATAGGAAAGCATGCATATTACTTGTCTGTTGAATGTGTCAACAAACTTTCAACTGATACCAGCAATAAGAAGACATTGTTGCCACATGTTTTTTTTTTTTTTTTTGTCATTGAAACACATAGAAACAAATAGAAACAAGTCAGAAGCGCAGACTCGAATCTTTAATCTCTAAATAGAATGTATGTGAATGCATGTAAATGCCTTTTGTAGCTAACTACAAAATTAGCCATGTAATTGTGCTACTAGATTCTGCTTTTGTTGTTTCCAACCTGAGAAACTAAATTCTTTGCATTCCCGTGCTTTAAAGTCAGAAACACGGTTAGCTACTTAGCTAGGCTGATCTATTCTGGTACCTTCAAACAGTGCTTCCTATTGTACAAATGTACGAAGAGCAACCAGCAGTAACGGATGTCAGCAGATCTACACTTTAACCTTTAAAGCTCCGAGCCCTTCCTGGACGTGTTTTTCCGGATTCAAATGTCAACTCACAGTGGCTCTTATTTCTGACTGCAAGAGTGCAAAGTGGCATGCCTATGAAATCTGCAGAATTCATACTAGATATAATATCATTTACAAATCTAAAGGATGTAACATAACCTATGTTTTAGTGATATAAAAAATAAATACATTTTTTTCATCAAATATGAAAACTTGAAAGAGTGAAAAGTCTTATACACAACATGTATAAGTGGCGACAGGACTTGTGAAAGTCTGAAAAAGTGAAAGTTTGTATATGCACATATGTATGTGTGTGTATACACACACACGCACAACATCTATAAGTAGCAACAGGACTTCTGAATAAAGTCTGAAAAAAAGCTTTTGTGTAAGTACATATGTATATATATATATATGTGTGTGTGTGTGTGTGTGTAGCATTATAAGTGCTTTAGGGGACACATGAAGCTGCATTCCTTACTGCTGTAGGATATTCTGCAAGGATCAGGCCGTTTTCAACCAAGGATATACTACTATGTCGTTCCCATCTACAGTGTTGACATGATGAAGTATCATTAATGAAGCACAAGACCTCATTAGCTCACGCAAATGCCAAAGACACTGAAAACTAATGAAAGTGTTTAATTGTAACTCAGGGTCAGGGTTTGCCTTTATTTTTAAGTGCTTAGTTGAAGAATCCTGTTTTGTGAAATTTCCCCCGAAGGGACCGAGAACAAAGCAGACCACAGCAGCGGCGGCAGAGGAAAATAAGACAAGGGAGATGACAGTGGCAGTATTGCAGCTTTTCAGCTCTTTTGCACTGTCTCCATCTCGCTTTCACACCAGCGTAGAAAAGGTGCAGGCCCTGAGGAGGCCTCCAGCAGGCCCTGTGTTTCTGCCTTTCAAATCTGTCACTCCCTTTAGTACATCTGCCTGACACACACACACACACACATGGACACACACACACATACACACACACACACACACACACACAAACACACACGTAGGTCTCGCGTGCCAGCGCCGCCGTTATTTTTGTTGTTATTTTTGACGTGACAATGTGGAAAAAAAAAAGTTTCGTGTCGAGGTGTCAGAGCCTCTCTTGGGGCGCTGTATACATAAGGGCTATAGAAGAAACACACACACATTCACACGCACTATTGACATTTGTGTCTACCTCGTGGAAAACCACCACTCTCTCCATCCACCCCACTTCTGTCTCTCTCTCTCTCTCTCGCACTTTGTGTCTCTCTGTCTTTCCTTGTAGCTCTTATGTCTCTTTTCATGCATTCTTTGAATATGACAAAACAGCTATAATCATTTGGAGAGGAATTGCACTGATTTTTCAAAATGTGTGCATATTTCAGTGGTCGAGATGTAAAAAAAAGATTGGTTTGATGTGAAATGGTTCACTGTAGAGAAACTTTTTTAACAGTCGTAGTGACTGAAACCAGAGCTTGTGATGCCTACAGCACAAATAGAGATATTTCATTTAATCCAAAACCACCAGTCAACCTACATGTGGCATTTAATGTAATGTAGAATTGCTGGAATTCCCCTTTAACTGCGAGAATTTTTGAAGCTTGCCATTTATTGAAAATACTCATGCTCATTTCATCTCAGCTCAACTCAACTCAGCTCATTAACATGTAATGTAACATGACTCTTACATTACAGTGCAGTATTTATCATTAAAACCTGCTTATTATTCATCAGCCAACACACACATTTATTGAATAAAGAGTATTGTTTCCAGTAAATATTTAACTGTGTCTTTATAGCTTTGATTTAATTTACCTTAGAAACTAATTTTAATACTGGGACTGTATTACCATGTTCTTTCAAGTTGTGGGATTCTTGTATGCAAGTCAACCAAAGGATCATAATCTCTCCTCACAAGAATGTATGATTGAGGCAGCATTCAAAAGGCTACACGGCAGCCTGTCAGAGCATTTACAAGGTTATTTGTCAGTAGATGTAACACTTCCAAAGGTGTAATTACATTAAAATTGACCAAATAAGCCTTTATGAGAATGGATTTTATAACTTTATAACTGTTTATGTAGGTTATCATAAAAAGCTTATGCAGGTGTCAAGTAGAATGTTGCCTTTTAGTAAAGTGCAGTTTAAGAGTTCTAGAAGCTCAATGTTACACAGCAACTCCAAATTAAATTCAGTGTTGAATGGAATTTGTCAGAGCTTTGTAACATTTATCCAACTTTAGTTCTCATGAAAGAATGCATGTGTGGGCGGAGTATGGATGGGACAGCTCAGTTCAAAGTTGTCTTCTTTGAATTTCTCTGTATTTGTCTCAGATATTCTTCAGTCTTAGACAATAAAAAGATGAAGTAGTTTCTCTTTCTCTATTTTCTTTCCTCTCTTCTTTGCTCACTCACTCCCATAAAAACACACATCATTGGCATCACTGCTGGTGATTCAGTGGGGGAAAACTTCAGACCCAGACTGGCTCTCCCTTACTATTCCAGCCTGTAGTGTTCATTTCCAGCCTCACTCACTCCTCCCTGCGGCCCAGACTGCAGCTCCCAATCAAACCTTTTCTACTGCAGCAACTGTCAGAGTGAGAGGGGTGGGGGACAGAGAGATGGGAAGAGAGAGGGAGGGAAAGAGAGAGAGAGAGAGAGAGGGCCGAGTGAAGGCTTTAAACAATGTAAACCTGGCAAAAGCCATATTGGGGATGTTTGGGCTGAGCAGTTGCATCGACAGATTTCCACAAAGGAGAAACAGTTCGGCCTCCTATTACTTTGCTGATAACTGTGTGTGTGTGTGCGCGTGTGTGTGTGTGTGTGTGTGTGGGTGTGTGTGTGTGTGTGTATGTGTGCATGTCTGCAATCTGTGAATGCATACACATTCAACTCATTTTCATGCGCAGCACTCAACAAGATTCTATTAGATGTGCTGGAACATCACCTCCCTCACATACAAACACACACACAAGCCTTCCTTTTCATCCTGCTGACCACCTACCATCCTTGTTGCATGAATGTACTGTAAATATAAACAAATTAGTATTTTTTTTTCCCTCATTTGAACAAATATTTATGTACATGAATTTACCACACATCTGAACCCATTCATTTATTCAGTCCAAACTGGAAAAGCGTCATATCTATCTATGCCATTTCATACACACATATTCTGACTTCAGGCTATGCGATGCTAATTTATGCTTTTTAATGCATGAAATGGCAGTTCAACATCATATCCTGTTCTGTGGATGGAATAATATTTGTTAACATGCAGAACTGCTCACATATGCGAATGGTAGCCTGTGTGCTTAAGCTTTTGACTACATCAAACATGAGTATTGGCCTTGGAAGCCTCTGAAACTGCAGTGTGCCACACTAAAGCAGTAGAGCCAGCTCAAAGAAACAACAGGAACACTATGTGGACTGGGACACCAGACACCAACAGGAACTTAAATGACATAGCATTCAAATATATGGACTTTAAGTTGCGCCCCCTTCCCCTTTGCAGCTATAACAGCTTCCACTCTTCTTGGAAGGCTTTCCACAAGATTTTGATGTTGGATGAGATTGAAGTCAGAGTGTGGGCCAGTCAAGTTCTTACACACCGAACTCATCCAACCATGTCTTTATGGAGCTTGCTGGAATAGAAAAGGTTCTTCCCCAAACTCTGTTCACAAAGTTGGAAGCATGGTGTTGTCTAAAATGTCTTGGTCTGTTGAAGTATTAAGATTGCCCTTCACTGGAAGTAAGGCGCCTAGCCCAAACCCTGAAAAACAGGTGTGTCCCAACACTTTGGTCCATATGGTGTATTTCTTAAGATTGTCTTAGAAGAAATAAAGCTTCTCCCAGCATTGTATTAATGAAAGATCTCTGAGTTTTGACTTCTTTCTCCTAAACATTCCTCATGAAAAAAGCAATTTCTTGTAAGATGTTCTGGTGATGACTGACAAAAACATGAGTTCTTCTTCTGAAGTAGTCGAGTGCTAAAAGATTTTTGAGATGTAGAAGAGAGCTATAAAAGAAAACAAAGAGATCTCATACTTTCCCTATGTAAATATTATTCAGGAAGATTGTGGCGAGACACAAAAACAGTCTCCGAGGGTTGTTTCTCAGGAGCCAAATTTCAGAAAAAGCAGAATTGCTTAAGTCTCATGCTGATTCCAAACAGGATTAAACCACGTCTAGGAGAAATAAAGAAGACTGAGAGGAGATCTTGTGTAGAATATTCTTTCCTCTGGGAATAGTTAAAACACAATATCATCATCATTGACTTCAGGGACACTTGGTTTACACAAGCACAATTATATTTGATTCTGTTTGGCTCGGGACAACGTGAAGGCATTGCATTCACTACGCTAACTAATCAAAACGACCACTTGAAGGTGGCATTGTTATAGGCCTAATCACATTCATGGCCAAGATTGTGATTTATTTTGGAACATTACCGGCCGTGTTTCTGGACCCCATTCAGCCCAGTGATTAAAAAGAATGTTCAACCCTGAAATTTTGGCTTGAACTGTGAGCTTAGACTGTGTCCGGAAATCCATCCCGTTGGAGTCCGTGCGAACTTGGAACCGAGAACTTTTCTCTCTTGTCCGCACATCAAATATATATTTCAAACACAAATTTGTGTTTGCTGAGCTGTAGGAAATGTGCACAAATCTGCAAGCTGTTTTTATTCTCATCCAAATGTCTGAAGGATGTTCAGGAAACAGAAACATTTAGGTCTCCAAACTCTCTCTCTCTCTCTGTCTGATATTCACAGTCAATAGGGATGGGGGGGGGGGGTGAGAAGAGAGAAGGACAATATCAGCTGGCATGGTCGTGGGTCCATGCAGGGAGGTACAATGCAGGCCAGGTCTACAAAAGAGCTCGTTGAGTTACAGGGCAGTGTTGTAAAGTCTCTCACGGCTGATTGGATCCACTGAATTGAGTGATCTCCAAAGCAGAGGACACAAATCACCAGCATGTTCTGACAGGCGCTCGTGAGGAGGGCCCAGAAAAGGACAAAGGACCCAACGGAGAGCTGGCCGGTTTGTTTTCTCGCTCACAGCTGCAGCCTCTGGTCAGGTGTTGACAAATAGGGAGAAAAAAAAATGTGTCGAAATATGACTTTCTCACATGGAAATGAATGCTGTGGCAACAGCGACTGTCACATTTTGATGGGCAAGAAAACGGTTCTCGCACAATGTCTTTATCACCTAGCAACTATTTAGCAGCGTGTGAACGGCAAAACTAACTTTTGATTATCCGTGTAGCAGATGGCTTGCATTAAATAGGTTTCTGTGAGTGAGCACACGCGACATAATGTACAATTTTTTTTTTAATTTTTTTTTTTTTTTTTGCTATTCAAGAAAAAATAGTTTACAAGACTACTGTGCCTTGGCTTACAAACACAACACTCATCAGCCAGCCCACTCACACCAATCGAACCTGCGCAAACATGTTTACAACTGGCTTTATCGCCCCAAAAACGATAAAGAGAAATATTGAAAGAAAAAAGGAAAAAGGACATTTTATAAGAAGAAAGGAGGTGGGAAAAGCCATTCCCATAGTAACAAGGCCATTGTTAATGCCCACCCAGGATTCCCATGTTAAACCCCTAGAAATTGGTGTGAATACACAGAAGCTTCCCCATTCACTGAGAGCTACGCTGGCGTGGATAACGCCTTTCTCTTTTTAAAAATAAATTACAAGGTCGCTGACGGTAATGTCATGTCCTCAATTTACACACCGTGAGGGGAGAGACAGAGAGAGGCCAGGAGAGAAAAAAATGCCCTTTTCAAAAGGATTTAGGAGCATAAAAAAAGAAAAGACAGCATGTCTCAGCCTACGTGTTTGAGGCGGGTGCTTTAGTTTGAACAGCAGTTAATGTAAACAATGCGTTATGGTGCGTGAATCTCAGTTTCGTTTGAGTTTGTAATGGGAGCTAAAGGAACACACACAGAGCCTCTTCAGTACTGCTGGGGTAGTCGCTCAAGAATTCTTGATGATGGTATACTGGTACACCAGCACTTAGGGCTTAATGACAGGCAGGTGGCTTTGCGAATCGTTTTCTTTCTTTCTTTCTTTTATAAGTATAGAATTCATGTCACTTTTATGTAACAGGCAGCTATACATTAAACAAAGAGACATGGCTCAAAAAAAGATTCATGACAGTGTTTATGGCTGTACTCTAATTCGCTTGCCCCCACATGGCCATTTAGCCATTTAAGACCTGGGCAAAACAGAGTCTATTTCTGCTTTTCTACTCTGCTGGAATCTACTCGAACTCCACGTGCTGCCTCATTATGTACATGTAAAGAACACAGCCATCATATAGCTAATTTAACCGTTTTTATTTTGTTTTTGTCACAAATGACCATTTTAAGCAAGAAAAAAAGATGCTTCAGTTACATCTTAGTAATCAACCTGAATTCGTTCTGAAGGTTCAAAACTTGAGCATCCAACAATAAAGGCAGCATGACGGACGGAAAAAATAGTAGGACACAGAAAGTTCCAATTCTACATACAGTTTATATGCAAGCAGTACTGTAGAGTCTGATTTTGTAGCTCTCATGAGATGTTAAACAAAACAAGGGCAAGGAGGGTCCAAAGAGGATATTTGAATGGTTTTATGGAACAGATCATAGATTTGTTCACATTTCCTACAGCTTCATTTCCTATTTAATTGATTTTTTTTCTTCCTTTTATGTATCAGAATACTGCAAGGCTACTTTAAGGCAACTGAGCTAAGTCACTCTGAGCCATTACATTACATCACCATTACAAAGCACATAACAGCCTTGTAATTTATAAATGAATGCTAGAGAAGCGGAGGAGGCTGTGTGAGAGGGCGTTCCTTTTCCCTCCAGGTGCTCCCAGGCTAGCCACGGCCTGCTCTGTAATTTACAATTGGCTCTTGTGTCCGAGTGTTGCTTTGACCCCCGTCTTTGGAGGAAATGGACTGCAGCAAAGTCCAGAGGCAGAAACCTTGATTATTTCCCCCACCCTCCAACCGAAGTACCCTCTCCCCAAAACTTGAGATGAGTCAGTCCAACTTCGGACCTGCTATTATTTCAGTAGGGCTATTACCTTGGCCTAGTGTGGGGGGGGGGGGGCTGTTGAAGTGTGTAAGGTTCTGACACAGACAACCTGGTCATTATTGAACCTTGTTTGAGGCAAAGAACACAGACTACTTCCCTCTTCCCCCAGGCTCTCTCTCTCCTTCTCTCTCTCTCTCTTTCTCTCTCTCCCTCACCGCAGCAGGCTTTAACACAGTCTGAATTCTCAGTTGGCCTGCTGCAGTGAGACTCAGGTAGACTCTATAAATCTGTTGGCTGGTGAAAATTAAATGGCCATAGGCCCATCTGCAGAGAAATTGTTTTCTGCCCTTAAAAGACTTTATTAGAGGGAAAGTCTCCCTCTTTCCTTCTCTCTGCTGAACACACACACAATATGCACACACAGGATCTACACACCTACAGTGCTGCATATTCTGTTTGGGCCATTGTGCTTTATATTGCTGACAGGCACAAAATCCTGCATGGATATACAAAGTGAATAGGCTAGATCTATTCTCCTGTCTCTTTTTTTTTACCCTCACACTATACTGGAGCAAGCAATGCAGTGAATTTACTCGATTTATTTCCACATGACTAAAACATATTACGTCCACACAGTTTTGTCTTTCAATTAACTTACTTACAGAAATGAGTATGCTGATTATGCATGTGGTCATTTCAATACAGTATCGGAAAAATTTGTAACAGTGTATTGAAATACACCAGTATGGTCTCTTCCAACGTTCTCTCATATGTCAGTAGTCAAAACTAGGCACCTGGATGCATCCAATCAGAACAAATTGGGTGGGGGAAGGGGAGGGGCTTATGCTTTACACTCACCTATGCTCAAATCACTGGGCTTTTTTATGTAAGTTGCTTTCAATTTCAGGGGTTGTGATTTTTGGGGATTCTTTTGAGCGCTGACACAGCAGGGATTGAAGAAAGTTCCATCAGAGGACTCCGATAAACTACAAATAAATTCTTAAGCCTAAATCTGGACCCAAAGAAAACAGATATGAAGACATTCAAACACATACAACATTGCAAACAGAATTACATTTTGACCTCAACATCTAATCTTAAAATGTATGTATCGTTAAACCATTACAGTTCATGTAATATGTTTTGTAGATAGAGTAAATCCAGTCTATCCCTTTTATTTAGTGTAGTAGTCAATTTCTACTTCAACAAATTCTCTTCTTTGCTTTTGCTACTCTTGTAATTTTCACCTCCAGGAATTCCATTTTAAATCATTGCTTTCAGATCAGATGGGATCAAAGTGTCGAAGCATGACCCCACGTCCCCCTTCACCCTCTAATTCTTCCGGTCCTCCACCCGGGCTAACCCCACACCGCTGAGTGCACAGGGGGACTCCGGACCAGGGTGTCTGAAATTAGCATTTGCAAGGAGGCCCAGGGGACTCCATAATTCAGCTTATTTTATAACAGCCTCTCATAAACTCCAGCTCGTGACCTTCATTTTTCACAGGCCGCCCCACGCTCCACCATCTGACAAGATTTATCGGCCAGCGCTAATAGCCTAGGCTCTCTCAGGTGGCCTCTTATTGATACGGGGCTTCCCAGCCAGCGCGTGAGCTATGTGATAATGAATATTTGCACTGTGTACAACAGGTTTGATTCTGTGGTGTTATGATCTGGATTTAGGCTTAGATTGAGAAAGATATACAATAGACAAGGCAGCAAAAATGGTCTTGGTATTGGAACAATATATCAGAACAAAACACTGCATCAAGATTCACCTGTATGTCATATCATCAAAAAGCTTTCATTCCAAAATGCATTAAAGACCACTTTGTTTTGTCAATAATACATTATTGGGGTAGATTTTAGTCATATAACAAATATCAATCAATATAATATTCTGAATAATGTCCCCTCTATTAGACAAACATACATGTACAGCCCATTTCTATTGTACTGTTCACCATTAAATATTTAGGGCACAATTCGAATGATGTAAAAATAGACTGATAAATAAATAAAATAAATACGTTTACTAAATATAGTTATAAGATTTTGTTATTCCAGTGATAACATGATGTTATATCAAGGTATGTCCTTACTTAAAATTGTCTTTTTTATTCTAAAGGGTTTGATTTGTGCTGATTTTTGCCTTTTTTATACACATTTAGGCAGACCCAAACACACTCCCTCATACACCTACACACACACCTGGGAGACTGAAACCTTTTCAGGCATGTAGCTATGTGTCAGTGTTCTTGTGATGGAACGGCTGAACCATAGAGGCCCCTGTTGCTGCGCATGCACACACACACACACACACACACACACACACACACACACACACACACACAGCCCTGTGGCCT
>JBBPCZ010000012.1:11761202-11793252 GCA_037974445.1 Brycinus macrolepidotus
CCCCCCCCCCCCCCCCCCCCCCCCCCCCCCCCCCCCCCCCCCCCCCCCCCCCCCCCCCCCCCCCCCCCCCCACCCAAAACCAAACTGCACATTCACAAGGCCACAAGACCTTTGCACATACACACTGACACACACACTACACACAGACTACACACTGAACAGTAGAGACCTTTCTCTAGCCAGTTAACAGGGCCCTCTTTCTTGTCCCTCTTTTTTTTCCCTTCTCTTTCACCAGAAGGAGGAAGACAGAGGGAGAGAGAGGGAGAGAGAGCAAGAGAGAGAGAGAAAGAGGGGGAATCTCGGGTGTCAGAGCACGGCAGCGGAAATCAAATATGATCAGAAAGTCCTCAGACTCACTCAGCCGCTTACACTTTACATGCAATTTCAGGGCTCATTCACTATAGGGGATTTATACAGGAGAGGAAAGCCTCAATATGTAATGCTTAATGCTGCCTTGTTTATTGCAAGGTTTCAATTCCAGCTAGGTTTATATCTGCCACAATCTCTGATTAATTCCAAAACGTGATAAGCATGTTAGGCCAACAGAGAAACAACTGGACCTCTTGCTCCACTTGTACTAATAAACTCAATAGTCTTTTACCCGATTATCCAGTGCTTAAACCTCACTGCACTGTATTGCTTTGAGCAGCTTATTACCTGGACGCTAGGGTGGGAGGAGAGGGGTCTCTGCAGGAAAAGAGACTCTAAAGGCTTTTCATTTGGCCCTAAAAGCTGTACACAGCCCAATTCAGCCACTTATAAAGCAAGACGGCAGCAGGAGGCCCATTCAGCCAATAATCCAAGGAAGAGCTAGTTTCTTAATTTTATAATTGGTGCATGAGACTTTATGAGAATATGTAGATTCATTCCAAGTAAATCCCATGATATGAGAGAGAGAGAGAGAGAGAGAGAGAGAGAGCGAGGGAGATGGAGGGAATTAGTTCCTTTTTAACATCAACGCAAATGTCAACACACGAGAAGTCCAATTTCACAGACAAAAGCAAGCACAGAACTTACAGGGCTCCCAGCAGTCGATCGCTAAAATTAAATTCTAATGACTTCTCTTTACAATGCATTTGATATAGACTATTATGCTTTGCTGCAAACTTAATGGGTTTTGCAGGGGCACATTGGCTAGCCCTGATAATGTTCAATAAAACATCAAGGGAGCTCCTGTTAAATTGTCAGCGGGGATAACTCACGAAACAGTGGCGAGCTTGATAGCACCGCCCGCTTAAGAAGCAGTAATTGCATATTGGTAATGGGGGGAGGAGGCTTTCACCATGCACCTTATAGAAAAACGGGCTGCGCGTGGACACTCACGACAAGTGGAGGCTGCGTCGAAACCACTGCAGTGCTTGGGTAAAAAGAAAAAAAAAGGCAAAATAAATAATTATATCTAAGCAGGGTACACGGATACACAATACATGTGCCATGGCAGCAAATAGAGTGCATGTTTAATTATGTATGAGACATCCGTAAGAAACATAAGCAATAGCACTCCTCTTGCAAGCAAGCACAGCCGCCTATACACAGCGTTAAAGGCTGAGAGAGAGAGAGAGAGAGAGAGAGAGAGAGAGAGAGAGAGATGAAAAAAAATCCAAGAGAGTTGTTGATGGATGGCAAAACCACAAAGGATGAGAGCAAGAAGCAGCAAATAGGGATCTGGGCAAGGACAGAGCAGAAATGTGAGAGGAATACCAAGGCGAGTGAAACGGAGGCTGGCAAAAAAAAAAAGTGGGAAAAAGAGAGCGGAGGCAAGAGCAGAGAAATTGAAGCATAAATTTTCAAATACAAAGTAAAAAGAGAGAGAGTGTGCGAAGATCAAGCGAGAAAACCCTGAGAAAGAGATTTTACACAGGAAAGAAAATTCTGTGAAACAGAGAAGATCGGGTTAGAGCGTGTGTGAAAGAGAGAGAAGGGGGGACCCAGTTTAAAGAGTGAGCGACAAGGAAATATGCCTTTTGCTTAGGAGAGGAGTACTTACGGATGCAAGAGCTGCTTCTTACATCATGTCCTTGTTAGAGAACAATCAATAATGTATCAGACTGCCACGGAAAACGCGCGAAACAACAGGCCAAGTGTTTTTTTTTTCCCGTTAAACGTAAAATAAAAGGTTGACTTCATCATGTATTAACCTTGCCTCCTTCCTCTCTGCTCCAAAGGAGAAGGAGAACAATAACTATATGAATTGATTAATTCGCACGCGCGCACGGCTCAGAATATAAATGCCCTGTCAAGCTCGCAGGAGTGAAAAAGTCTTTTACATTTTAAATGGTGGTGTAAACAAAGAGGAAAGTGAGGGCGAAATGGAGAAGGGGTGAAATTGAAATGGAACGAAGTAGATGAGGTGAAAGAGAGAGAGGGACAGAAAGAGCAAGAGAGAGAGAGAGAAAGAGAGAGAGAAAGAGAGGGGCAAGGATTTCACAGCTAGGTCAGTGAATTGGTCCAGACACACAAGTGCACAGGAATGTTAAATGTGACCTCTCGCCCAGCTGTTCCGAGTCAGCCTGAGGAAGCAATATAAAACACGACACTGCCACTAACATTCCACCGTTTTCAATCTCGTCCACCTTTTCTCTGCTTTCTATCATCTCTCTTTCAGCCAAACCCGCCCAGCTAAGAAAAGGTAGCCATGCTTTGAAAGGAAGGGGTCTCAGGGTGCCTTAACCTGGCATTAGCAAGACGCCACACTAGCCACAGGCCCACTGCTGAGCTGGAATAGCTGCAAACCAGAGCCATATGTGATCCCATCCGCTCGACTGACACGCACACGGACAGAGGTCACAGACACCTCGTCTGCACTGTGAACACAGCCTCAAAGGAGCCCCACGCGTCTGGAGCAAGGGTTCAGTGCAGCAGGCCCACGGAATATGATATCCCTGACTAAAGTATGCCCTCGCGCTGCTTTCACTATTACATTTAATGGCACAGTGAACCAAAGCGGGTCGATATAGAGAAAAAGACAGCTCAGCTAAAAATAAACAGATCCAGCACAAAGCTATTACACTAGGCCCTGGCTGCTGAAGTTATTCTAACAGAGGATACAGAGAGAGACTACAGAAATGAAAGGAAAGTCATTAGTTGTGTGGGGTAATGAATTAGGATATGTCCTTACCTGTTTGTTGTACTTGTTGATAGTTTGGCTGCTGTACTCGGAGCAGTGGTCAGATCCAATGGATATGTTATCTCCGGTGCCCACGAAGGTGTTGGCCGGGGGCAGATCCTGAACGGCCTGGTGCTTTTTACCTGCCGTGGGTGACTGTGGATGAAGCTGGACTGTGGGCAGGGGTGAGCTGGACTTGTAGTGGCGGGCAAGATCCGGGCTTCCAGGCCCGCCATTAACAGAGCGATAGCGGCCCATTCCAGGACTATCAGAGAGTTTCTCATTAACACCATCATAGCGCTGTCCATTGGGCTTTGATGCCTCAACTGTGACAATACTGCTGTATAGCGGCTGTTTGGACTTCTTCTTGTTCTTGTCTTTCTTGGGTTTCTTGCCTTTGTCATGCTGTTGTGGGGTGAAGAAGTCCTCATGGTCCTTCTTACCAGCCTCATAGCCATTCTTGTTCTTGGGCCTGCAGTAGCGGGCCATGACCACAACAAGGATGATGAGGATGACTGTCATGATGCCAGATATCACTCCAATGGCAATGCTTAATCGCTGCTTGCCTAGATCATAGTTGGGGTCTCCAGCTATATCTGCATTAAGCGGCGTTCCGAGGCTCTTGGCGATCTGGGCATCCACAATGGTGGAGTTGGACAGTGTTTCATTTACATAGACATGCACTAGTGTGGTGGTGCTCTGGGAGGGAACCCCACTATCATTAACTTGTACGACCAGGCGGTGAAGGCCAAAATGTTTCTGCTCCAGCTTGCTTACTAAGGAAATAACACCTGTGGCAGGATCAATCTCAAAGAGCTTGAATGGGTTGCCCCCTGTTATGCTGTAGCTGAGGTCAGCATTGACACCTGTGTCAGTATCAGTGGCTATGACAGTCCGGACGACGGTTCGGACATTGCTAGATGGTGGTAACAGAGTATAGGAGCTGTTGATGGGAAAAGTGACTGTTGGTGGATTATCATTTTCGTCCATTACAAACAGCGATACGGTTGCTGTGGCTGATCGAGGTGGGTCGCCACCATCCACAGCCTTGACACGGAATGAATAGGTGGTCTTCTGCTCACGGTCAAAAGCCACGGTGGAAAAGATGGTCCCTGTGTTGTTTTCAATAGAGAAAATATCCTCCTCTTCCTCAATGTAGAGGCTCATCTCAGCATTTGGCCCCTTGTCGGCATCCATCACTGTCACCATGCCTACAGGGCTGTTAGGCTGCAGATTTTCCTTCACGTAGAAAGTGAAAACGTCCTGCATGAACTTTGGCTCATTATCATTCTTATCTGCCACCAGAACTACCACCGTGGCCGAACCCTGTAAGACAGGCACGCCTTTGTCTTTTGCGATAACCTTGAACTCATAGCGCTCTGTTTGTTCTCGGTCAAGTATGGTGTTGACGCGAATGTCACCACTGTCTGGGTCAATAGAGAATATTCCATTCACAGAGGAGTCAAGCGAGTAGGAAATTTCTGCATTTTTGCCACTGTCTGCATCCAAGGCCACTACAGTTGCCACACGCTCACCTGGGGCATTGTTCTCTGGGAATGAGACCTCCACCGTGCTCTTGGTAAAGATGGGTGGGTTGTCATTCATGTCTCCCACTTTTACAATTAGCGAGTTGTTACTGGACAGACTGGGGCTACCTGAGTCTACAGCCACTATGACAACATTGTACTCCTGTACAGCCTCGTAATCAAGAGGTGCTGATGTATGCAAGAAGTATTTCTTTTTGTTCATGTCACCTTCTATTTCGCTTGCGGGCTTCAACTGGAAAGGAACATCACCGACCACTGTGCACGTCACAATGCCATTGGGTCCCTTGTCCCGGTCAGACACTTGGACCAGTGCGATGGGAGTGTCCACCACCACATCCTCAGCCACATTTGCCACACCATCTCTTAGATATATGCGTCCAATCTTTCTTATGTCGATATTGGGAACGTTATCGTTTTCGTCCTTGATGTTGATGATCATGGTTGCTTTGTCGGTCTTGGGGGGCTGACCTCTGTCCCTGGCCATGACCGTAAACCTCAGCTGACTTACTTCCTCACGGTCGATCCTGTGCAGCACGCTCAGCCAGCCTGTACTTTCGTCCAGCCGCAGGAGCCGCCGCACTGATTCGGTGGCCGCCCCAAAGACATACTCAATCTGTCCATTGACCCCAACGTCAGCATCCACTGCCTTGAGCTGGAGGATGGGGGCGCCAGGGGAGCTGTTCTCGGGCAGGTCCGCCTCGTACACGCTCTTCTCGAAGCGCGGGCTGTTGTCGTTCACGTCAGTGATCATGACCCTCATAATAGCCTGAGAGGAGCGCGGGGGGTCGCCCCCGTCCCGCACGCGCAGAGTCAGCTCGTAGGAGTCGCGCTGCTCGCGGTCCAGCGCGCCTTTGATGATGAGCTGCGGCTGCTTCTCTCCGTCCGTGGTGTCGGCCACCTGCAGCTCGAACACGCTGCTCCTGCTCTGCGCGTCCTCGAACCTCCTCTTGCCGGCGTGAGCGTCCGCGCTGGCCGAGCCCAGCCGCCGCACGGAGCTCTCTGCACCGTCCTGGATCAGCTCGTACCTCTCGATCCCGTTGCGGCCGAAGTCTCTGTCCGTGGCCGTGGGCAGGAGGTAGAGCGTGCCGATGGGCCGGTTCTCCTCCACGGAGAGTGTGAGCACGGGCGAGGGGAAGGACGGCGTGTTGTCGTTTATGTCCAGGATGATGACTTTGCCCTCGAACAGGTCTACCCAGCTCTGCGCGGGGCCGATCACGGACACCTCGAAGTCTATGAAGCACTCGTTCTCGTCGAAGATCATCTGGCACTGCTGCAGCTTCTCGCGGTCTATCCGGCGCTCGTTGGTGCTCAGGTCCCCCGTGATGTTGTCGATTTTGAAGTAGTCAGAGCCCGACTCAAGTGTGAAAGTCACCTCTCCGGAGCCGGCCACGATGCCCAGGTCTGCGGCCACGTTGCCCACGCGCACGTCCGCGGGACCCTCCTCGGCCAGCCGGTAACGCAGCACCTGCTTGGCCGCCGCGGGCTGACTCAGCAGCTGCAGCAGCAGCCAGCAGTAACACACACAGTCCACCGCGCCTGCAGTCCTCATCGCTCCCGAGCTCCAGTGACTTCAGCACAGAGGAACAAGTACAGGAGCACTGAATTTCCACTCACTTCTGCTGATTTTTGCGGTTTTTCTATTTTCTCTTCTTTTCCCCCCCTCAGTCTCTCGGTCCCCCTTCACTATCCGGACGGCACCGCGCGCAGCTGACCTCTCTCCTTTCCCCCCTCCTCTCGTTTCCCTCTATTTCTCTCTTTCTTCTTCCACCCCTCCGAATATATTCACCTCAGTCCTTTTTTTTCTCTTTCTTACCATCAACTGCTCCGAGTCCGAGTCTTCGCTCAGCACATGTGGCTGCTGTTGGTTTGATTTACTTTTTGTATTTAAGAAGAGCAGCACAAAAAAAGGAGAACTTAAGAAATAAAATTAATAAAAAAAAGAGAAAAATGAAAAGCACGTAGCTCAATCCGCTGGGGTGTGAGAGAAAGTGCTTCTAGAATCCAGTGCTGGTGCTGTGCTCCCGCATGCTGCGTGTTTTTATTCCCTCTCTGCGGGACTCGAGAAGTTCTCCTCGCGCAGCGGCGCGCGGAACTGTCCTGCCGCTCCGCCGAGATTTCTGCAGCCACGGAGGATGACAACACACACTCCCTCTCTCTCTCTCTCTCTCTCACACACACACACACACATTCACACGCAAGCACCGAGGCACGAGCGCGCGCCCGCCAGTTTATAGTTCTTGCAGTGACATGGAAGTGCGTAATAATGATACAATAATAATAATGATAATCAACACCGACCGACTGTGAGTGAAAGAAAGAAAAGAAAGAAAAAAGCAGTGAAGGAGGAGGAGGAGGCAGTCCCTCCGTTCGTTCGCCTCGCGCTCCGCCGCCCCGTCCCCCTTCACCCGCCGCACAGCGCGCGCGTCTGCGGCACTCCGCGAGCGATTCGCAAATGATATTGCAGCCTCCCTCTCTCTCTCTCCCTCTCCCTCTCTCTCTCTCTCTATCCCTCTCTATGTCTCTCTCTCTCCCTCTCCCTCTCTCTGTCTCTCTCTCCCCACCCCCTCATGCACCCCCCTCCTGAACTCGCTGAGCTGTAGTTTTTGATGGGAGCCGGTGGAGGTGGACTGAGAGGAGCTGAATGTCGCGTGATCACCGGACAGATGTGTGTGAGTGTGTGTGTGTTGGGGGGTGGGGGGGTGGGGGGGGGTTGTTGGAGCAGAAGCGTGTCGACACTTTGTTTCGTTTTCTCTCTCCGTTCTCGCGGTTTTGCGTCGCGCGCCGCAGAATCACCGCACCAGAATCACCGAGTCAGCAGAGCCGACACAACCAGTACTGTAACAGAGAGGGGCTTCTGTCAGAGAACGCTCTCCCTCTCTCCTTATGTCTGTCTCTCTTTTTCGGTCCCCCTTTCTTTATTCCTCTCTCTCTGTCTCTCTCATGGTGTTACTCGGTTTGCGTTATCTCTCCATTGCGTCGGGACTCCTCGCGCTGACTCCGCGCGCGTGCTAACCAGACCACAAAACCGGACTGAGAGAGAGAGAGAGAGAGAGTCTGCATATTTACTGTACTTCATATTTACTGATAAGCACCAGTCGAATCGAACAACACTAGCCTGGGCACCACGGACAGCGCCTTGAGAGAGAGAGACAGAGAGAAGGAGTGAGGGTATGTTTGTGAGTGTGTGTGTGTCCCTCTCCTCTCTCTGCAGTCCGGGATGTAAGGTCTAACACCGTGCAATCCGTGTGTGACTGTGGTGTGTGTGTGTGTGTGAGAGAGTCTGGTGTGTGTGACTGTGGTGTGTGTGTGTTTGACTGTGGTGTGTGTGTGACTCTGATATGTGTGACTCTGGTGTGTTGTGTGTGTGACACAGGTGTGTGTGAGTCTGGTGTGTGTGTGTGTCTGGTGTGTGTGACTGTGGTGTGTGTGTGACTGGTGTGTGTGTGTGACTGTGGTGTGTGTGTGTGTGTGTGTGTGTGTGTGACTGTGGTGTGTGTAACTCTGGTGTGTGTGAGTCTGGTGTGTGTGACTCTGGTGTGTGTGTGTGTGTGACTGTGGTGTGTGTAAGCTGTGTGAGTCAGAGTGAGGACGCTGTGATGTCAGTGCTGATCTCGATTTCCACACAGACTGGACTCAGAGTTACATTTAATCAGAGTTAATCATTTCCCCTCCATTCACAACTCAGCTTTAGCTGTTTCTTCAGTGGACCTTTGTGTTCTGTGGGCTCAGCTTTACTGGTAGGACCAGTGAGTGTGGGTTTGACTGTGTGTGTGCGTGTGTGTGTGTGTGTGGGGGGGGCGGGGCAGAGGGGCGGGGGGTGCGGTGGCTGGCTGTTTCTCCTGTGAGTAGTCGGACCGAGAGTGTTTTCCTTTTTTTTCTTTAAGGCGAGCCCACTCTAGCCGGTGGGCTGCAGAATCAGCTCTCTGCTCTCCAACCGCCACTACACAGCGCCCTCTGTCGACCACCAAGGTTTCTCCTCATCTCAGACACTGTTAGGCCCTGATATCTTACATATGCAGTTTTCCCCTCGTCTCTTTTGTGCACAAAGCCAGTTTTTTTGGATCCCAGAGCTCTGCTCAGGCCATCTTTCAGCTCATGCCACATGTCAAGGATCATTTTAATTCAAGTTCCCTGCTGTCCATCCCAGAAAAAAAGGTAGAAGCACTAATTAGGACTTTAATGACATTTGTAATGAGTGTTTTCAGAAGCCACTAGAGGGGCTCACCTTTTTTAAGGTGGACGGCAGAAGTGAGAGGTCAAACTTTTTAATATAGTGACAATTATTTTTAGAGAGCTCTTGTGTGAACATGGATCCCTATTACTGCGGCCTAACATGTGCACACGGTGTCAAAACGGGCCTCCGTTTAAAGCACAGTGCACTAAAAGCCATTAACTTGTGCTCTATATAAGCATGCTGCATAGGGAAATGAGCAATGTAGAATTAACAGTGAGATGAGAGCACTCTGTTGGTCAGTAAATGAAACACTGGGCAGCCAGTGGCCTGGTTGTGGGTTCGAATCCCAGGACTTCACATTGTGTGCTGTGGTGTGTTCTCATATGACAAATGGACACTTCACTTAAAATTATAACATCTGATTTGCTATGTTCAGACTAATGTTATATATTTCAATATTCACTGTGTAATACATGACTTTGATATAACTCAGTGTTATATACTATTACTGTGCTACTTTACTCTATTACTGACACATAGACCCCATCTGGGACTTCAGCCAGGGCTCACTTACCTTAATGTGGTTATTTTTAACAATAACTAAACATTGGCAGTAAGAGGCTCTAATGTGGAGTTTTTTAAAAAGTTAGCACTCACTAGTTTCTACTAAGGATGGCATGATACCACTTTTGTATGTCCAATACTGATACTGATACTACAGTCTTAAGTATCTGTCATCCCAACAGTAATCAGATACTGTCTTTTTCCCCTCATTTAAACAACTTTCAATAAAACCTTTGTATGGATGCACTTTGAATCCAAAACGTCTCAGTACTTCCTCTGCAGTGTGCTATGTAAGTTATAAAATTTGAATTTATACACCCATATAGTGCACTATTTGCCCATTATGGAGTTCTGCATACATGGCTGAATGACCACTGGCTCTTAGTTTTATAAATCCTGTTATAAACTATCTGGTGCAAAGGCCTGTATTTTAATTTCTACGTTTAGTTTAGCATTTATGTAATTGTTCAGGCTTTTTTCAGTATCTGATCCAGTGATTTTAGTCTGTTTCAGACCAGTACAGACGCACTCAAAGTTTACAGTAATGAGAACACTCATTACTACACCCTCAGGGTCTTCCAGGTCTTATGAGGTCCTAATGATTTCAGAGAAATACAAGTCTGTCATTTTTAGTTCATTTTCATTCAGGGAATTGTGTTTGTATTTAAACTTTGCAAATATTGTAGTACTACTTGTACTTTGTTTTTACGTTTTGGTGAACTGCTAGCATGCAGGCCTAGGTCTACAGTGCACTGCACACTTAGTTTAGCTTACGGAAAAAGCACTTAAGCGGGCTGTAGGGGTAAGATGAAAACTTAAATTAAGTTACATAGTGTGCATCCATCTAAATTTCTCAAACGTTTGTGTTATCTTAGGAGATAGCAGAGTTTATTGTTTATGCAAATGCATTCTGCATGTGCACCTGTTATACTCATTTTCTTTACCACTTAAGTAGACCAAATATCAATTCTTGCATCATGCAGACATAGAATAACATTTTGTATTTTTTTTATTTTTTATTTTTTTAACAATTTTGTTTGATTTTCCCAGTGGCGTCAGTTTTGTTTTTGAAACATGTCTGTTAGTTTTAGAGGTCTTCCTCACTGACATAAATACCAAAACCAGCTGACTGGGGAAGTGGCTAAAAGAGCTGACAACTCCTTAACCACCAGGGCAGCTGGTGGCCTGGTGGTTAGGGAGTTGCCCCTGTAATCAGAAGGCTGTGGGTTTGAATCCCAGGACTGTCAGTGGTACCACTAAGGTACCCTTGAGCAGGGTACCGTCCCCACACACTGCAACCCTGGGCTTCGCGTGGCTGGCCACTGCTTCACTCGGCTGAATGGGTTAAATGCAGAAAACTCAAGCAATTTTGTCTGGGATCAATATAATAACTAAAATAAAATAATACCTGGTTAGATAGTACTGTTATATACATAAATGGATGAAAACAGCTCTAAAAACTACCCCCTCCCTCCTTTTTTCCATTACCAACTGAGGCTTCTCCAACCTACTGAGCTGTGCAACTCTGTGGGGTCACAATTACAAGGGCCTGGTGCTGAAGATTCAGTCCAAGTGTGCCTAGGGAAATGTTTACATTGTTAATATTTCACTGCTCCATGTTTCAAACTGGAGACTTGAATACTTACAGGTAAATGATAAAGTAAAAAGTAAAGTAACCCCTTATAGTCACGTGTGAACACAGCACAGTGTGAAATTCTTTCTTGCATTTAACCCATTCACCAAGTGAAGCAGTCGGCAGCCAGTGCCACAGCATCCGGGGAGCAGTGTGTGGGGACGGTACCTTGCTCAAGGGTACCTCAGTGGTGCCACTGGCAGTCCTGGGATTCAAACCACTGACCTTCCGATCACAGGGGCAACTCCCTATCCGCCAGGCCACCAGCTGCCCCAACAACATAAACTAGTAAAACTAAATGTGTCATTGCTTTTTCATGAGTTAAAAGCATTTTAAGACTGCTCCTGAAAGATGGGTTGGTTTGTGTTGGAATGAGATAAATTCCCTTTTGCCTGTCTGTGTAATGTACTAATGTGTGCACCCTCAGTGATCTTGCTCACAACAACATGCTAACCTGTCAGATTAACCACTAACATAATTAGAAAGTGATATCAACCAATCGCTTTTTAATTTCCTGTGAATGGGGCCAATTTTGTGAGGGGAAGCATCAGTCTTGAGCTGTATTCCATCCTACAGGGTCCCTCAGCAATGGCGAGCAGTAACTTCCCTACACACAGAGTGCAGGATGCAGGTTAAAGGAATCTACAGTTGATTAAATACCTTTGTTCAGAATGCACTGCGACATCATTACCAACCGCAAAGCAATGCGCTCCTCAAGAGACGTGCAGTGACCGATGGGCATACTTTCCTGCTACTTTCGGTGAAGTAATAAAGCGTTGTTCACTACTCCCTACTGCTGTCTGAAGAACATTTTCAGAGCCCATGGTTTGAAATTTCCCATAAAATATCTGAAAATCCTGTATTATACACTTTTCAAGGAACAAGATTGCTTGATCAAGATGCACCTTTTGCTTTCTAGAAAACTGCAAATGTGCCAGTGCAATGGCTTTAGCACTAACATATGACTAGAATCTCATAGGGGTGCTAGTGGAAATTAGCGTTGTTTTAGAAGTTTTTCCTTGCTTTTTGACCATGTTTTGATATTTAAGGTACAAATTGTAGGCCTAGTTCCTACAGCCATGGTTCACCACTGCTAACATATAGCCTAGTATGTAGGTGACTGGAGTTTTTAAAAGCATTCTAATCCTAAAGCTTGAGCCAGCTAAGCAGTTTTTCGCAACGTTAATGTGTGTCACACTGCCTTTCTAAAAATTTGTTTGCACCACGAAGTTTGGCTAGCTAGCTCACGGAGAGTGGTCTGGAATATAAGGGCAATTGTGTTCCTATTGTCAAACTTTTGTTTTCCCTTCTTCTTCTTAATCTGTTAACCCTTAGAACTGAGAGTATACTAGTGAAATCTTATTTCAACAATTAAAAACGGTGTAAAAAGGACTATCTTGAAAGTCCTCTTGGGTTTAAAGACCTAAAATAAAAGAAATTTGGGCATTTTTGTTCTTTATGGCCATATGCGTCTGATGCTATTTTTAAAACCCCAGTAGTGGTTATTATTATTACATGTGTGACATAGAAACACCAAACAAAGCTCAGCATGATGTTTGACACCTTGAGCATAAATACAAACCAAGGGAACTTTCACATTAGGAGTCGTTTTGCTGTATGACGACAATTTACCATTTGTTGTGCTTCCAGCACAGATCCGTGCTGCTTGTGTTCTAAGGGTTAAGTGGTCGCTGTATAATGTAAGTGCAACACTGAGTCACGAGGCGACAGCAACAATGACAAAACGGTAGTGAAATGGAAGCCAGGACTCAAAAGGGCAGCACATCCTCCTCTGGGCTACATTGGATATTGTAAAGTTATTTGAGAAGCATTAAAGGTGAGATTAACAGATGCGCTTGGATCGTATAGAAGAAGAATCTATGAGATAAGCCAGTCAATCTAATGGGCAGAATTAACCAGGACGATAAATCTTTTTCACTGACAGATTGTCTTGGACAATATTGAATCTTGTGAAATAGTTAATAACCCATTGGAAGATGTAGACTATTTGCTGTTATGCTGGCAGGGTTAAAATCAATGAGAGATGCATGATGAAATCCAGGCTCTTTTGTTTTCCAATGACAATACTTCTGTCAATAGAAATAGCATCAGAGACACATATTCCAGGCTAATCTAAAAACAGTCAACAAATTTCATCAATGCAAATTTGTTTTTAAAGTATATGAATTTGAGAACGGGTGCTCAGTAGAGAGTTAGTGGAGAGAACAAAAAAGAGAGAGACAATGTGAAATGGGTTCATTTTTGAGCAAGATTCAGGGAGAAGTGTCGCTCTTTCCTTCAGAGTGACTGAGAGAGATGGAGTGAAAGCAAGAGATGGTGAGAAACTGCAATTTCACCAGAATAACTCCCCTTCGATGCATTTCATTGTGGGAGCGCCAGGCAAAGGTGTCAAGGCAGCGACGAGGAACACTGCTGTTAATGATAAATGTGGCGGAAGTCGCTCTGAAGTGGGAGCATCCAACGATTCCAAAAGCTTGAGCTATTTTGGAGTGAGGCAATCTGAATCACTTGTTTGGGACTGTGGGTGTCGCAGTCGATCAATTATGTTCCCGCATTGCAGCTTCGCTGCATTCCTATGAGGGCAAGCATCATTTCCATATCTACTCAACATCCTGGCATCAACCAGCCTCCATAGTGATCAGACCATCGATGGATTGGTTGGGGTTTTTTAAGTTTTAAGTGTGTAACACATGTCTGAGTGGGTGTCACTACCACAAGGCGAGGCAAAAGAAGAAAGGTGTTTTGTAGGTGCACTTTCTTTAAATGCTAATGAAGATGGGTATTGCCTAATACTACATGTATGATATTACTAGTAATACATTACATTCTGTTCATTCAGCACTTCAAAAATAGCACTGCCTAAAGAACTGCTTAAGCATGTAACACACATCAATTTGGGTGTCACTGCCACAGGGCAAGGCAAGTTTTGTGTTTGAAATGTGTTTTACAGGTGTTTGCATGTTTTAGTTTTTAAAACACTTCTTATCTCTTCTCTCCTCTCCTTTCCTCTCCTCTCCTCTCTCCTCTCCTCTCCTCTCTTCTTCTCTCCTTTCCTCTCCTCCCCTCTCTTCTCCTCTCCTCTCCTCTCCTCTCTTCTCTCTTCTTCACTCCTCTCCTCTCCTCTCTTCTCTCTTCTCTTCTCTTCTTCTCTTCTCCTCACTTTTCTCCTCTTCTCTTCTCTTCTCTCTTCTTCTCTTCTCTCTTCTGTTCTTCTTTCTCTACTCTTCTCTTCTCTTCTCTTTTCTTCTCTTCTCTCTTCTTCTCTCCTCTCCTCTCTTCTCTTCTCTTCTTCTCTTCTCCTCACTTTTCTCCTCTTCTCTTCTCTTCTCTCTTCTATTCTTCTTTTCTCTTCTCTTCTCTTCTCTTCTCTCTTCTCTTCTCTCTTCTATTCTTCTTTTCTCTTCTCTTCTTTTCTCTTCTCTTCTCTTCTTTTCTCTTCTCTCTTCTATTCTTCTCTTCTCCTCACTTTTCTTCTCTTCTCTCCTCTTCTCATCTCTTCTCTTCTCTCTTCTCTTCTATTCTCCTCACTTTTTTCTCTTCTCTTCTTTTCTCTTCCCCTCTCTTCTCTTTTCTTCTCTTCTCTTCTCTCATCTCATCTCATCTCCTCTCCTCTTCTCTCCTCTTCTCTTCTATTCTCTTCTCTACAGTAGCTCTCCATCATCCTAACCATTCGTCTTTGATTTGTTACTGTAGCAATTACATAAAAGACCACCTGAAGCACGGGAGGAGGGGGGTCAGGAGCATATATTCTGATAGGGGTGCACTTGCCCTTGGCTAGGGTAGCCTCAGTGAGCCAGTTCACTGGACCAGGAAGTTCTGAAATGCAGTCACATTTTTGTTTGTTTGTTTGTTTTTTTTTGAAAAAGCATATCATAACATGGCTGCTTTGTGTGGTTTAAGCTTCAGGATTACAAGGTACCCAGAGGAACTGACCTTTTTTGTTGCACTGCTAACTGTGAAGCCCTTAAATTTCTATATCATTTTCACATCAGTTTAGTAGCTTGTCAGTGATTTTAGCTCTGAGTTCTCCTACTGCAGTCTAAAGTATACGATGACTCAGTCCCTTGCCCCTCTCAAGGGTCATCTAACAGACTTTACTCAAGGTAATGTAGTAAATAACAGTTAGGAGTGTGACACATCTCCAAAAGTGGTGGAGCAAAATGGATTGATTCTTTAAAAAAATAATAAATAAAAAAGGATTGACAGATAATTGTTGATTGACAATGTCATAAACGGTGTTAGTATGTTCTGACCCTATGCTACATCTCTGAAGAACATAAAGGGGTGGTTTCCCACACGAAGATTGAGCTTAGCCCTGGACTACACAGCGTTCTGTATGGAGATTCTCCATTGAACGGAGGCTTTAGTCCAGTACTGGACGTAATCCCTGTCTTGAAAACTGAAATCAGGTCTCAGCTTGGTCAAGTACCTCCAACTGACATTTAGTAGATTTTTGGTAACTCACATAGCATGGTAATATTAACTGCGATCAAAACCAGATTTGTGAGCTCCGGCTGCCCTCTCACTGAACACAATCATGCAAGTTTTACTTTATTCAGTCTCAAACATAGACAAATTATGCACGTTCTTGCTTGTGATGTTTGTGGTGTGTATTTCCTAATATTCTATTTCTTATACTGATATTAATGCAATACATTCTTTTCATTTATCATTTTGAAAAGATGATACGTATTTCCATATCATATCTGTGTTATGTATTATTGATGCTTGTGGGTGCATTCCAATGGTCTTTTACAGGGCCTGTCAATACAGGCACTACTAATGGGTATAGTTTGTCAATAATCCTCAGAAAGATTATGGATAGTATTTACCCTTGGAAAATGTGGGCTACCACAAGAAATATATTTTATGGGTGATTACTTTTGGAATAAAGGCATCTATTGATACGAGCTGATGCATAATTTGTTTTCGACATAAATATTTATGAGTGTGTATGCACACACTAACACTTTATATCATGCCATATGTAGGTGTAATCATAGTAAGCGTCACTAATAGTCTTACAATAGCGATGTGGGACAGGGACCAAAAGAAAAGGAAAGGAAAGGATAGGAAAGGGAAGAGAGTCTTAAACTTTTTGCCCTCTCCATGACTCAACATGGCACTGAAAGGCTCTCCAGATTTCTGGATTGTCTCTAACGCCCCCCTAGCCACTGCTATTTATAACCCGCCATGTTCTCTTCCTATTTCCCTGAGCCTTCATTCAGTCCCAGTGGAGAAGGCGAAGACATTCATGCCTGCCACACACACACATACACATACACATACACCCAAACACACACACACACACACACACAAGCATTGAGAAATGCATGCATTCTTGAAATATACATGCAGTTCTATTGATTAACTTACAGCTAAGGAAGGCTTTAAGAAATCTGGCCATTTGAGCATCCTGGATCATATGACTTGCTTATTTCACACCCTGCCTCAGATTACATGCCATGATATGTGAGTTAACACAGGTATTCGCGCTGCAGTTGGCCTGTTTGGTTCATCATACATTTGTGTGTTTGACTTTAAAGGCAAAAATTTTCAATTAAATTCACTTCCATTCATCATGCGGTTTATTTGATTGAAAATGTCCTAGCTTTTAGCCACCATTAGTAAATATGAGTCACTGTTGTGTTCACACGGAGAGAATATAGGAGTCACAATCTCGTACATAACAGCTCCTCCACAATGAAAGATCTTGCATCATATGTGCAGCACAGATGGAGTGGGGAAGAGCAAGAGAGAGTGATCAAAAGAGAGAAAGGAGGAGAGAGAGAGAGAGAGAGGGAGAGTGTGTGTGAGTGAACTGAAGGCTGTTCCAATGAACATCAGTGTAACAAAATCACACCATCTCCACCACCACATGGGATCTACTAAGATTAGTGGTAATACACCTACACTCAGTGTGCTGCTGACGCTCAAGGGGGGAATAGTGATGACAATTCTGATTCCGCTATTAATCACAACCATCATGCTCACGTGAGAAAATGTGCAGTTAGACAGCCCAGGCATGGTGTACAGATCGTATTTTTTAAGGTGGGAACCCCACCCTGCAAACCTCCAATAACAACCAGTCCACAGTGTTTGCTTGAACTAAAATATGCTTTGATTTGAAGAAACTGATGGTTGTTTTAATGGAGTTTCATTCTTTCGTATTATAACGGTCGCTCACTGTGGCCTAAACTGCCATTCAGACGCACGGTGTGTTTAATCTGCTTGCAGAATAATATAATAGTTTGTCTCTGCTTATGGAGAGTTTATGGAGAGCCTGATTGCTTGAATTCAAATCAGAGCAAAATTAAACAAATTATAAAGGAACTAGGATGATGGGCATAATAAATTCATACAGTGGGGTCCAAAAGTCTGAGACTTCACTGAAAATGCTTCTAGTTTGCATTCTTTCCTAATGTAATACATTATTACTACAACTACATTGTAGTTTTGACTGGAAATCCTTAAAATATCTACATGGATTTCAGAATTTCATAGTATTTGGTTTGTCCCCTTGTTACTTTAATGACAACATGCACTCCAAAAACTGCATGTGCAGAATACATTCCTAAATATAGTCATATCTAATGGTTACTGGATGTACAGTAACCTTTACAGTTACAGTAATTTTACTCGGCAAAGAACCATTACATTATGTGGAGGGTCTTAAGAATGTAGAAAAGTTCTTCACACTCTGACATCTCAGTTAGAAAATTAGTTATTTAAGGACATATATAAGTTAAACAATAAACCCTTTTTGACAGCTTTAAAGACCGCTTAACCTTTTAAAGAGTGCACAGAAAAATTGTACGGGCTAGTTCTTTGACCCAATGAGACCTCCGAAGAAAAGGATTATTGATTAGTTATGAGATGTGTGTACAACGCCTTTTGTTAGGCCCCTTCCTTCCAGTGAAGGGCAGTCTTAATGCTTCAGCATACCAAGTGATTTTGGACAACACCATGCTTGGCTATGCTGGAAGAACTCGACTGGCCCACACAGAGCCCTGACCTCAACCCCATCCAACACCTTTGGGATGAACTGGAACTGAGATTGTGAGCCAGACCTTCTCGTCCATCATCAGTGCCTGACCTTATAAATGTTCCACAGAATGAATGGGCACAAATTCCCACAGAAACCTTCCAAAATCTTGTGGAAAGCCTTCCAAGAAGAGTAGAAGCTGTTATAGCTGCAAAGGGGGGACCAGCTCCTTATTAAAGTCTATGAATTTGAATGCAAGTCTCTGTTGGTGTAATGGTCAGATGTCCCAATACTTTTGTCCATATAGTGTATATTTTACCAAGCCAAAAACCTTTTTTAGTTAAGTGAAGCACTCATTGCATTTTCAACAGTTGCTAAAGCTGTTCAAAGGCATAGTATGGTTGTGAACGGCCATGTATTATCCTAAATCAGACTTCCATTATATACGTCGAGAAGCAATGTCTTCAGCATACCTGAGCATCAATCAAGCATCTAGAGATAAAGGAAAGATCAAATCAGCTGGTACATACATCTACTCAATGGCAACATTTTCTTATGAACCGTCATATCAGTGCTGCCTCCAGCATGATGAAAAGCCTGATTTTACTTGTCTTCCGCGTGTCTCAAGATACAGAATAGGATTGATGTTCTTCCATTTGTACTTTGCTTTTATCTAATACCTCTTTTCTCTTCTACTTCCCTCTATATTTTCTCTCACTTTCTGGTGTCTGCACATCTGCTGTTTTCTCTATAGTAACATTCACCTTTCTACCAACCTCCTCGACCCACTTATCCACCCATATGCGCACGCACACACACACACACACGCGCGCGCGCGCGCGCGCGCACACAACCTCCCCCCTTCCCTCTCTTAACCCAATCCCCCCCCATGTCTCTGTCTCCTGCGGTAAACTTATGCAGGGCTGCATGTGGAGAGTCAAACACAATGTACCAGCATCTGCCTTCCTGTACTTCACCCATCCATTCAGACTGAGGCTGATGTCATTATCATGGCCTGGCTGACAGAATAATGGGACGTGTTGCTCTTCTCGCTCTTGACCTAAAATAGCCCACATTTCCTTAATCTGCAAGTGTCAACGGCTTCCTGCTATTTGCGTGTGCCGGGCTATTGTGCTGGAAACTGGGAAACTCACTTTTTCTCTCAGTCATAGCGGAGAGTGTGACTGATCTCCATCACCGGACTCCCAGTGTCATACACACCCACACACACAGACACACACACACACACACACGCACACACACACACTTCTCTCTTGCTCTCTACACAGACCACAGGAGCATTTTAAGGAACACATTTCTTTTTAAATAAATAAATGGTTTGTTCACTGTACATTAAGCTTTATTTATTATGGCCTGTATTCACACATAATTAGAAGTCATAATTTGTGAAAATAACTTGTAATCAAATCCATCATTCAATCAAATTGTATAATATTTGAAAAAAAAAACACACAATAAGTATGTTTGTAAGATCAGGTTGTACTAATTACTGAGCGTAAAAGTAAACAATTAAAACAATATCTTAGTTTATAGTTGGCATCATGTGATTCCTATAGGTTCTAAAAAGTGTCAAGTGATTTCTAAAAGCTTGTTTAGCACCTGGAATTTGAGATAATTAACACCTCACTTCTCGATGTATTAATTACTTACTCTTAACTCTTATTAGGCCAACTTGGAACTGATTGGAATCAAAGGTTGCAAACTGAGGACAAGTAAGATCTGAATATAGGGCAATCATTCATGCTCAGTGTTTTACATAACAAGATCTTCACAAAATTATTACAACTAATAATGCATCTATTAGTGGTTTTCATATAACAGGTGTCTAATTACGTACTAATTCACATTATAATGAACAAAGAGTCATTTAGAAAAGTCTAATTTGGGCTTCAAATTACAAGACCTTAATAGATAGGCAATATGTGCTTCTATAAAATAAAGTATTACCAAATATGTAATAATAGAACAAGAACTAATAATTCATTTTACAAGAGAAAAATACCTCTCTAAAAAAAAACTCTCCCACTGTCTTTCATGTGTTCTCTCTTTGCCTCTGTTTTGCTCTCTCTCTTTTTTCTCCCCACCTCTCTCTTCTGTTCCCCCTCTCTCCCTCTTTCTGTCTGTCTCTGTTTGTCTCTGCCCATCCTGCTCCACCCCTGCTCTCTGTTTTCATCCAGTGATGAGGCTTCAAATGGCCTAAGCCTGCCAGCATCAGCGGACAGCTGCGCTCACTTTTATACTGATCCTCAAGTGTCAATAAATAAATAAATAAAAATTGGTGTGAGAAAATCTGTGTGTGTGTGTGTGTGTCTGTGTGTGTGTGTGTGTGTGTGTGTGTGTGTGAGAGAGAGAGAGAGAGAGAGAGAGACAGACAGACACACAGAAGAAGTGAGCATGAGAGATAGCAAGCCAGAAAGAGTATAAAAAACATAGTATCTGTGCATAAAGAAGAGATAGAGGAACAGCGTTGTGTGTGTGTGTGTGTGTGTGTGTGTGTGTGTGTGTGACATAAGACGTCTCTGTGTTTCTGGGGAGAGGCTCATGGGGGGAGGTTTTCTGCCTCTCGCAGTCTGAAGCTGCTGTCAGAAAGCGAGGAGGGAGTGAGAGAGGGATGTGAAGAAGAGGTGCAGGGAATGGCCTGGAGACGTTTCTTCCCTCTCTCTCTCTCTCTCTCTCTCTCTCTCTCTCTCTCTCTTTCTTTTCCGCAGGTGTGAAACTTCAAACATGGCCCCTCTCCTCACTTCCCACTGCACAGAGTGAAGACTGGCCCTGTCAGAATGGAACGGAGTGTAAAACACTAGCTTACGTCCTTTCTCTCCTTCTCCACATGCTACTTCTTCTGACAGAGAAGACTCACAAACTCCCACCCCACACATTCACACTCTCGCAAACATGCGTGCGCTGCATGTGAAACATTCCAGATCTAATTAACGTATAGCAACCTGTTAAGCCAGCTGCATGCCTACATCATCACACACTTGGATCAAACAGCGTTGAGTCACAATCTCAGATCTCTTGATTAGGTGTCTACAAACACTGCGTGATATGTTTACCTAAAAGTAGATATATCCCTCATCTAAAAAAAAATGGAGATCAAAAATCACCAACTTAAACACGTGAAAAAGCCATTCTGCAGCTAAAGTTGACAGTATATCAGCCAGTATTCAGAACCAAATGAGCGTGTCTAGATTATTGAACAATTCAACAAGCATGCGTGTCATTATTTATTATTTGTTTGCTACATTAGAACCAAAGCTCCAGTGCAAAAATCATAAATCAAGCTCTTCATGGCAGATATGCTACGTTTTAGGCAAGAAGAAAAATGCACAAATCTGATTATTCACTATACAACTTCTTAATGACTAATACCTGACTAATAAGCCTGATGTCCATTTAAACAGTCATCTCACTGGTGATGCACTCTCCGTACGTTGCAATGTCCTCTCGTTTAAATCTGCCATAAGAGGAGTCAGGACTTCAGTCCTCAGCGATGCCACAACCATCCATGGCTGGGGTCCAAGAGAGCACAATTGTAAAGTAAAGTGGCCATTTTTGTCACACATGAACACCCCAGTACAGCACACAGTGTGACCAGTGTGAAATTCTTTCTCTGCATTTAACCCATACACCAAGTGAAGCAGTGGGCAGCCAGCCGAGGCAGCAGTGTGTGGGGACGGTACCTTGCTCAAGGGCACCTCAGTGGTGCCACTGGCAGTCCTGGGATTCGAACCCATGACCTTCTGATCGCAGGGGCAACTTCCTAACCAGCAGGCCACCACCAGCATTGGCCTGGCTTTCTCTGGGTTGTTAGGGGATGTCGCAGAATTGTGGGTTAACTTTCTCCTCCAAATGTTGTAAAGTACTTCCATGATTTTACCTGATTTTACCAGTCATTTCAAATATCGTTCTAAAACGATGTGGCTTTCTTTTTCGGGTTTATAGATCTCTCCTTGTTCAAAGACTTAGGAACCTGGTCTTGTATGATTATCAAAAGGCACTGCCAAAATGACCATTGAGTAGACAGACTTTCCTATTAGGACTTTGGTGCTACCATGATTTTAATCATTATATAAAAAGCTGCACAAGGCTTCTTTTATTGTTGAACAAACTGTTTGTTTGTTTGTTTGTTCCCGAGCGAATGCACAAGCTCATTCAGAACACAGTTTGAATTGGTACGCACTAATTACTGATTTGTTTAACTAGAGTAATGATTAAACGTGACTGATGTTTTCTTTATATTCCTACTCGTGTGTTTTCTTATTTTATATGGTAGTTTCTGACACACGAACAAATGAATGATTATGTTCTGTACAAATAAATGCAACGACTGAGAAACCAAATGATTAAGATGAAAGTAGATTAAACCACAGAATTTTGTGTCTGGCTTAAAGGTCTGATTACAAAGTTAAGGTGTACGACACAGAATCTGTATGTAAAAAAACATCATAGTTGATGTGGTTGGTGTTTTTATTTTTAGTAGAATCAAATTGCATTTAAAGATTTAAACCTCTTAAATGAACTAGTCTCTTGAGAGCTGTGGGACATGAATGATAGGTGAGATGAGATGATGCTCTGTGGCAAGCTGTGATCAACTTATCATCAACTCATCACCCTTTTAATCAAAGGAAAAACTGCTCCATTCTTTCATCTTTCTGTCTGGTTATTTTCAACACATTTCCCCCAAAGCACTGTAAGGACGATTCATGTTTCATAATTGGTTATCTTGACATTTTGGGAGCGGACACCTCATTTGTTTCCTTACCGCTGTGAGCCGGCCAGTAATGAAGTTTGTTCTGCTCTGATTTTGCCACTGTCTGCCAAGGAACCACGGGACATTTGCACTAACTTACATGGGTGGCATTATTTTGTGCTACTCATTAAAAATCAGGCTTCCCCCAGCACTCTGAAATGGGCCTTTATGTGTCAGTGGAAAACTGGCTTTAAGACCATCTGTTAGGGTGTACAGGGAGGGAAAGGGCTTAAGCACTGAACTAGAAGCAGCCTCCCCGACTTAATCACGATGGGAGACCCTGCAACGCTGTCTCTAGGAGGATAATAACGTGGTCAGTACCAAAGAAGACAGATGGATCCGAGGGTACAGTAACACCTGATACCCTTTATATCTTCCTACGAAAAATTCCCAGACCTGTAAGGACACCAAACTGGTTAAAGGATGCGAACTGACACGTTTGCTTTTACAGTTCATTAGACTCATTATGTAGAAAAAGAGGCACCACAACAGTGCACTGGCTGTTATTTCCATAGATGAAAGAGCTAGTTCTCCAATTACTCTCTGTTATCTATCATGCACAGTGCTAAACAGTAAACAATGCAATGGACAGTAAGATGAAGCTTAGGATTTGTTCTCCAATCAGGTACACTATTAAAAAACAAATGCTCCTAAATGGTTTTGGGCTTCAGTTTAGTGCAGCTTAATTTGGGCTTAACTGATAAAGAACCGTTGCATTATGTGGAGGTTCTTTAACTTTAAAAAAGCTTCTCACATCCATGTTTTTTTTTTTTCCCCCATTAGCACATTTCCAGCCTTGGTCCTGGAGGCCACCATTCTCTGAACACTGCAATAAAGGTTTATAAGGAAATAAGATTTTTTTTTTTTTTTTTTTGGATAACCAACTGTAGATACCTACTAAACATCTTCTAAAATACTCTTAACTTTCACTTAACCTAACCTTGGCCCTAATCCTAACTCTAACCTTAACCTCAACCTCAATCCAAAACCTAAGCCTGGCCCTTTACCTAACCCTTTTCTCTACACCTAACTTTTGCAATAATTAAAACCCTAACACATTGTCCTATTGTTTCTGTTTTTAAAGTATTGTGTTACATCACTCTAACAGCAAGTGATCATTCAAATGAGCTGTTTCATCACCTTGCCAAGTCACATCATGCCATGTCAAATCATACTGTAAACTATGGACCTATCAGGTGTTTGCTCGACACATTGTGTAAGTGTACGTGACCATTCATCATACACACCACAGCACACAGTGTGAACAGCACGAAATTCTTCCTCTGTATTTAACCCATTCACCAAGTGAAGCAGCGGGCAGCCAGGAACACAGCGCCCGGGGAGCAGCATGTGGGGACGGTACCTTGCTCAAGGGTACCTCGGAGGTGCCATTGGCAGTCTTGGAATTCAAACCCATGACCTTCTGATTGCAGGGGCAACTTCCTAACCGGCAGGCCACCAGCTGCCTGCATTCTGTTATATGTATTATAACTGTCTAAAACTTTCAACAAGCTAGGAATTGAGTTAATATAACTTTCTTCATGTCAAAACCCAATATATGCATAATATGTGTTACAAAAAGTTGGCTTGTGTGTCCAAATCTTAAAAATGTATTTTACTGGAGATGAGACACACACTGAAGCTGAAGAGACCAGTTTAAAGCTGAAGTCTGGATGCAATAGGCTTGTAGTTTACATTTTGACTTCATGTGGACACGTTGCCAGTGTGAACACCCTGAAGACATGATGCAATACTTTTGAGTGTTCACTTGCTGTTCGGACAAGGTGTCACACTGTTGAGAACTGAGTGGAGTGAGTTCCACCAGATAGTTTATTAAAGTTTAAGCAACTGTAGATAAAACTGAGAGCTAATCAAATGAAATAGAACTAGAACCAAAATAGGTTTTTCTATGGCATTGGCCCAAAGAATGTTTTTTACCGTCTATACTTCTACTATTTTAATTAATAGTTCGGAAACACATATGCCACAGCAAACCTTCAGATATGGTAATCAATATTTTCAGTAAATCCCTTGAATATTTTACAGTAAAAAATGGCTCAAATAAAAATAGTACCACACTCTAACCAGTGCATTTTTTGCTTATTATGGATTCATTTTTATTTTAAAACATGCATATTTGGCACTTTCCCATTGTGACTATTGTTATCAGTGTTAATTATAAGACTTGCTGTCTTCAACAAGGAAACATGGAATTATGGGAAGATAATGATATGTCTGACATGCTGTAGAACTCATATTCGGAGTCATTACCATTTGTAAAGACGCACATTTCATAAATAGAAAGGGCCCATCTGAATCATGTGCTGAAGGTTTCCAGGGAGGCAGTCTGAGTCTGCATTATTAATGCTCAGTTCAGATAACTACACGTTTAAAGTGCAAGCTACAGCTGAGAAACTTTTTATGCTTCAACCACAACATGTCAAAACTTTCAGGCAGGTAGAGGGGCCTGCAGCTGGAGAGGGTAGAGCGATCTGTGCATTCTGTTTGTACTATCTGAGCTTTAATAATCACAGCTGCACCCTCGGGAGCAGGTCACATCAATTTATATGTGGACTCAGAAACAGGATAGAACATTTGATTATCTGCTTATTCTCTCCGCATACATTTAACAGAAGGTTTACACAATAACATTTTCCGTCAGTTAATTCCGGAGATTATTTCATTTCGACGAAATGTGACATTTTGCATTCGGCACCGTGTGCTCTGGATCGCTCAAATGTTTGTGGAAGTCGTGGTGATAATGATTTCCATCATTCTGCTGTGTGTCTTGTTCTATTTCCATTAATGAGTACGATCCCTAATATTCGTTAATATTTGACACGGCACGGGGATAATTATACTGTCATCCTTGACACTGGTCCCCCGAAAAAGGAAACGCTTTCATCGGCGGGTTTGGGATTCAGCGCAAACACAGAGCGCAGGCTCAGAAGCCAAGTTGCTTGACTAATATCAGAGACACATGAAAAGATTTGCGGCAGAATAGATTTTCCGGAGTTACACGCCTTACGGGCAAAATCCTTTGTATGGCGGTGCTGTCGCAGCCGATTCGTCCGGATTAAGGCAATCGTGGGGATCGATCTCGGGATTAGGTTTTTGAGGAACGGCATGGAGGAAGGGCTGCCTCCTCAATAAGGGATTTTCACACTGCAGCCCATCGGGATGATTAGTAGTTCTTCATCTTTTGTCTCTGTCTGCCTGTCTGCTTTTCGCTCTGTCTCACTCACTCTCTGCAGCCGTTTGCTCAGAGAATCCCTCTGCGTTTCAGACTCGAACTCTTTTCATTTTAAGAGCAAGGATTTGTACATGCTACATGCTTTTTCTATAGGCTCAGAGTTGACCTCTTAAATGCTGGTCCCCACGTCCATTTCTCACTCTAATAACTTCATTGATTACATATTAGCTACAGTAGTGGTAAATTAGCGATAGCAGTCACTAGATACTAAAAGTTAACAGAACTTTACAATGGGTCTTAACCTAATTTCGGTTTGCTGCATCTGTACATTCGGGCAGTTACCATGGACAACAATTTAAGAAAAACCCACTCACTCTAAACATAGTTATTGGAGAAAGCAATGTGCTTGCGCTTCTGCTTCAGCACTTGTCCCTTGCCTTCTATTGGCATGATCGATACAATTTCTGTTCTTTTACTAAAGAAACTTTTGCTCATGGAAATCAATAGTATCTTAGATATGTAGCAGATACGCATTAGGTTGAAAAACACTGGAGTATTCTTTTAACCCCTTATAAGCCTAGCAGGGCCATGCTACTATTCTTACCTCATATAACTTAAGAATAACTCTGATGTTGTTGTTTTCCATCTAATTACTGAATAACGAGCCTTAGGGTGTAATACGACTGGGAACTGGAGGAGATAAGAATAATAACTGGATGAAAAGGCTAGAGGTGAAAGGGGTTTGGACTGCACTGTGAATCAATGTGTAAAAATTATTTCTGTATGTTTACAGTTATGCGTGAAATCACAGCGAGCCCTGGCTTCAGCTCTAACTATAATGCGCATCTCTCATTAAATGAGATTGCTTCCTAATTACAAGAAACAGAGGGAACACAAGGCCTATTGCACCACAGGAGAACATTAACAATAACCGCATATATCAGGCAACCTGGAAGCAGGATGAGTCAGTCCCTGTGTACGTATGTGTGTGCATATATGTGTGTGTGTGTGAGAGGGAGGTGTATGAAGGATGTGAAGTGTGTGTGCTTCTCTGCGGTGTCTCTGTATGCTGTCCCTCTCCTCCCTGCACTGCTTGTCCTTAGTGTCTGCCAGTGGATCTGAACAAATCACTCAGCTCCTCGCAAGCAGCGCGGCCTGCTGCTTTCTCCTCTTTACCCCACCGCTTGCTCTCTCTCTCTCTCTCTCTCTCTCTCTCTTTCTTTCCCTCTGTCCCTCTCTCTTTTTTCTCTCCAACAAATCCCCCTCCCTTCACCACCACTCACCCTGGGGTGTGATCTGTTGTCCACCCTATTTCCCACTGACATTATCGACCTGCCCAGCCTGGGCCTAATTATCAGACCCACATCTGCAAAGCATGCTGGGAAGACATGCAGCGGTTAACTTGCAGAAGCAGTCGATACGCTACTAAGTGACAAACTGATTAAAATGATTCAGACCAAGGCTGCTCCTAGGGATGAAGATTAGGATTGTTTGCAAGTAATTTAAGTCCAAAAAGTGCTTTTTTAAAGGACTGAGTCGGAGAGACTTTTTATTTATTTTTTTATTTATTTTTTTGGAGTTCATGACACTATTTTGCTGTGATTGCTACTTTTATTAGGCAATAAAGTTATCTTCAGCCGAACTGAGGTAAATACAAAGCACGCAGTGGGGAGAGAGAGAGAGAGAGAGAGAGAGAGAGAGAGAGAGAGAGAGAGAGAGAGAGGGAGAGAGAGAACTAGATGATGGAATGAGAAAGAAAGACAAAAAGAGAGAAAAATGCAAGCGGGAAATTATTTCGCAAGCGTGGGAAAAAGGAACGTCAAGCAGAGAGAAATATCGCGAATGGATTGTGCAGTAAACGAGCTTACCTCCATTCCTGGCAGCCCTCTCTGCCTCCCCTGGTGTATAATACAGTTAAAAAATGAGCCGAGGGGTATGTCGCTCCTGCTAAACAAAAGGATAATCTCAAAGTAGAGATGGGGGACATGATAAGGAAACTCGCCTCTCTACATTGAGATCTTTTTTTCTCTTTCTCCAAGAACAGAGGAGAAAGGAAAGGGCCGTCAGCTGGATACAGGCGCCCTGAGGCCCGGTGTACTTGTGGCCTATTCAGGCAGGCAGCCAATTAGAGTCTGACCAATAACCTTAAATATATACTGTAAGGAGCTACCATTGTGCTAGTGCTAACGTTATTTCGGCCATGCCACTCACTTTCCGGCTTTCATTAAAACCCTCCAGACTACAAAAAGCTATTCATCTAGACCTCTGTTTTAAAACTTGGTATTCACCCCCCTCTTTTACCTGTCGAGGCACATTTCACAGGACAAGCTCTGTTGGAAGGGTAAGAATGCTTTTTTGGGCAATAAAGGGTAATAATGAAATGTGGTAGCAGAGGCGATGCGAAAGACAGCTTGATTTTGTCGGGGTCAGAGCGCCTTTGGAAGGCAAATGTGATGGCAAAAATGTGGATATATCTGTAAAGTATTCATTTGAAAAGAGTGAGGACGTTACCCTTTAAAGCTAGACTCTCATTTCAAACTACTAAAGTGATGGCTCTCACATTTGCTGTAAAAGAGCATGTTTAAATTCATGGACATAGTTGTAGCTGTAGAGAAGTAACAGATTTCAGTTGGCTTCCATTACATTATCATTGCTAACAGCCAAAACAGACACTTGGAGAATATAAAGCACCTTACGCCTATAGCGCTCCAGCTCTGCAGACACTGATGTTTCAGTGCAGGCACTTGTTTTACAATATTTAGAAAAAGGACGATGAAACGATGGAAGAGAACATGCTATAGCAGTGAGAAGGAAGGAGAACATGCCACAGCAGCATGAATGCCAGAGAACATTCTATTATAGGGTGAATGTAGAAGAACATTCTAGAACAGTGTGAATGGAGGAAAACATTTGATAGCACTGTGAATGTCAGAGAAAAATTTCTGGAACAGTGTGACTGAAGATGAACATTCTACAGTAGTGTGAACAGAGGAGAACATTCAAGAACATTGTGAATGGAGAAGGACATTCTGCAGAAGTGTGAACGGAGGAGAACATTCTAGAACAATGTGAACGAGGATGAACATTCTACAGCGGTGTGAATGGAGGACAACATTCCAAAACATTGTGAATGAAGTAGAGCATTCTATAGTACTGTGAATGTCAGAGAAAATTCTACAGCAGTGTGAATGGAGGAGCAAATTCCATACCAGTGTGAATGGAGAAGGGCTTTCTATAGCAGTGTGAATGTAGGATGAACATTCTAGAACAATGTGAATGGAGAAGACCATTCTACAGCAGCATGAATGCAAGAGAACATTCTATACCAGTGTGAATAGAGAACTTTCTAGAACAATGTGAATGAAGATGAACATTCTACAGCAATGTGAACGGAAAAGAACATTCTAGAATAGCTGGAATGAAGGCGAACATTCTATAGCAATGTGAATGGAGGAGAACATTCTAGAACCGTATGGATGATTGAGAACATTCTAGAATAGCAGGAACGAAGGAGAACATTCAACAACAGTGAAAATGGAAGAGAACATTCTAGAACAGAGTGACTACCAGAGAACATTCTATCATAGTGTGAATAGAGAAGAACTTTCTAAAGCAGTGTGACTGGAGGAGAACATTCTAGAACAGTGTGGATGACGGAAAATATTCTAAAATAGCGGGAATGAAGGAGTACATTCTACGACAGTGTAAATGGAGGAGAACATTTTCTAACAGTACTAATGGAGGAGAACATTACAGAACAGCGTGAGGAGGGGTGAATATTCTTCTCACCTCGGATGCCTTGGCTTAGAGCTGCATTTCTTCCTCTGAGACCACGCTCTGACTCTCCCACTGCTGCAGTCCCAGCAAACAGACGGCAACCTGGAGCAATTTGACAGAATTGGCAAAAAGAATAAATTAGACATTAGCTTTTTCTTGGCATTAAATATCAACACAGAGGGGGGAGGGATTAAGCAAAACTGCTATATATTCTACAATGGAGTTGTAGAATGAAGACTACAGATTCCAGGTTTAAATTCTAAACACAGAATCCACACTAAATGCAGGACAGCTTAATATTGATAATACTGTAAATAGACACTTATAGTGACACTTAAACATTGTTGTAACAAAGCCTTTTATCTCCAAAATGGCAAATAGTTATTAAAAAAAAATAAATCCATAGAGAATTAACATAATTGATCATTTTGGACAATTTTTACTCACTTTCCATATAACATCACTGTTGGAACAAAAAGAAGGAAAAAAAGCCATTGCCAGCTTACAGTGGAAGTCAAACCAAAACCAAGCACAGGCTATTAACAAAAACGTGAGACCAGGACCAAGTCCAAAAGAGTAACAATGAGAGTGAAGTCCCTGTTAACTATGAGAGAGTTAGGGCAAGAGCTTGGGCAGGTAAGAGCATTAGAGTCTTGCAGGAGTTATGAAAATGACTCACTATGAAAAGTATTCACTAATGTCTCCTTTTCATCTGAGTGAGGCTTTCGGTCTCCTGGGGAGGGGGAGTGAGTGAGCATGCAGGTGAGGTTTTCTGTTTCCAGCCCCAGCAGGAGGGTCGCTGTCACATGGGGTGACTCTGTGTTGATAGAACTGGTCCAGAGGGCAAACAGCAGGAAAACCTGGTCAAGGATGAACATGAGGCAACATCACACTGGACAACAGGAGCAGGAACAAGGCTGAAAATGAAGAGAAAAGCAGAAGAGTGGTGGAAAAGGGGCAAAACCGCAGGGAGTGAGGATCAGCAGATGAACAAAATTATGTACATCATTTAATTGTCACGGGAACATATGTAAATAGGTAGAAGAATCTTGATAATACTTTAAACAGGTCAATAATATTGTGAACACATAGTACGTATTGAGTAGTGAATCAAAAACTTGCATGAACAAGCAAAGAATAATGGTGCTGTCAGACCAAAAACCTTCAAAAAAAGTAAGTGGGAAATGACATTTTAAAATAATGTTATAAATATATAAATGAAATAATAATTAAATAAATAAATAAACGAATGAATAGAAACAACAGCAACAGCAACAATGGAGACGATATGGTGGTAGAGATGGTCCGGAAGGCAAGCAGCAGGAACACCCAGTCAAGGACAAACAAGGAAAAACTAACATTAAACTGGGCAGCCGGACAAGGCGTCACAAAAATGGGAAAGAGGCAGAAAAGCTGAGGAAAGAGGGGAAAGCCTTAGATACTGCAGATAAAGCTTAGTGAGAAGAAAATAGTGATAGGATCAGCAGGTGGATAAAATTATGAATGCTATAAAAATCTCATGGGATCCTCATCAACAGGTCAGTAGAATTAAGATACGATACGTCATAAGAAGATAACCAAAAGCTGGACTATAAAGGTTTTAAGTTTGTGTATCTGAGCCCTGAATTGAAAGATGGAGATTGAAGTTGGGGGCCTTGTGAGAGAAAGCTTGACTCCCTGTTGTGATTTTTTTCTAATTCTAGGAACTGACAGCAGGCTAGCACCTTATGAACAAAGCATACAGGATGGGTTATAAGGCTCATTAAAAAAAATCATTATTTACATAACAAATTGATAGTGGTCGGTCAAATAAGATCTGAACCAGGAGAAATCAAGTCTGAGTCATGTTTAAGTGTTTTTATTGACAGTACAGAGGAACTAAACCCAGTTATCCCACTGCTTTCAATAAGGACCAATTGAGGTCAGATGCAAGTGCTTCCTGATTGGCTCCTCCTGCTGTGGGAAGCAGGGGGCTGTGCATTTGCTTGGGTGACATGCAGTGCACCCAACTACACCGGCTGTGGGAGCTGCTCTACCAAATTTTGGGGAATTTGTTGAAGGGAATATTTATAAATTTATATTTTATGCATAATATCAGATCAGAAGAAATTCTTATTATTATTAATGTTATTATTAGTAGTAGTAATAGTAGTAGTAGTGAAGTCAGAGAGGCGAGATTGCGTTGGTTTGGACATGTGCTGAGGAGAAGGATGCTGAGGAGAGACTCTGAGTGTGTTGGGAGAAGGATGCTGAGGAGAGACTCTGAGTGTGTTGGGAGA
>JBBPCZ010000012.1:11821710-11832015 GCA_037974445.1 Brycinus macrolepidotus
TTTTTTTAATTGAGTCCCACCCCTAATATATATATTTGTATGTAAATCCACACAAACACCTTAGATGGATTTTGGGGGCAAAAAACAAAATACAAGAAACATGTAGAACACAGGTCTTTTTACACATATTATAAAAATATAAATAAATGAATTCATGTTTGATTTCAGAAGATTTCTGAAGATTTCAGAACCTACAGCAGAGTTATCACCTGAGAAACAGTCCCTCTCAAAGTTCTGGATAATGTTTTTGAGATTGTTTCGTCTAGGCATTTGAGCAATTTTGTACAACATTTTCGGGCTTTGCTGAGTGCTGCCCACAGTGCATTTTCCATGGCAGTAATTGAATTAGATTTCCAAATTAAACTCGTGTATACATGGAGTGGTTGGAGATATAAACACTTGAAACGGGCAAAGTGGGAGAGAAGATCACTGTTATACAAAGGTCAATCAATTACGGGTTCACTCACTTCTGTTCCATATCTACGTGTGTGGTTACCTCCACCCCCATTATGGCCACTTAAATCTCGCTGGATACTGCAGTGAGAAATGAAATATATTAAACACAGAATGCCTTTTTGGCACTCTTCAAAGGTTTTAACACAGTTTTCATAATGCATCCCATGTTCATTTATATTTCATATGGTCGCAAGACAACCATTAACCATGTCTCGCACAAGCAAAAGGCTCTAGTGAATTGAACGCCCAGTTTACTGTGTACTGTTTTCAGTTTGCTTAACCTCCGTTAATGTAGAACACACATGTATAAAAATAAATACTAATACAAATCTACATTTTTTGATCAGTCATTTTGGTTAATACACAGTGCAGTATAATAACGGTGCAGTTCCCTCAGTGCAATGTGACTTGATTATGTCTCTATGAAGGATGAAGGTTTGTGTGAATTTGTGCATTCGTGTGTATGTGTGTGTATGTGTGCATGCAAGACAGGAGCTTTCCCTCCAGGGCGTAGATTTTGAAAAAGGGTGCTATTTAGTTTAGGCTTTGCCCGTCACACCTTCAATGGTCTAAATAGCTACTGACGGGATCGAGGTGAATAAGAAACAGGCTGTGAAAAGGTCAGGTTGCAACTGAATATATTAACGGTATGTCTGTTTGCTTTACCCACACCCTGGTGTTTTAACTAGCACACAAAATTCCCAGATAAATATAATGTAGATGTGGAAACAGTGTCTGTGTATTTAGATCTATGATCCTCCTGCAGATATTCTAATTACAGTTCTGCACAGGTATGAAACTGATGTCCAGACACGGCCTGTCCCAATGGCTTTGAGACCTGACCCGACCCAGCCTGATACCTACTGCTTCGTTTTTGAAGCTCAAATCTAACCCTAACCTGAACCTGTTCAAATTCACTGAAAAACATGGATCATCAAAGAAAAGAGGTTCTTTAAAGCTTTACTTAGTTAGCAAATGCTTAGTGACTGAAAATGTCCAGCTGGATAAACTGGTTTTACACATCTGCAATACTACCACAGTGTGCTAACTACTGATTGTACCAGACAGGGAATAGCATACACCCATAAACATTTAGCCTCAGTTCACAAATGTCTCTCTGCAACCTGAAGATATGCTTAACACACTTTAGGCAAACTTAACAAACAAGGGAAAGATTCACTGTGACCTTTCCACCAACACAAACAATCCTTCTCATCACCCACGGTTTCACCCAAACAGAAAGTGTGCATGCAGGGAGAGAGAGAGAGAATGAGAGAATATGTGAGAGTGTGTAAAATCTACTTAATAAAAATCACTCGTTAGAAAACAGACCTGAACCTGACCCAAGCCAAATGATGTACATTGTCTGGAACCTAGGCTGAAACCTAGGCTGCCCCTTGTGAGGCATGGGTAGGGTAGCAGACTTCTAATTTAAACTTTTAACAAACCATCAGTTTGTTCTCAAGTGTATTAGGGTTAGGGTTAAGAATTTGGAAGGCATAAGGTTAGGGACAGGAATAAGGTTAGATTTAGAGTTAAGGACAGATTTAGGGGAAAATTAAGATAGTTTGAATAGACAATTAATTGAATACAAATAAAAGAGAGGTCAAGTATCTACAAAGTCTGTAAAGTTAACTGTTCGAATACAATGTTATCTAAAGACAAAGAGAAAAGGAAAAGAACATGTGCGTCAGGTTGGATTTGGCCTTTTTGAATTTTGGTACCCTTTCTGTGTCTACCCCATAGACATTTTCTTTCTTTTGCTGGGTTAGACAAAACGTTGATGAATACATTACTCAGTCTATAGACTAAGGTTAAAGGTTTGATTTGCTGCATTGAATGTATCAATAAACCACTAATCTATACTAACTATATCTACTTTTTACATGAAAAGGTATCCAGTACACAGTACAATTTCTCATTTGGTTGAAATGCAGAGCAGCCACATTCTATAAAGCTTTTCCAACCTTGTAAAGAAAGCATGTGGGTGTGGAGCAAAGAAAGGTCAATTAATTTTAAAAGTACAGTAATTGACTGATTGAAGAACATCACATCAATTAACATTCTAATAGAAAATAATGTGTATACACACATTGAGTATATGTCATCTTGATGACTTTATGACTGGATTACTCATCATGTGGGATTTTGACCAACATAACGTGGGTGTGAATAGTTTTTATTCGTACAGGCATGTGGGTCAAAGCAATAAGTGTAAGGAATCATCTTTAAAATCATTTAAAATTCAGTGACAACTTCAGACCGAAAGGTAAAGTAAATAACATTGATTATCTGATGCAATGGCACCTGTAAAGGTAAGGGATGTGTTGGCCAGCAAGTGAACAGCCAGTTCTTGATGTTGATGTTTTGGAAGCAGGAAAACTGAACAAGAGTAAAAATCTGAGCAATTTTGACAAGGACCAAATTCTGATGGCTAGAAGACTGGGTCAGAGCATCTCCAAAACAACAGGTCTTGCAGGGTATTATTGGTTTTTAGTGGTTAGTACCTACCAAAAGCAGCCAAGGAAGGAGGACTGATGAACTGGCCACAGGGTCATGAGCACCAAAAGCTCATCGATGCAAAAGGGGAGTGAAGGATAGTCCATCTGATCCAATCATACAGAACAGGTACTGTAACACAAACTGCAGAAAAAAAATGAATGCTGGCTATGGGAGAAAGGTGTCAGAACACACCTGCGTATGGCACTAAGTAGCCACAGACTGTTCATTATGGCCATTCTGACTCCTGTCTACCACTGAAAGTGCCTACAATGGGCAAGTGAGCATGAGAACTGGAACATAGAGCAATGGAATTCACATTTTCTTTTCCATGTGGATGGGTGAATCCATGTGTATCACTTTCCTAGGGACAAGATACACTATAGGAGGAAAGCAAGCCAGTGGAGCCAGTGTGATGTTCTGGGCAATGTTCTGCTGGGAAACCTTGGGTCCTGCATTCATGTAGATGTTATTTTGACACAAACTACCTACCTAAACATTTTTGCACAACAACTACACCCATTAATGATGACAATATTCTCTAATGGCAGTGGGCTCTTTCAGCAGGACAGTGCACCCTGAAACACTGCAAAAACTGCTCATGAATTGTTTGGGGAACATCATAAGAGTTCAAGGCGTGACTTGGCCTTCAAATTCCCTAGATCTCAAGCCAGTCAAGGATAGGAGCGGGACAAACTAGTCCAATCCATGGAGACCACATCTTGCAAGTTACAGGACATAAAACGATCTGCTGCCAAAGTCTTGGTTCCTGATACCACAGCGCGCTTTCAGGGGTCTTATGGAGTCAATGCATTGACATGTCAGAGCAGTTTTGGCAGTGCAAGGGGGACCTACACAATATTAAGTAGACAGTTTTAATGTTATTGTTATTGTTATAATTGGTATATGATTGCTTTTGATTGATGTGTTGTGGTTTAGAGTTTCATCAGATGATCCACAAGCATTTTCAAGCACATTGTTGACACATGGCTGTGCTCTCTAACACATGCACCATGCGTCACTACCCACCACAACCCCTTCTATACTAGGAGCATGGCCTCATCGTTCACTTGGTAACCATCTCCATAGAGACTGCATTCAGGGAGCAACAGGGGTGAAAGCTTTGGACCAGTGCCTCAGCAAATAGATGGGTTTTGCACTGCTACCATCCTCTGTTAGTATATTTAGACACACAAAGTTCTGTGTGCCGCGATGGTATCCAACTTTGTTGATTATACCTTACTGTCCTACAAAAAAATATGAAATATCACTAATTTGGTTCCAATTAATGGCTCCCATGTGCAAACCTACTTTTAAAAGTAAAGTGTGTCCTTGCTTGAATATTTCTTCAGGTTTGTACCTATTCCGTGCTGTAACTTATCACATTTCTAATCCTTACCTTTAAACTTAACCTACATACTTCTCCCCTCAGGGTAACAGTCACCTTTCCAGAGAGAAAACTAAAAAGCAGGCTAAGCATCTTACTGTATGTTCCTTCATCTACACTTAATGTGTCCCATTTAGTTAGTATTCTGCAACATGTTGGATATTTTTTTTTACTTTCTGATAGACCTAAATCATATGTATGAGAGTACCTAATGCCCAACCAGTAGCATCATTTCTGCATTGGCATCAAACTTGCAGGTTTTGGGTGATAACTAGGCACTATGCTCATGACAGATCGTGATCTAGGACGGTGGTCTGCATTACACGTTTTTTTTTTTTTTTTTTTTTTAAATCAAAGGTCAGAACATCACCTTTGTATGGCAGGCAAGGGCTTACAATCATGCCTGTAATTTAACATTGCTTTATGACAAACAGGCAGACAAGAGTATAGCAAGGAGTCTGTGAAGAAGAAATTTGAAAAAAAAAACAACAACAACAACAACAGCAACAACATGGAAACTGAAAGAACAAGGGCAAAAGCTAAACTCAAACTGTTAAATGAAACTCACAGTGCAAAACACAGTAGAGACAAACAAAACAGAGCAGTGAGCAAGATGAGCCAAAGAACTGTATAAACACTAAAGGTGTGCTAGTTTGTCAAGGCCAAACAGCTGTATTTTACAGCTGTATATTAACTATATATGTGTGTGTGTGTGTGTGTGTGTGTGTGTGTGTGTGTGTGTCTTTTTATGTTTTTCTCATAATCTTATAATTTAACAAACTGTAATTTAATATTCGGTGGGAGCTTTTTATATTACTTTATTATTTATTATAATGACATTGTGATGAGCCATATAACCAGTCATGTACCTCCTGCTAATGTGACTTTCACAAAAACAACTGAAAAAAAAAAGATTGATTACTGAAATAATATACTATTTTTGGAAATATTCACCTTATTGCTCACTTGTTGAGGATTCTTTAATGGTACATTACGCTACGCACGTGAAACAGATCTATACGCAGTACACTGTAAAACACTGAGTCCTTCCCAGTACCTCCATGCAAGTGCAAGGGAGTAAATTAACCAGCATTTGCCTTTTTCAATCAACTAAACAAGCAGGAAAGTACAGTAAGTACTCTGTTTCGGGTTCCTTCCCTCTGCATTAGCAGATGTATGCAAGTTTAAAAGCATTTCAATCAATGAGATAGCCATCGATAATGGGGCCTGCTTTTCAGCAAGCCAGCAGAAACATACGTTTTCATTACGGAGAGCCTGGCTGCAGGATGTCCCTGTATTAAAATGCTTTCTGCAGAGATGGGAAGGAGTGGAAAAAGCCTGGATAGAAGCAGAATACCAGGCACAAGGCTCATTTGCAGAATTTCTTTCTTTTTTTTTTAGTAAAATTTATCTGCACATTAAGAAAGGCATGGGTGGATGTTTTGCTTCATCACTTTAATAGCACGTTCTGAAAAGCTACTGCCATGCCTCTATAAGAGATGAGTATGGACTTGCTAACAATAAGGCCTAAAGGAATGAGTGGAAGGCTGTTGTTGTTCACGTCCAAGATGGATGGGTCTAATTTGCATTAAGAAGGTTAGCGAAGGTGTCAGTGTTGCTGGTTGATAATTATCGACAGGAGAAAAGTAGGAATATGTACCTGATCTCCGTTATTCCACCACTGCAGGTAGTTGAGTTGAGGACCAAAGTATGGATTATTTGACAAGAATTAATTGCTACCTCATAAGGATTACAGTATATTTTCTTTTTGCATCATTTCCCTGCAACAATGTGCCTGAATGTAGAATCAAATATGTACTGCATTATAGCGCCTATTGTGTGATTAATGTAGCTCTTGAGATAAAGGGGAGAGCATGCTGTAATTAACAGGATTTATGTCTGGGTGTGCAAAGAGGGAAAACTCTATATTGTTTGTAAGGGCTTAGGAATGAGAAGGATTTCTACCCAGCCCCTAAAATCTGTAACACACAAAAAACAGCACTTTATGGTGCCATATCTTTATTGAATAAATGGTCGCGGGTGAATGGGAACGTCTGTTATTGGTAATATCTTCAACCAAATGCTTACTCTAGTTGCCCATCAGAGCTAGAGAGTGGTTATGGGGTAATTTGCCCCTTTCTTTTATATATTTCTGTTCAGATATACACTATATGCACAAAAGTACTGGGACACACCTGTTTCTCAGGGTTTGGGCTAGACCCCTTACTTCCAGTGAAGGGCAATCATAGTGTTTCAGCATACATTGGACAACACCATTTTGGACAACATCATGCTTCCAACTTTGTGGACACAATTTGGGAAAGAACCTTTTCTATTCCAGCATGACTGTGTCCCAGTGCACAAAGCAAGCTCCATAAAAACATGGTTGGATGAGTTCGGTGTGGAAGAACTTGACTGACCCACACAGAGTCCTGACCTCAACCCCATCCAACACCTTTGGGATGAACTGGAATGGAGATTGTGAGCCAGGTCTTCTAGTCCAACATCAGTGTCTGACCTCATAAATGCTCTACAGAATGAATGGGCACAAATTCCCACCAAAACACTTGTGGAAAGCTTTCCAAGAAGAGTGGAAGCTGTTATACCTGCAAAGGGGGACCAACTCCATATTAAAGTCAATGGATTTGAATGCAATATCATTAAAGTCCCTGTTGGAGTAATGGTCTGATGTCCCAATACTTTTGTCCATGTAGTGTATGTCACAGTTCCCTACAGGACTTGGTAAATGTAAAACATACTATTACTTCAAATGGTTTTCTCCCGTTTTGTTTTTCACTATCCTGTTGTCTGATCCAGTCACATTTTCATCTGTCTTGAATGGTCATCTCTTTTTTACCTTTTATATTTTATATTTATACATTTTACATCAGTTACAGGCAGCTTGACTCTTAGCTGTAGAATCTGAAACAACCTGGAATCCCTGCACAACCTCCTATTCAGTACATATACATGCACACAGTTCTGCAAGTTTGTTAGTATGTGCACTTCCTGCGGATTATTGAGCTGTTTTGTTCACTAGAGGTGCTATGTGCGTTTTCTATGACGCTTTGGGTTGGCTATTAGCTTTGCATTTCTACACAATCAGTCCCATTCTTTCTGTGCTGGTTAGGGTTAGAGTTACGTATATACATCTCCAAAATCGTTCCATTTATTTAAAAAAAAGATGCATTTACAAAATGTAATAATTTACTGAACATGTATATATAAACATGTGCAAGATGTTTATATACCTATGTATTGACACATTTGCAGAATCGTGTGCATATACATGCCAAAAGGAGGTTATTCTGTGAATTCATTGATCATTTTGTGATTGCAAGCCATCAGAGCCCTGAGGCAGCAAAGCAGCTCCAGGCTATTATACTCCCTCCACCATACTTCACTGCCGAAAAGTGGTTTGCAGTGTTTTGTTTTCTCCTAATATGGCACTTGTATTAACCAAAACATTCAAAATTTGCCTGAGCTGGTCTGTACGTTAAGCCAGAAATGAAACGCAACTATGTATTTATTTAGAGAGAAGCAATTTCTTCTCCAGCTCCCTTCTTTCTCATAATAAACAAGATGCCAAACATTTCTTTTTCATTTATTTAAGGATTCTGTGACACCTTGTTTTGATAATGATTTTGAACACCGTGTCCTAAGTATCACAGATAAACTGTGTGAAAAGCGTAATGATGACCCTATATTAATTCTTTCCAACAAACTCTTACATGTTTTTAACATTTGGCCACATTTAAACTCTAGGGAAAACGTATGTTCCGTTTCCTTCCTACAACACACTGTAGTCCTGTTTCTCATCTTGCCTAATGGTGTGATCCACAAGTGTGATGTGGTGATGGGTAGTACTGGTCTTTGCACCAAGAGAAATTGGAAAAGTTGTAGGCATTTCCATTTTACACTGATATTAATTTGATTAGATGTTAAATGGAATATATCTAAAATGCAGGGGAACTTAACTTATACGTGGTAAGAGACTCATGGCCTTTGAGATCTGAATCAAGTACTTTATATTAAAAAGTATTTTTAAAAAAAGTATCTTTTTTTTTCAATTTCTCTAATGTTTAAGTAAAATGCAAATTCAAAAATCATACCTACGCATAGGAATAAAATACAATGATACGTATTTTCCACCCCTGGTAGCAATGGTGTCTCTTCTGTAATCTGTATAATATATTAAGATGTCCGTTTGTACAAAAAAAAAAAAATCTTTAACAGAAACTCGACTAGGACAGAAATGTCCTTGACTATTCAAAAGTCTTTTGACCTGAAAAGGAAAATGTTGCAAGTGTTAAATATGACTTTACTTTTTTATTATTGAGTAAGATAGTAGGAAGCATTCATGAAAAAAAAAAAATTCTAATAGTTCCAAGGAGGTTTTCTTTGGAAAAACAAAACACAAATGCATGTGGTCACTTCCAGCTATGGTCTAATTAACTGTGAGAAATGAAAAAGCTTTAGAATTACTGCTGTGTGTAGGTATATGAACATTTTCATTATACATGAAAATGTAATGAAACATCACGTTTTTCAATTAAAGAAGTACAAAGAAAGGAGAGCATGCTAATATCACTGTCAGATGTACATCAGCATTAAAACCTCCAGTGCCATGTGATTATTCTGAATGTAAGTGAGTAATCACACACTTTGTGTTAATTTCAGACTTCAAGCAGGATATTAGCTGTAATATTTTCATCAAGAAGGGACCACCATGAGGGAGATTATCAGTATTGTGCTGTCATCACCGGGACATGGCAGGGTGTGTATAATAGTGCTGTATTGTATTTAGTATTAATCCCTTGGGTTGTGACATTTGGAAAGTGTTTCATTATGTCCTTTGTTTGAGAGAGAGAGAGAGGAGAGAGAGAGGCAGACACAGAGAGAGAGAGAGAGAGAGAGAGAGAGAGAGGCAGACAGAGAGAGAGAGAGAGAGGATTCATACAATTTGCTCTTTTGTTGTTCTATCTACAGCTTATCTGCCAGGGCTTCAAACAAATGTAATAACTCATTCAACTGAAGCTGAAATTGTTCAAAATAAGCTTTAATTGAGATCCAATCAGTATAGACTTTAATCTTCATTGCTAGTGTTATTTTATTAAAGGGGAATTCCACCAAATACTCGATTTTGTTCCAAAATTCAAAATACAAAGTCAGAATGGTTTGATGTGAAATGGTTAACTGTAGACTGTAGAAAAATTGCTTAAAAATTGCATTCTGTATATGCATATGTATATATATACAGAGAGAGAGAGAGAGAGAGAGAGAGAGAGAGATCAAAAATATGTTTTATATGCTTATCTCGTCTAAGAACTAGTCATCAGTCATCAGGCAGTGTATTTGTCATGATTCTGTGGAACAGCTTTCTGTGAAGAAGCTTTTAGAGGCATTAAAACCCTTTAGGTCTGGTTCCTGTCACCACCAATGTGAACAATTATGACTTGTTAAGCTTCTCTAAAAAAGAACGTTTTACACTAAACTACTCTGAATGACCTTTTTTTAAAATTATACATTTTCATAATTTACAGTATTCACAATCAACATTGGTGCTGCTTGCAAATGTAATTAATTGAATCTGTTCTGTTTCATGTTGTGCACATTTTAGCATAAATATCCTTCACATTACATAAATTTGTTAAAGGAGCACAGCATGATCCTGTAGGCAACCGTGACATACGCTACATGGACAAAAGGGACACCTGACCATTACACCAACAGGGACTTTAATGACATTGCATTCAAATACATGGACTTTAATATGGAGCTGGTCCCCCTTTGCAGTTATAACAGCTTCCACTTTTTTTGGAAGGCTTTCCACCAGATTTTGGAGTTTCTGTTGGAATTTGTGCCCATTCTTTCTTTAGACCTGGGTCACAATCTCTGTTCCAGTTCATCCCAAAGGTGTTGGATGGGGTTGAGGTCAGGGCTCTGTGTGGGCCAGTCAAGTT
>JBBPCZ010000012.1:11846162-11866098 GCA_037974445.1 Brycinus macrolepidotus
GAGAGAGAAAGAGAGAGAGAGAGAGGGAGAGAGAAAGAGAGAGAGAGAGAGGGAGAGAGAGAGAGAGAGAGAGAGAGAGACGTTAAAAGACTACAATATAAAGAATTAAGATTTATTTGAGCATACTAGGGGGCAAGTTGGAACTCATTTATGAATTCAAAGACTGACTCCGCACCTTGGGGTTGCCACTGCGGAACACATATAAATCCAGTATGTGCCACTTTCGCTTCAACTTTTAGGAGAGACATATCTGGTTTGTGGGCCCTTTCCATGCTGCGTTGTCTTGAGAACTGTCATCTTTTTTAATTCAAGAACCCTTGGATACCATAGCTTAGAGGGATCAAAGCGGCCTGATGAATTATTGGTTTGGCTACACAACGCTGGTTGGTCATTCTTCATGCATACGAGGAGGAAAGTAAAGTTATTACAAGAAAACCTATAAATTACTTCAAGCCCAACAATCTGGCGAGACAGCCTGTAGAGATCGATGTGAGTCTTTGTTTCCATAGATCATGCAGACTTGTGCTCAGCGTCTTGTGCATCTACTGGTTTGTGCTCACTACTGTATTTCAAATGTGGTGCAGACAGAAATCAATCTCTTGATCCTTGGGCCCTATCATACATTGTATATACTCTAGTCTGACATAGTGAGGGTGAATTAGATTGGCTTTAGTATTTACTCTTAAAAAAAAAAAAAAAGTTCTTTAGTTAAGGTCCATAGAACCATGGGAACTCAAAGAGCCTTTTGAATGCCCTATATATTTCTTTTCAGATGAGAAAATGGTTGCCTCCACAAGATTTATCCACAATAAATATGATATCAGCCCAAAGACTTGGACTAAGCAAATTCAGGAAAACATGGTTCTTTGAGAAGGTTATACACGATTTAATAAAGAACTGTTTGAAAATAGTTATATATACCCTGTCTGTCCAAAGGCACACAGACATGCCTTTTAATGAGTCAGTTCTGCTACTTTAAGATGTAGCTGTTGCTCATGTGTGTTCAGTTACTGACACACACACACACAAGTATAATCTTTGAGGGATAGCACTGCCAATAGAATGCTCGGCTGCTGACACATGCAGGTACCATCTCCATAGAGTAATGCTGCCAATAGAATGAGAGGCTCTGGAGCAGCCAAACATGAGCCTAAGGTCACCATCTCCATTGCCAAGTGTCAGCTGGAGAGGTATAAAGCCCCCAAGCACTGGATTGTGCAGTTTAACTCTATTCTCTGAGGTGGTAGAGCTCTATCCATTTCCTTTTGGCATGAGTCGGGGTGGCATTTATGATCCAGAACTGACCCAGCAGCAGTGCTTGACCATACTAAGGTTCTTGTGGCTAAACATAATCAAATCCTCAGATCAGTGTTTCCATACCTTGTGTAAACCTTCACAAAATAGTAAAGGCTGTTATTGCAGCAATGGAGAGACAACTTCTCTATTAATTCCTTTGATCTCAGAAGATTTGTTAGATAACCAGGTATCTACAAATGTCTGGACATGAAAGGGTTTCTTTCTGGGGCTACACCAGCACCTTTTATTGTGCTGTATATGAGTAAACCCCTCTTTACTACAAGTGTATGTGAACGAAAATAATTTGCATTCTGTCTCTTTGATCTGAAAATATGGAGCCAGTAGTTTAACACTGAAGACTGGAGCAAATGACCATAAAAGTCTTCTCACTACATGAAAGTTTATGCTTGGTAGCACTTTCCAATGCACTTCAAAACGAATACTAACAAGAAGAACTGTTTCATTCTGTACCATTTTCATGATCTATGTTTCAAAACACTTAGATAGGGAAAAAGGTACAAAGGTAACCTTGGGCCAGGTTTAGCTGAGTAGTTCAAAACCAAGCCAAAAAAGCAGATGGATATAATCAAGAGGATGAGATTGCTTTATTTTTTTTTTTACATAAAGCCCCTGGCCCAAGGACATGAATAGAAATGGACTTCCCATACACAACTTTGAGAGAGGATAAAAGAGAGGGTCTCAGTCTATACTATAACTTTGCAGATAGATGAAACACAGTGGGAATGTATGGTTGGTTGTTTGCATCTAGGGGTTGTTGTTTTTCCTTAAAGGTGAAGGCATCTAAAAGTGTCCTTGATGTATCTGCCAAGTATCAGATCAATACAGGCAATTTGGCATGCCGAGTGTGAACGCACGAAGGATTTTATTTATTTTTTTTATCTTGCATAAGTCTGTAGTGTTTACATCATACGTTTTCTGCACATATAAACATGAAACATTCAGCCTTGGTGTTCACAGAACAGGAAAAAAAAAACTTTTGTCTCTTCAAGATGCTTCTATGGTTTAATTACTATGCACATCAAAAGTTTCATCCATGCTAATTCAGGATTAGGATTCATATCCTGTAGACACACAAAGATACATTGCAGCTTTTCTGCAGACTCATCTTTGTTTAGTTACATAGTCATTTTAAGTTTAATGGATTCATAGCACAGCATGTAACCAAATTTGTCCTCAAAACATGGTTTAACTGTTAGGGGCATCTTTTTGGGACATCTGAAAGCTGCACAGTTGTTGTAGAGAAAGAAGTTGTGACCTCTGGCCTTGCAAAAGGAGTAAGGTTGTTTGGTCTAGGCTTAATGTTCTAAAGCAAATAATGACAGGACTAAGCAAGCCCTTAATGTGACATTCATGTCTTTGCCTTTCTGCTTAAATCTTGAAATCTTGTCATTAGAATCTTAACACTGTGATTTTTTTTGAAGGGGCCCTGGCTCAGTAAGGAATTTACAAAGGTTCTTTTATTTTTAGGTACCTAGAGAGTTTCTGTCCAATTGAATGAAACAGCTACCAAACTAACAGAGCACATTCCACAGAGAGTGAAGCAAACACAGCCACCAATAATGTTTCATTTATTCTGTGTAATTTTCACCAGTAAATAGAAAGAATACATCAAAGACATTAAAGAGTCACAAAATTTCCCTTGACTGACCTCATAATAAAGTGTGCTTTAAAAAATCAAATGTGGACAATTTTCTTCTTAACCTAAATGTATCATGAATCAGCCAAGACGTGTTTGGTGTCTGAACTTTGCTTCTATTGTACTGGAGGTATGAGGCTAATGTAATTAGCAAATAATGGAAGCTTATATCCACCAGCATTGTGCACCCTGTATACCTGAATCACAGGTTTTCCTCAAACCGCATCAAGTTGTTAAGTAACTTCAGATAGAGTGGCTCATGTGGTTTCTTGCATATGGTTATCAATTAACCCACTGAGGCCATCGTGTTGTGGCCCCACAGCAACGCTGCATTAGATGGCAGTTGCTCCTCGCGTGGCCGCACCAGAGGTGCTGAATGGACAGCTCCTTATCCGTCGATCTCCACCGGTGCGACACTTCAGCACCTCCACTCTGGACAGCACAACTGAGAAGAGCAGAAAAGCAACGCAGCCTGATGAGAAACACCTGTGTGTAATGATCCGGTCACCATCAACGATGAGACTGTGGGCTATAAAAGGGCCCCATAGCAGCAGCATAGCATTCCCTCCCAGAGGAGGAAGCCTGTAATTTTAAAGTATTGAAACCTGAAATCCTAACTTTGTGTGGTTTCTCTTCCCACAGGGCTACAATCGAGTTCCATCACTGGATCTACAGCCACCACCAAGATCCCCGGGCACAGATGGACCAGCTACTGAGGATCACCCAACTCTGTCTGCAGCCTGAGGGTTTATCATCCAAGGAGGTCGCAGGGCGGATGGTGCTGGATCGCTTCTTGAGGGCCATCCCTAGAGAGGAACACAAAGCAGTCAGCATAAAAGCGGTGCAAAACCCCTGCGACATGGTCACGGCTCTGGAGTGCACTTGGCACTAAAAATGGGGAAACGGAGCACTGACCTAACACTTTGGAGCCTCACAATGACCCTGGCCATTATGTGGGCCTGAGTTACGATGTCCAGCCATGACTCACGCCCCAGAACAAGCCCATGCCAACCGACCCGCAGCACGGCTGTCTCGTGCATGCACGGGGACGTGCAGGAGGTCCCTGCTGCGAGGGTGAGGTTCATGGGGCGGAGTAGACAGGGGCCATAATCATGGGGCTGATCCAAGAGTTCCCTGTGCCACTGCTGATAAGAGGGGACAGCCCCAGGTTCAAGCTCCAGCAAAGAAGACACCAGACCCCAGAAGCAACCAAGGTCACACTACTCATGCATGAGAAGGATGCCGCCACGGAGGCTGGAGGTTAGGATCCATCACTGACTGACGTCTCTTCTGCTTTTTCCTGGCAGGTTCTGGAGGAGGGGAGTTTTGCCCAAGAGCAGAAGCAAGATGACTGGGTGAAACACTGCTAGAGCTGGGTACTGGAGAGGGTTGGCATGGACCAAATCGGGTTACTGCCGAAGTCCGCCCGGGGCCACGAATACATCCTGATTATCCTGGATTATGCCACGTGGTACCCCGAGGCCATTCCCATTGCAAAAGAACTGCTGCTCCTCTTTAGTCATGTCGGCAATGGGCTGAGGGCTGAGGGACGGGATCATTGAGGAATCCACCAGCCCTTGGTCCAGACCCATAATGGTGGTCCCAAAGCCGGATTGAAGCATCTGGCTGTGTAACGACTTTAGAAAACTGAACCAAATATCAGACTTCAGTGGCTACCCCATGCCCCGAGTGGACAACCTGATTGAGAAACTAGGGAAAGCCAGATTCATATCCACACTTGGCTTAACAAAGGGGTATTGAAAGGTGGCCCTAAGCCCAGCCGTCCACCCCAAGACAGCCTTCAACACCTCCACTGGCCACAGGCAGTACCGGGTGCTTCCTCTCAATTTGCACAGAGCTCCGACCACGTTCCAGTGCCTGAAGGATATTATTCTCTGGCCACACCACCCCTACGCTGCAGCCTACCTGGACAACATGGTTGTACACTCCACCATCTGGCATGTCCACCTGCTCCATGTGTGCCAGGTACTCACAGAGCTCTGACAAGCGGGGCTAACCATGAACCCAAAAAAAGTGCCACCTGGGGCTAACAGAGGCACGGTACCTGGGCTACCACATTGGGCGCAGGTTGCTGCAGACCCAGGAGAAAAAAGTGTAGGCCATTCATACCTACCCCCGCCCTACCACCGAGAAACAGGTATGTATCTTCTTAGATCTGGTGGGTTATTATCACCGCTTTGTGCCTAACTTCTCTCTAGCCTCCCCCCGTCAGACCGAAGGGCGAACCTGAGAAGGTGACTGTAATGGTGGGCCAAATATATATATATATATATATATTTGTGTGAGTGTGTAATTTGGTTTGTCCATAAAAATACCATTGTGATCAAACACATGAATATTAATATAACATCAGCCATGTTTGATTGGTACTCTGACAATGACGAGTACTTATCAGTCTGACATGCCCTCTGAATAAGCCTGCACACTTACAGTACATCCAATAATTAGAGAATCCACCTACATATTTTATACAACAAAAGAAACACAGTAGCACACAAAGCTCCAATTTTCACTCCTAACTTGATAAACTGATTTTACTGTGTCCAAGGGGATACAAACATAATGTAACTCTTCTGGCAGCAAATTAAAAGGAGCAGCATTTGTTTTTGTTTTTTTTGGTTTTTTTTTTTTTTGGACCCAATATTGGGACCACCAAGTCTATGTGGTTAAAATATACAAGAGTACAGGGCTTCCAAGAGGTGCAAGCACTTAAGTGTTGGCCTCTCATCAGGAGATTGCAAGTTTGTTCCACAGCAATGCCATAGCCATCTGTGGTCAGAAGTCCAAGAGACCATAATTGGCTTCATTCTTTCTGGGTGGGTAGGATGGTCCTCCCTCTCCCCCATCACTCACTGCAATGTGGGCATCTGTTAGCTGATGAAACACATTTGGCAGTAATCTTTCTCCTTCACCATGTGAGAGACCTAGCTAGCGGGTGGTAATTGGCCACATTAAAATGGGAGAGAATTAAAAATAAAAAAGTCCAAAAGTACTGGAAAGATTCTAAATTTCAAGTTAAATACTACAGTTTTTAGTTAATTCATTCTCTGTAACCGCTTAATCCTTGCTAGCGTCCCTGGTACCCGGAGCCTATCCCGGGACCAACGGGCGCGAGGAAGGGATTCACTCTGGGTGTGGCGCAAGCCCACCGCAGGGCACACACACACCATTCTCTCACACCTACAGTCAATTTAGTATCCCCAGTTCACCTGACACGCATGTCTTTGGACTGTGGGAGAAACCGGAGACCCCAGAGGAAACCCACGCCACCACAAGAAGAGCATGCAAACTCTTGAAGCCATCTATTTAGCCTGGTTACTCCAGTTCCAAAAGAAAGAAGAAAACTTTGGACAAAGAGCATATCTTGGCTGATTGGCCACATTTAGGGTTAGGGAGGAAGTTTTGAAAAAATAAATAAAAATAAAAACATTCCATAGTGGAGAAAGTATTCATTTTTACAGCAAATGAAAGTGAAATTGTATAGAATTTTAAAAAGCTGAACTGAGTTGGTTCTTTGTTAACCTCCTGTGGGTATTGGAAATGTCGACCATTGACCCTGTGTTCTATTGTCCCCTCCCTGTCCAGTTCATTCGAAATAATTGGTGGATCAGCCAGCAGAACCTGCTACAAGGTCCACATCAATCCTACTTACCTAAAGTCCAAAGTGGCCACTCTCAGACTGACCTTCTGTGAAGGCAGATAGTCATTTTGTGTGAATGTGTGTGTGTGCACATGTATTTGTCAGAATTTAGATTCGTAAGTCTAAGGAAAAGATATATTGTATCTGTACTCCTATCTCCAGATTATAAAACATTAAATATTATCAAACATACATTCTTATAAACAAAGGAGCCAAACATGGTTCTTTGCTGTGATGCTACCGAAGACCTGCTTTTGGTTCCCTGAGGATCTTTTCAATAACTATGTTTACATGCACATCAATGCTTTAATATGTTTGACTGAAGATCTTTACACACTGTGCATGATTGATTCATGCAATCTGGGCATCAATTGATTCATTCGTGCACATGAATAAATGATGATATCTTGCACACCCAACTTAATTTTTCATACGGTATAAGTCTGTCATTGTTTCATTCTACCTCTCTGACTTTTGCAAACTTTTGCAGGTGACATGAACTCAATGACCAATCACTATCATCTCTGACGTTGGCATGGTGACAATCAAGCTGACAGATTGGCTGTGTCACAGCAACCAGAACATCAAAAGGATCAGTTTGCCCTTTGCTTTGTCACGGATGGTGCTAGCATCTCCAAAAGCAGTTCAAATTGGGTTACGGAAATCTGAGCAGGGCAAAAGCTCACATAACATTTCACCTTCTGAAAGCTGTGGTAAAACTCTCTCTCTCCTTGCACTTTTCCAGTGTCACTTTTTGCCTGGAAAAATAGAGCTGTAGTCAAGACCACCTTTGTCGAGTCCATGGCAAGTCCAAGCCCAAATAAAATTCCATTTCCTAAATAGAAAAAAGAATCCTCTTCCAAACCACTTACTGGCCTGTTTATAATGTTTGTGTGATGATGGAGACACAGTATATATAATGGTCATTTTACATTATTATTATTTATAATGCTCAAAAAGCAAGTGCAGTGTAAAAACATTGTAGAATCAAAGTACACCGTATTATTATTAATAGAGCCATTAATGAAAATGATGAGCATGGATGCAGCATGCACAGAGCACACAGAGCTTTTGGCAGGCATCTGAGTGGTCACCAGGTGCCTGTTCTAGAGTGTGAAATAATTAGTGCTCACTTTCTAAACCAGTTTGTTTAATCAAGGATTTTGTTCAGCTTGGTGTGATCAAAACATGGTCCAGGTTAATATTGGCTGTGCTGTTCTAGGCAGATTTGAACATGTAAATGCTTAGATTGTCCTACACACACATGCAACTTTTACAACATTTAGCTGCAAAATTAACATGAATTAACATTTTCCAGAGGAAGAAACTATTCTTTTATACAGCTCTTGTAAACATCTTGAGTCCAGTTTCTTAGACCCTGTTTACACTTAATTATTTCATGTGACTAGCATCTGGTCTCATGACAATCTTACACAACAATCACTTGCCCTTGTTTCTCCTAATTTTCTGTTAAATTTCAAAAGAAAACCACAATTTTTCACAGTATTGCCCATTTCCTTACATATCAGAAGTTGATGTTTGCAAGAAGGCTATTTAGAATAAGGCTGCTTAGAAATGAGCCTCCAGTCATGTGTTAAAACACAGTGCATTGTAGTGAGACAGTGAAAAACAACAAGGCGACGTAAATGTTAACCAAACTGTCACTTTATTTAAGCTTACTCAGTGGCCAAAGTACACTGAAAAAAACTTGTGAGAAGAGATGAACTCTGGACCAACGATGCCTCTGTTTAGCAGCAGTGTGAGCCCCAATCTCACATCATATCCTGATTTCATTTCCCAAGGACCTTGTGCAGTTATTGCTTACTCTGCTACACTATGGCTATAGTTGAAACATATTTTTTTCTCTAAACTATCTAAATACACATTATTTACTGAATTCCAATATAAAATACATTAATAACTATAGGCTTATCAATCAACAGTTTGAAGTTCAGGCCATCTAGCTTCTAGTTCTGAACTAGTAAAATTTCATAATCAGGCAAAGCATTACAGTTAGCTAGAGGCTAAAACTGTGTATTAGCTTTGTTGCAGTTATTTAGAAATATAAGTTCACAAAAAAAATCACAGACATATCTACCTATGCCTTTTGAAGTTCCTATCAGATTCATTTTTTGATTGCAACTGGAAAACACAAGAGGTTAGATCAGGATGGGGAGGTATGATTAGACTCTACAGTGGTGGTCCTGGGGGCGGTCTTTCACCCATAAGCAGTATGGGGGGAGGCACCATCATGGTTTTGAGAAAGGTTTTGATTGTCCAGTTTGGCAGGTGCATTTACACTGGTATACCATCTGGATAAAAAGTATCTCAGACCGCCTCCTGAACTAGAATGACCGATTAGATTTGTCCTATCCAGATATGATCCTAATATTCAAGATGCATGAAGCAATCAGGTGTAAAAGGGTGTTAGACAAACTAAGAAATAATGCATGCTATTCTGAGCACGTACATTTTATTAGAGTTCATTAAGAGCCATTTAAGAGCCTCATGGCATGCATGAGGGTGACGAAGCATTTCAAAGTTAAAGAACCTCCATATAATGTAAAGGTTCTGTACCAGGTCTCTATATACAGATTTTGAATGCAGTTATTGATCCAGGATTAGGTAATCACTAGGAGTTAACTGAACTGTTGATGTCATTGATTGACCACCTGGTGCCATACCTTCTAGTGAATACAGATTCCAGGACTGAAATGTGGACTCAAGGTCCAGATCTGTGGACCTCTGTTGCATTAAAGTTGAATTAAAATATTTGTTTGTTTGTTTGTTTTCTTGAAATAAATGTCCAAATAAAGAATGGCCAAATAAAGGACCCTGATTTTAGAGAAAGAAAAATTAGCAAAAGCAAAAACAAGGCATCTATTGTGATCAATTGTATTTACTCTGTATAACAAAAGTGTAGCACTAGGCAGTTAACTGATATCTCAGGCTTCCACTAACAGAGACCAAACCGTGATGATAAATGTAATGTACAGTATCTCTGTACAAGAAAACAGTGTGTGAAATCCGAAGTGCCGCGCACCAAATTTTCATCAGAGCAGACGGCTTCATGGTCATGACTCACAGATGTTGACACTAACAAGGCAGGTTGGAGCAAAGCAGCAATGAAAATAGTGACATGATCTTGCACAATACGCACATCTAAATGCAAATTGCAATCCCTCCCTGAATGCTATGTGGTCGGGATTGTGGCGGAGGAGCTCCTCTTTTTTGAAGCAGTGAGTGTACATGTCGTATGTCGCCACATCAGTCACACTCAAATGTGTGTCTGCTTTAGCCTTGCCAAACAAGGACACAACATCTGCCACAGTGAATCCCCTACATACCCAAAGGAAATGCCAAGCTAGATCCATTTCAGAATGCCTCAGTTGGCGGCGAGGGAGACTAAGTGACAAACCGACTCCAACGCGCGGGGATATTCTGCAGTTCTTCTTCTTTTTCTCCTGTCTTTTTTTTTCCTCTGTGAAGAGCGCTTTAATTCTCTCTTTTCCAATCCCCACATCACATCAGTTATTCTGCATGCCGGTCAGATGAAAAGGATGATCCCCCCCGCCCCACCCCCCCCCCTTCTCTGTCTCTCTCTCTCTCTCTCTCTCTTCTCTCTCTCTCTGCAGACTCAGCTGTCGGTGATAATCTACTTTTACATCCCCCTCCTTAGTCCCTGATTGATTGAAAAATTGTGGTGTGAAAAGACATGAAATGCCCACAGACAGTATTAGGACAGAATGGGGGTGCGTTTCAAACCGCTGAACATTAAATGTCCCTGAGAGAGTACGCCAGCGTGCATAAGCAGCACACCCTCCACTCTTAAGTGCACAGCCTCATTAATTGCCATTCAATTTTCATTGTCCGTAAATGCATCAGTGGTGTTCAAATATAGTCCCCCAAGAAGCATTAAGTCTAAGCTTTTCAGAGGGAAACTTTCATTATGTATCTAAAGAGTTAATGACATGCATGTGGAAATAGACTGTAAAACATTCATTAGCACCATTCATTCATTTCTAAGTGTAACAAAGTGGTTACATTCATTTGTAACCTAATGCTAGAAAATACACCCTTAAAAATAAATGTGACAAGAAGGGTTCTGCGGAACAATGCCTTATAATATAAGGTCTCTTATAATTTTGTAATCACTGCTAGTTAAAAGAACTGTTAATGCAGCCGATGCCCACCTAGTGTTATACTTACCAGAGACTGAGAAGGAGATTTCAGATACATCATCATTTGAGATATATATGTTTACAGAATATAATATTTAAACTGTTCAGTGCCTCATCATTTTTTTAATTATCTGCCTGTACAGATCAAACGTGTCAGTTCAGAAATCTTTTAAGAAATTCATTTTGTTCATTCTGTGACTGTATATATATATATATATATATATATATATATATGTATTTCTCTGAGTCAAACATATTTTGACCTGAGTGACATGAATTTTCAGAATACCTGGACTCAACAGAAATTGAAAGATACATTTCAGCTGCATCTGAGAGGGAGGGGAGTGTTTTAAACTTTCTGTTTACTGTTTTATTTTTATACCGAGATTATCCATTGTAGATGATCTATTATAAATTATATATAGTTTTAGCACTAACTTGCCTCATAGAGGTTGATAGTAGTACCCAGGTAAGTCTGTCACATACTTTAGCCTGTTACTGAATCATGTCTGTTCGCTCCAAACTAGATTTTTGTCAGTCTTGTTCAAACTTCTTACCTCAGTTTGCAAGTATGTTTTAGATTACAAATAACATTAAACAGTGAAAAGGACTTGAAGTTCACTTTTATTAGTGAGCCTACATCACATAATAGCGAAGTGAAGCTTCACATGCTAGTGATTACTTCAACCTTGGCCATTTTTAATTTTCTCCCCTCTTGTCACAGATTTTTCGTTTTCTCCACTACAGTGTCTGCAGTGTCTGAGAGTATAGATATCTGTCACTGTATTTACAATAAAATAAGATGCTTTATTACATATGAATTCTGCATGTGCCTAATTTATTAAAGAATTACATTAAATACTCATGCGCATAATACATTTATTATTATCTTTATTGCTATTATACCAGTACAGCCTACTGGAGTCCCTGAAGAGGAGAGTGTGCATTACCGAAGAATATGATATAGTGTAAACGTATAGTTTGCATGTGCACAAAGAGTGATTTTTTTAAATCACCCTGAAACATAGTGTTAGATGCCATCAGAACACTAACTCCCCCCACAACGACTCCTAGATCTAAATCACCTGAATTCTAATCACATGACTCTAATGAATGCACCTAAACACCTCAGACCTCTGCATTCAGATTTGCAAAGTATTGCCATGGACTTTCCCTGCATACTGAGAGTTTGTTGTATTTTGTTATTCGATTTATCTGGTTTGAATTACCCTGCCTGTCTTTTTTTGATTTTGACTCCTCTCTCGCCCCGTTGTTCTGATCACTAATTCAGTTTTCTTTCTGGACTATTTACATTCTGCTCTTCGTCTGACAATTCAGAATTGTTTGATTATCGGACTGCCTTTTGGTTTTGAAACTCTGCCAGTATCTGTTTTTTTGCACTCTGCTGATATAAGGAATAAACATTGCTGCCTGTTTTATGTGGGTCTATCTTGGTCAGAACCTGACACATAGAGTGATGGTTGATGGTTGGGGCAAAAAAAACAATTGGGGTAATAATTCAATATATTAAAAACAATTAAAAGTTAAACATCTGTGTTTTAAAGTTACTGTTTCGAGAGATACGATTACAGTGACAATATACTTTTCATGCGTCTTAAGGAGCACTGCATTCCCCTGTGAGTGAAATGTAAGCTCTTAACCTACTTTACCTCCTGCAGGAACTAGTGCAAGCTGTGACTTCCAGCAGGTCAGTGTAGCAGAATGGAAGGCTTACTGTCATACTGCAGGACAGATGGAAACAAATGTCAAGTAGGAGAGAAAGAGAGATTGAGATACAAAGTAAGGGACACATACAAAAGGGAAAAGTAGCAACTGCAGCGATGCACTATATGGACAAATGTATTGAGATGTCTGACCATTACACCAACAGGGACTTGAATGGCATTGCATTCACATACATAGACTTTAATATGGAGTTGGTCCCCCTTTGCAGCTATAACAGCTTCCACAAGATTTTGGAGTGTTTCTGTGGGAATTTGTGCCCATTCATTTTGTAGAACATTTATGAGGTCAGGCACTGATGTTGGATGAGAAGGTCTGGCTCGCAATCTCCGTTCCAGTTCATCCCAAAGGTGTTGGATGAGGTTGAGGTCAGGGCTCTGTGAGGGCCAGTCAAGTTCTTCCACACTGAACTCATCTAGCCATGTCCTTATGGGCCTTGTTTTGTGCGCTGGGCCACAGTCATGCTGGAATAGAAAAGGTTCTTCCACAAACTGTGTCCACAAAGTTGGAAGCATGGCGTTGTCCATAATCTCTTGGTCTGCTGAAGCATTAAGATTGTCCTTCACTGGAAGTAATGGGCCTAGCCCAAATGCTGAAAAATTGGTGTCCCAATACTTTTCTCCATATAGTGTATATGGCATACTTTTACAAAGAGCCTAATACAGAAAATCCAACAAAAAGTGTTGGAGAGACACTTCGAGACAGTAACCAGGGACAGAGTAAGAGAAACCAGTCTAGAGGGTGTTTAATGTGTCAGAACAAGGATGGTTTGAGTAAACTGATTATGTAAGACTGCATTACTGATTCAGGGAGAAGGAAAAACAATTGTTGCTCCAAACAAAGAATAAAAAGAGGGCAGAAATATATTTATGTGTATTATGTAACTGCTGATGGGTGAAAAGGATCAAATTTAATGCAATCTTTCCCAAATATCACAGCTTTTGATGTTATTTTCATTTCCATTAATAAAGTTAATGAACCTTTCCCAAAAAGAGTGCTGCTCTTCTTTGTTGAAATACTCTTTTAAACCTGATCTAGCTTGTTTTGATTAGACTTTTAACACTGTTCAGTTTTCTTCTATTTAAAATTACACAAAAAAACCTTTAGAGTGCATTTCTATATGCATGACAAGAAGAAATACAACAAATATACATTTGTCAAATTCAACATTTTTGTTATTTTATACCTAGTAAACACTTATAAAGTAAATTTAAACGCTGCTAACATGACACCAAAATGTATCTTTAGATCAGATTAGTTTTATTAAATATTTAATTCTTTATTTATTCTTATATGAAGTTTGATTGTCACTTCTGTAATATGATGCACTCCGGATATTAATGTATTATTATAATTTCACACTTCAAACATATGAAGTTGCATGAGATTAACCCATTGCAGTTATTTAACACATTCTTTCTAGCAAATACTAATTAATTATAGTTTTTTTCAGTATACCCCCTACCTGCTGTATCTTTAACATATAATGGTTTAATCTGCTGTCCCAGAACACAGTCATAATAGAATGGACAGTTGCTTTAATGGACAGTATACTGTAGATGTTGCAGAAAGAATGGAGTATTCCTTTATATTCCTTCCTCTTATAGCACAACTGTACTACCAAGCACTCTTACATACCTGCAGACAACATATGAGGCTCATGCAGCATGGTTCAGCACCTCAATGCATTTGGTGGAGAATGCTAAGTTGCTGAGATTTCAAGGTACCCAGTGCTAATGGAGGCACTGGACTGGTCGGTTCATTGCTTACAGGCGAAGGGGTGATGACCCCGCTGACCCTGCTCTCTCAGTGTACACATATTAAACTGTGTACTTTCTCTAGAGGTCCTTGTACATCTGTGCACCTTCATAACACAGCTAATTATTTATATCCCCACTTAAAAACACCCCTCATTAAGTGTGTGTTTTCTTATACTTGTCAGGAATAACCACTGAACCGCATCCAAATCTGTCTGGTATATATGATCAGTGGTCTGGTGTGAATGACACAAAATATCATGAATTGTGTGTCCGATGTTAAATAAATGAAAGGTGTGTCATAAGTCACACTATCTTTAACAGCAGTTCACAAAATGTCCAGTTTTCTTCTTGGTCCAGATGGTGTCATATAAAATGATGCCATTCTACATAAAAGACTGCTGTTACTTTAATTTTGGCATGTCATGGAGTTACTGAAACCACATAAGCTAGTCTAGTTGAGGTTACTTTGCCTTACCTTAACAACTTTACTACTACTTAGCATTAGCCTTGTAGCTCCAGAGCAAAACTTAAGAAGCTTAAGAACTTCAGGCACCAAATCGCCTTGCCTGGCTGACTACACTGTGAGAGAAATCTCTTTGACAAATTATTATGCAACATGCATAGGTTTCTTTTGCTGTGTTTTCGTAACACAAACCATTGATCACATTACGGTCCCACAGTCCAATAAGTAAAAAATATCCGGTTTTGTCTCCAACATGAAGAGGCTGGGAGAGTCATGATGCGTTTTATAATTCTACCAGGCAACTCATCTGATTTCTAATCCCAGGAAATTCTTTGTAATGCATTCCTCTTTGACACAAATGCTCTTCAATTGCGATCCATGCTTTTGTGGAGTAAAACTTAAATTACAACTTTGATTTGCTCAATAAAACAGCAACGAGCCGATGCGAGGGAAATCAATACATGTTTGTTCACTGCAAATTGGAAACTATTATTGTTTCTCATGCAGCATTTGGCAATAAGGTTGAGAAAGTTAAGTAAAGGCATAAGAAAAAAAAAACATCCCTTGTTAAAAACAAAAACTTTATATAAAAAAAAAAAACAGAAAGAAGGAAATGGCTCACAACATCAATTCTTTATATCATCCTCTAAATGCTCAATGATGCTTTTATAGTACGTTTATAATTGTCACAAGAGCTTTTGAATTCATGGAAATGTTTTTGGATTTTAACATCTAATTCATCTTCTCCTTTGAAGCTCTTTTTAATAACTGTCAAAAAAACCCTTGATTTAGTGTTCAAAGCTAGAAATACTGATGTTTATGGATTTTCTTTATTTCAGTTATGTTCTTTTTTAAAAATAATCTGCAACTGCATAAATTTAGAATGCTTTTCAAAGAGGCGTGAGCCCAGTAGAAGTGGCTAAGACTGAACAGTTGACAGTAAAGAACGGTGTTTACTGAAAGATGCGCTGTAGTTGAATTACTTCAGTATGAAAGCATATCATGTTATCATTCAGTTTCAATCAAGTACATTTTTAAGTTAAACCTGTGCTAAACTATCAACTGTCCAGTCAATGCTTAGAAACTTTAATTAGGCCCATGTATCTTTCGAAAGCACTCCAAATGTATGCTATAATATGGTGTGTGTTATTTTTAAATGAGACAGGTGGTGTTCCAAGAGCATGGGCGGGATTTTAACCCATTTTCTAAATCAGAATCAGAGGAGAGGTGTAAGATATGGATTAACAACTGCATTATTAATTAAACCTGTCAAAAAATTCATGGAGCAACACATCTGCACCAAGGCCCAAGGTAAATTGTTTCTGAAAGTATCAGTGAGATCCTTCTTCCATCACACAGGTCTTCCCAGGAATAATCAAACATAAAACTACAGTTGTTTTATAAAAGCTAGAATAACTCACAGTACCTTTGCTCTTGATGCTTGTGTAAAGTTGGAAGCAAGTAGGTTTTTAGTATAACTTGAGTAGAAACATAAAAGAAGGACTCTTACTTTATAAATAGAGGATGTTTGATTAATGCTTTACAAAAGACATCTACACTTTTACACAAGCACAGAATTTGTGTACTTAGTTCATCGCTTACTATGACCCCATTGATATATTATTTGGCTAAAAAAAAAAAATGACACCACAGATTTATTGGCATTGATGGAAAGCCCACTAATAAAGCACTTTTTAAACCTTGACATTATATCTGCAGATATTTGTGTCTATATGAAATGTGGATTCTTTAAATTAGCATCTAAATTAGTATTGGTGACAAAGTTTGTCATACCAGTGGGATCCTAACATCTTGGCTACAGATAAGACTGCAAAACACACGACTGACTCTTTTCTCATTCTTTAAAGCAATGCTCTAAAAGAAGAATGAAATAAGTTGGCTAAAACAAAGTAGAAGAAAGCAGGAAAAATATAAATATAAATGTAAATGTATTCCTTTCAATATTACAATCAGTATCAGTTAGGGGTGTGCAGATCTGTACCGTTATTGGAATTTAAGTGTAAACTATGTCTAACAAAGAGCCATTTATTCAGCCATGTATGCAGAATTGTATAACAGATAAACCGTGCACTATATGGGTGTAGAAACTGAAATTTTACAATTTACATACGATAGAGGAAGTAGGGAGCCATTTCTGAAAGGTGCATCCAGACAAATGTATTATTAAGAGCTTAGTTGTTTAAGAGAGGGAAAAGGACAGTATTGGAATGGCATCGATATTGGCAGACTCTTCAGGTTACAGTATCGGTATTGGACAGGAAAAAGAGTTGTATTGTGCCACCCATAGCATCAGTATTATTAGCGTTCAAGACTAAAAAGGAGATGTTAATTGGACAAGTATAAAAAAAAAGGACAAGATGAACCAAAAGGAATATTCTATTAATTCAAAAGTTCTTGTAAATGTACTGTAACAGCAGCATTAAAGGTATAATATAAAGAATTTATGTTGCATACATATGTTTTTTAGCACATGACCCTGAGTAACAGAAGCATGCTTTTTTGGTGAAACTCAAACACAAAACCCACCGTTGCAAGTTGCTCATTAATTGGTAAATAGAGTAGAATATGCAATCACCCATGTCATATCTTCACATACATTTTGCACAGGTTTGGGGACACCACATACATTTTTGGCTTTTTTGTGTTTGCAATAAGTTAATATAATAAAACTATACTGGGAAACATCTATGTAAATATCTGTGATGATAACAATACTACTTTGTTTTTATAAAAGAAAATGTCAGCATTTAGGCAAAACTTTCCTTTGTCTACATGGAAGCATAACAAGGGCAGAACGCATAAGATTTATGCCTGAAACTGATGCAAAAGGCTCAGTACGTCGGACCCTGAGAGATTCATCTACCTGCTTTACACATACCTTCTACCTCTGTTTGTCACAAATGATATAGGAGCATGACTACTATAGCAACTACTGATATTACTACAGCACACATTTACTGGCTATTCATACAAATAGTGTTACAGTACAGTACAGTACATTGGCCTTTATACCAGAAATGATCACTGCTAGGCAGCTCATACACAGGCACCATGCTGAGGTGAAACAGCCTTCACTTTTATTGTATCAGCATTACATAATTACTGTCTAGTGTCCACAAATAGAGCAATAACTTGTCAGAAAAAGTCAGTCATCCCAGTTACCTCATATGAGAGTGAGTTTGGGCCCCTTACTGTTACTCAGCTTACAAAGTAAACCTACACAGCTGAGCTCAGAAAGAACTGTCAGATCTTTATCTTTAACTTGTATCTTTATCATTAACTTGTGTTCCTTGTTTAAGTTGTATTACTTTTAAATTTAAATTTGTACTTATTTTATAATGTTTGCACAGTCTTAAAAGGAGCGGTTCAGGGTACATGTCACTGCGTGTTGTCCTTGTATAACTATGCATGTGACAAATAAAGAATCTTGCGGCACGGTTCTAGTGTTCTAGGGGCTACTAAAGTTTTTTATTTTAATTTTGTTATTCTACTTTGATTTTCGAATTGCCCTCTGAAGTCTATAACTCCTGACATGTGTCCCTCAGATATGTTTCAGATAAATGGGAGCAGTGAAGCACACACCCTGTATATAAGAACTACTTGTACTGATTTTAGGATATGATGCCTGAAGAGCATCAGTGCTACAAATCTGTATGGGGCACATGTGATTTAATATAAGCTGCTTCAATGAAAGGAACGTGGCAAATATTTATTACTAAGCTGTATATATATAGTACATAATATATAAATACACACATACACATAATATATTAATACATTTTTTCCTTTTCTTTTCCTTTTCTTCTGCGCTCTTATTTAACTGAAAACTACCAGCCAGGAAATGTAAATTTCCAAAAGACGGTGAAGAATTCTCAGACTTTTGAAAGGCACTGTAGCTGGCACTATGCCAACACTCTCTCCTTATTACATCCTGGCACACTGGTTTATTTACCATGGTGTGTATCCCCCCACCTGTGCAACCACATACAGACACATCTTCTGCATCTCTCTCTCTCTCTCTCTCTCTCTCTCTCTCTCTCATACATATCCACACATACATACACCTTAGCAAGGGACATGAGTGACAAGCATAGCACTGTCAATCAGCTGTTCACGTTCCCCCCGATTGCCATCAGGAAAGGAGGAGGGGGGGGAAAGTTTCTCCCACTTGACGTATGGTGAGTAAAATGAAGAAAAAAGAGAAAAGAAGGATTAATAAACTACAGGGAGTTAGAGAAGAGACAGCGAGAGGGAAAGGAACCTCCATGGAGGTTTGCAAATCAAAAGTGCTTGAGAGTGAGAGAGAGAAAGAAAAAAAAATCTACATGTACTTTCCGGAAGAATGACTTGTCTACCCCAGTGGAGCAAAGGTGTCATCTATGTGTCTGGTATAAAAAAAAGAAAAGAAATGGGAAAAAGTGCTTCTTTTAATGTGTTCTTAGTGAGAAATACATTTTGAATGTATCAGTTGAATTCCATTTCTATATGCTATAAGTCATCCTTAGGGGAAGATTTGACAAAGCAACTATTTTAAGGGATGTGCTGATACCTCCTATATTCACACACTCAAACACACACGTGTGTGTGTGTGTGTGTGTGTGTGTGTGTGTGTGTGTTAACAATGCTGTTTTTTCCCAATAACTGTATCATTCTGATAAACCCTGGTTTCTAAGTAACGCTTTACACTGCAGTCTCTTAATGATTTTCTACTTTATCTCATATACAACTGAAAACACATAATTTTACACAGCCAGACTGGTCAGATTGTGAAGAAGAGTGTGACAAGATATCTGCATTAAATTCCAAATCTGCTGTTACCTCTAAGTAAACTTTCCAGTCGGTAGCTGTGACAGCAGACCAACTAAGTTACTGTTAAACAAACTTGACAGAAGTTTGACTTTTGACAGAAACAAACAGAATACAAACAAGATTTGGCTGTGAAATGCTTGACAGGCTGACTGGAGCAAAACTAGATTCAGATAAATCTTGAAAAAACTATATATATATATATGCACTAAATGGACAAAAGTATTGGTCCACACTTCTTACCAAGCATATCAAGACATTTTGGACAACACCATGCTTCCAACTTTGTGGACACTGTTTGAGGAAGAACCTTTTCTATTCCAGCATGACTGTGCCCCAGTGCACAAA
>JBBPCZ010000012.1:11872324-11886063 GCA_037974445.1 Brycinus macrolepidotus
AGACATGGTTGGATGAGTTCTGTGTGGAAGAACTTGACTGGCCCACACAGAGCCCTGACCTCAACCCCATCCAACACATGAACTGGAACGGAGATTGCGGGCCAGGCCTTCTCGTCAAACTCCAACACTCCAAAATCTTGTAAAAGGCCTTCCAAGAAGAGTGGAAGCTGTAATAGCTGCAAAGGGGGAACCAACTCCACATTAAAGTCTATGTGTATATATATATATATATATATATATGTATGGTACAATTCATACCATTGAATTTGCTTCAAAATTCCTGCTAAATATTGTCCAGAATGACCGTTCTACGAATAGGTAACAAGCAAGCAAAAGTAAAAACAGACATCCTTGATTTGCTGTGAAGAGTCCTGGCCAACAGTCAACAACTACAGCTCTGACTGGTTCAGTTTTCATGGCTTCCTAGTAGGGGAAATAGCATTGTGACATAGAATAAAAAAATAGTCTAATATAATATGTCAGCATGTCACATATGTTGAGCATTAGAAAGTTACGACTAGAATCAGTCCAGAAAGTGTGCTAAGTCTGCTAGTGATCTTACAAACTTTGTCTTAACAGAAACAGGCTCAAAAGTAACAAAAACAACAACCTAAGCGAAAGTCTTTTTAAACTTTAACTTAAAAAGAAACTGCTTAATGATTAAGAATGTCCCGGTTTTACTTACTAACTTTTATGTTGAAACCTTCAGTAACACCTCCTTGCAAAAATGCTGTCTGAACCCGGCATGCATCCCGATTTCAGTTAAATATTTATTCTGTGCTGTTTTATCCAGGACAGTTCAGCACAAACATGATGTTTACTGCCAACTACTGTGCGATCCTAGCATGTAAATTTAGGAGAAACATGTGACTTCAAGCAAAGTCAGCTCGTTATATTGAGTAACCATTATTTTAAGTAACCAGATATTTTCACAGCAAAAGTTATGATCACTTAGTTTAAATGGGCAAACTTAAACTGGCATTTTAAAGTCTGACTGAGGTCTTTATTTGGTTTTTGCAGTGATGGTGCACTTGATCTAGTTTAATTAAACTGCACAAGGACATGCTTTGTCATTTAATTAAAATGTGCATTTGTATGACTGTATAATGTAGGGCTTTACAGAATCAAGACATTTGTGACTAGATCCAATCAAATCATGTATTGTTACACTATAATCCAAGTGGCTCAACTGAGACACTGGGATACAGAGGGCCTACACAGCTCCTGTTGATAACGTGGCTGCAAACTATAAAGTTGCGTCCCATTGATCATTCTCTGTATTGTCACAACTGCCTGGAGGGCTGGAGTGATTCATCTGAAAAAAGCGAAGGTAAGAAGCCAACAAATAATAAACTGCTGCCAACTATTCAAGTCAGCGTTTGTCTGCAGGATTTCAGTACAAGTAGAGCTGAAGGGAGAGAGGAGGAATATGAAGTCAATAAGAAGTTGGAATAATCCTGCTCTGGAGCCCATGCCTTTGGATGAGGAAGATAAGAGGTGGCAGTAGACTCCGCGGGGAGGAAAGGGCTGTGTTTGTGGCTGAAATCTATCTCCACAGCACCAAATAAAGCAGAGGAAGAGCAGATAAGGGATGTGTAGCGAGCGTTAGACACCCGTACGAGCTGCCCAGCCACATACAGTCTCTGCTGAATCACCTAGCCCAGTGACACGACGTACTGTCAGTCCAGGCACTGGGGCTGATGTGTTTTCATGGTGTGTATGCCTGTGCGAACACCCTGTTTTTGCACTTTGGCAGGATGTGATTAGAGAATGCCTATATTTATATGTTCACAAATACAGCCACACATGTCACTGTTCCTAATGCACCACATATGAGTTGATTTGAAGTTGCCAGCAACCGAGCGATAAGCAAGCAAATGTAAAGCCAAGTTTTTTGATCACACATGACCCAATGTACTATACCTTTTTACGCCAGTTTCAGGTGCAAATCGGACGCGTTTTGCCCACGTGTTATGTGTTGGGCAGAGCTACGTTCAATGGACAAGTGAAGCTTAACCCCATAGTGCCACCAGTGACCAATCTTCTGTAATTCTGGCACAGCCTCTATGGCACATTAATAAAGTTAATGTCAGAAAATTCTCTTAAAGTACAACATATTTTGCCAACATCCTTTTGTCTAACTAGTTAATACACCTGACACAATTAATATTTACTGACCATTCTGAACACTCCTGACAGTCTCTCTTGACACGTTCGACTCTTAGAACTCAAGTGGCACGGATCCATGCCAGAAGCACAACAAATGGCGAATTGTCATCATACGGCAAAACAACTCCTAATATGGAAGCTCCCCCAGTTTGTTTTGATGCTCAAGGTCTCAGACGTCACGTTGAGCTTTGTTTGGAGTTCCTGTGTCACGTAGAACCAAAGTTACTGTAATTTAAAAAACACTTAAGTATACCACTACAAGGGTTTTAAAAATGGCATAACACGCAAATGCACAGAAAAAAAATTCCCAAATTTCTTTTATTATATCTCTTAGAAGCAAATAGAAAAAACACAAGATCTCTGAACCCGGGAGAACCTTCAGAATAGTCTCCGCCCACAAGTGGGTGGGGAAAACCCACAGTGGGCGGGGGGCCTGGAGAGCAGCCGAGGGGCAGCACAGCAAACGGCGAGTGTGTAGGAGAGCAAACACCAGTTTTAGACTGTTTTTATTCATTGAAATTAGATTTTACTAACCCTAATGTGCTTTAGTAAGTGACATGTCTATCTTGTCTATCAAACTTCTTTTATTTCTTCTCTCTCTGTCCTCCCTGGTGCTGTTCCACTTGCATGCACACTCTCTCGTCCTGGTGAAGCTGTGGTTCTACTGCAACATTCAAGGTTCAAGTTTATTTTATTGTCATCAGCAGCTGTGTACACATACATAGTGAGATGAGACAATGTTTCTCCATGGACCACAGTGCAGCATATAGCAACACACAACATTCAACAGTTAACAGAGTGCAAGTTACAACAGACAGTAGACAATAGACAAACAATAAATAGACAACTAGCGTGGACGCTACATAAACCTTCTGGAATGAATAATATTGCACCATAAGTATGCTTATTGCACAGGAAGCAGTTAGCAGCATTGAGCAAAGTGCAAGGAATGACAGAACAGTACAATAAATAGACAATGTAGCAGTGTAACAGTAATGTGAGTGGGATGTGAATCTTAGACAGTCCAGTAAGTAGACAATAGAGAAGTGTGACATAAAGTGGGAAGTGTATGTAAACTTACAGGATGGATAATATTGCACCATACATACATGTCACAAGATTACTGTTTGAAGAGGATAAAAAAATCTACCAGAATGAAATTAATGCACCATATATACATATATTATTATTACACATGAGCATATGATGTTGCACTGGAAACATGTTCTTATTGCACAGGACAATTGCAGCATGGAAACCACAGTGAGTAAGTGTAAAATTATAGCTAATCAGGGACAGGTCATAAGGGCGCCTGTAGTGGCAGTAAACAGAGTTACAGTAAAGTCCAGTAAACATGCCCCACCCCTCCCTTTTTTTTTTCTTTTGCATCTGTAACAAGCTTAGCGCTTTAAATACCCTCCACCTCATCCACATGATACATGGGTAAATGGATCATTATGAATCCCTGTACTTTGCCACATGGCATTTATATTAACACAGATGTGGAATTTATCTCAGATAAACAAATGTATAATTTAAGACATAATTAAATTTGTGTAATTAAATATATACTGTACAAACGTCTTATGCACCTGTGCAATTTGTTTAAAGTCATTTATCACTGAGTGTCTTTCTGCCAGCAAACAAACAAGAAAACAGAAAAAAAAAAAAAGTAACAAGATTTTTTGGTTTGTTTGTTTCAAAAAAGTAGTTGATACTTTGTGAGGTGGTTAGAGGAACACAGGTTTGATTCCAGATTTCTCCTTGATGCCTCCAATTATAGCATGGCTTTGTGAAATTCCATTAGAAGCACTCGTGATTTAAGTACTCAGCCAAAAACAGGTATTTGATGGTAATTAATACTGGGCTTCCACAAGACGGGGTCTAGAAGAAGTTAAATGAACACACTGACATACATAAAATTACTGTTTTCTAAAATGCTTTTTGTATTTATTCTACTGAGAGACAGGCTAAACAGCTTTTAAATACAGTTTTCTCTGGTGTCCCAGTTTTGCACAGTGCTGAAATTTCATAATGTAAGGTAACTCAATTTTGCACTCCCTTAAGGTTTACAGTAATACTACAGACATATCTATAGGATTCCTATAAGACCCTCTTATAAGTACCCAGGTATCAATGAGCCTTATATGCCACTGCCTTGAATGGGTCAATGGTTGTCCCTCCCTGGACCCCTTTTGGTACATACTAAACACTGCATAATGGGAACACCCCAGAGGAACTGGGTTTTGGAGATAACCAAGAGAATAACACTTTTGTTTTTTTGTTTTGTCGTTAGTGCACAGTTAGCGGTAACGGCTATGCGCAATTTGCATGATAAGCTGCAGTCTTCAATCAAGCTTTAAATTCAGATGCAATGTGAGTACATAATGCAGTCGCATCAAGGGACGTTTTGCGCAGTGTCTGCACTCATACGTACAACTGTCCAGTAGTGTTTTTCGTATATATTTATATATTTTATTCTATGTTACAAAGGGGCCATATCCTAAATATCATACATGTGTATGAGACAAAAAAAATAAATGCTTTATTGTCTCTAAGCACTGTAAATAAATGTCTATTTCTTTTATTGCGGCATACTAGTATTAATACTAGCTCTGTTCGAATGGTTTGAGATTTTAGTGCAGCAATCCACTGCAAGCTGAACCATTTTCCCATTCTTTCTCTTTTTCTCTCTCTCCCTCTCTCTGTGAATGACCACCTTATGCTCAGTGTCACCTACCTGTTGAGAGAGAGAGAGCGAGGGAGAGAGAGCCTGGCTCTGCTCATTAATACCCTGCTCCGTGGAGACACTTGTTGCCATCATTATGACACTCGAATATAAAATAGCCTTGTTAGCATTGAAGGAAGTGCTACTATATGACCTTTCACTGAACCGGGGTCAGTGGAAAATGCTAGTTTCTATTTCTGAGTCAAAAGGACCTCACACTTGGCCTTTCGCTGTGTGGCTGCCATTGTGCTCCTCTACAACCACCGTGTTGTTCAGCAGATCGTGGATATGGGAAGTTAATGGAAGATTCTGAGCATGAGCTTCAGCTTTTGAAATCTTAATTGGGAGAGAAGGAGGGAGGGAGGAGGGAGAGAGTACGAGAGAGAGAGATAGAGAGAAATGAAAAAGGAAAATGCCTAATGGAAATGATATTTTCATCTGCTTTTCACTGAGAGCACCCATCTGTGCAGATGTCTGCAATTCTGCTTATTTGTCCCCTTAACAAACACAAAAGCACAACTCTTTGTGCAAGTACCGCAATGAATACTTTCTCATAGAATGAATACATTTATTCATTAACTTTCTGATTAGGAATTTGGCACAACATCTTTGAGACATCAGACGTAATTGAGAGAAATTAAGGAAAATGTTCCAGTAAAGGAATATTTTGAGAACCTCTTGAATTGTGTGTGTGTGTGTGTTTGTTTCAATAGATGAATTTACAAAGAAGCTTTGCATATTATCACAAGAAAGGCACGAAAGAACTACTTGAGAGAAAATGCAAAGGAGGATGAGAACAAGAAAGTAGGCCTAGTCCAGTCACGTTTCCCTAGAGATGCTGACAGACATTTAACTAATGCTCAACTATTGATTTACCAATCATTACTTTGGCCTTAACCTAACCTTAGAGGTTAAACTGGACTTGAACCTAATCATAATCACGTCCTTTAAGCTGAAAGTGTATTTTAATACACTGAAGTGATTCAGCTTTAGACCATAAGAGGAAAACTCTTAAATGTCAGTGATGTACAACCATAAAAATGGTGTCGAAATACACTATAAGGACAAAAGTATTGGGACGCCTTACCATTACACCAACAGGGACTTTAATCACATTGCATTCAAGTACATAGACTTTAATATGGAGCTTTAAAGTCATGTTCTTCCACACTGAACCCATGTCTTTATAGAGCTTGCCTTGTGCACTGGGGCACAGTCATGCTGGAAAAGAAAAGGTTCTTCCTCAAACTGTGTCCACAAAGTTGGAAGCATGGCGTTGTCCAAAATGTCTTGGATTAAAAAGGTCTAAAAATCACCAAATTGATCCTAATAGTGTGACCTGTTACTGGCATACAAAATTATTATTGTTTGAAAAAAAATGTCACACTTTAAATTGAGGTATTTAGCAAAAACAATGCAGCAGGTACATTTTTGCCAGTGCTCTGTAAAGCTAGTTCAACCTAGCAACAGGTGCAAATGACGGGATTTGTAGGTGATGTATTAACTTACACCGTAAGTGCGCATTGCATTATTGTGTTATGTACATAACAGAGAATACACTCGGATGAGTTTGGTTTACATACATATCATATACATCACCTGCAAAGCTGTCAGAACTTAAGAAGAAGAAAAACATGGTGATTCATCTCTCAAACAGTGGCCTGCAAATAGAAGAAAACACTGCAGATACTGCAGTAAATGATAAGTACATTGTGTACATGAGATGTTACAGCAGCCTATCTGACCTTGATCTACCCCCAGTCAAAAGCAGCTCATCTAATCTTATAACATCCTCGCAGGCTCTAGATCCTCCTCCCTGATGTCCTCCAACCTGACCTCAGTCAGTTCTGTTAGTGGGATTCCCCTTAAGGAAAGAGAAACGTGCCTCCCCATCACTGATCTGAGCGGGGTTCTTATGGAACCTAATCATGTCTGAGCGATTCCTGATAAGAGGCCGATACAGAAGCCCACAGTCAAGATATGAGAATGAGCAAAACGTGATGGGGGTTTTATGCTGGCTGGCTGCCGGTGACTCCTTAGTGGTGTATTCTCTGAGTAACAGTCCATTATTTATTTGCTGGGGAAGACTTACTTGCTCTTAACGATTCCTTGATGCGTCTCACTTTCTGCACCTGTACAGCCCTCACAGATGGGTGCTTAGTAGAGGTCAAGTGAGGGTTAAGTACCAACCATTTTCAGTAAGAAAGGAGGACAATATGAAAATAAGTCTGTGCCTGGCCTCTCCCATGCTATCCCCTCTACTGCAGAAGATAGAAGTCACAGATGTCGCTAGAGACAACAAACATTTAAAAAATGACAGTAATAACTCTTTTTTGTATTTCTTTTTTTACTGAATCGTCTCCCGATTTAGTGTTGCCCTATTTCACCTACTAGATAGGCCTCTCCCTATCACACAATGCTGCCAAGCTTAGAGGGTGAATGCTAGGACATGCTTTCTCCAGTTCACACAAAGCCACCGCCTCTTTTCTACTGCTACATCACTGGACATGTTGGAGGAGAATGCAACCTGTCAGTTGGGTTACATCACCTAAAGGATGCCCATGTTGTCAGGCATCACAAGTGATGGGGGAGAGGGAGGGCCATCCTAGACAGACAGACCAAGGCCATGGCTTGTAATGGCAATGCCTGAGATTACAACTGGGCCATTGCTTGGTCAGTTGTGTGCATTTGGGAGCATGTGCAATACATTTATTTGTAGTAATAAACCATCAGAGCAGTACAAAGCATTTCACCATTAGGACAATTACCAATAATTCAATTAGTAGTTTGATCATTATGCAATAAAGCTACAATGCATTTATTTATCAGCATAATGCGTAAATGCAGGCCTTGTGAATTAATGTATCTACAGGGTCATGAAGCTTTTGAGGTAATGCTCATGTCTATGTCTCAGTTTCGCTGCATCTTGATGTGCTGGTACAACACACACTAATGAAAAACTGTTCATCACATGGTTGCCCACATTGCATCCGAATCCAAAGTAACTCTGCTGCCCCAGGGATGAAAAAGCATTTTCCCAGCTTATAGACTGCCTCAGGCCACCACACTTCATTACCATATTATAGACCATTTTAAAATATTCGAGTACATTTCGGCTGTATTTTGTCAGGCCTTCTGCCTTTATCTGACAGAAATGCACTGGTGTTTTTTCAGCATAATCTACCATTGATTCTAGAAAATAATTTGTATGCTTTTTCATGTACAGATCAAATCTCCAGTAGTCAGTGATAGTTGGAGTCAGTGCCTAAACACACCTGTAAACCATTCAGTGTCTGTATTGATCTTCAGCAGGATAACCACGGTGATCCATCGAGCCCAAGGACTAACACCTGTGGCTCATTCTCCTTATCCAGGAATTTAAATTACTTAAACTTCACCATTCTTAGTCACTCTCTACACAAATGTACTCTTGCTTCTCCAGTATTTTGCTTCGACTCCATATTTCCCCTTTGTTGACATTTTAATTAGCCATTAGCCTTAGTGTGGCTTTAAGCCATTGCCTTAGATTTTTCTTGCCTTCTGCTTGACCATAACCTTAGCTTGTCTATGCTTTTCCGGGGCTGTTAATTGTAACCGCTAGCCTACTACTTCCCACCTAAGGCCTAGTTTTAGCACTAGGTGTTACATATTGCTGTTAACTAAGTCAACTAATAAAAATCACTGTTTTTCAGCAAATTGGTTTGTACTCTTCCATCATGTAACTCTAAGATATCCATTGTAAGCGTAATAATAAGGTCATATATATATAGGACAACAATGACCTGTTGCTTGCCACATATGAGGCCACATTCATATAGTACTGTTAAACTTCACACTTTGCTGGTTACTGATCTTACCGTTGCTTCTGCATCATTATACATGTCAGCTTTGTCATGTGTATAGCTGTTTATTATTAATCATGTTGAAGGCATTTAAGATCTTATAACCATTTATAAACTAAACCATTTATAAACCCTTCATAAGAGTAGATGTACACTATATGGACAAAGGTATTGGGACACATCTGTGTTTCAGGGATGGGGATAGGTCCCTTACCTCCAGGGAAGGACAATCTTAATGCTTCAGCATACCAAGACATTTTGGACAACGCCATGCTTCCAGATTTGTAGACACAGTTTGTGGAAGAACCTTTTCTATTCCAGCATGACTGTACCCCAGTGCACAAAGCAAGCTCCATAAAGACATGGTTGGATGAGTTCGGTGTGGAAGAACTTGAATGGCCGCACAGAGCCCTGACCTCAACCCCATCCAACACCTTTGGGATGAACTGGTACATAGATTGTGAGCCAGACCTTCTCGTCCAACATCAGTGCCTGACCTCATAAATGCTCTACAGAATGAATGGGCTCAAATTCCCACAGAAAGCCTTCCAAGAAGAGTGGAAGCTGTTACAGCTGCAAAAGTGGGGGCCGGCTCTATATTAAAGTCTATGTATTTGAATGCAATATCATTAAAGTCCCTGTTGGTGTAATGGTCAGGGGCCCCAATACTTTTGTCCATATAGTGTATTATAAAGTGGCACCCTTTAACACTTTAGACACATCACAGTGTTTAGCTGTTTCTTAACTGGGTAACAAATTAGAGAAAACTGGACTGCAACACCAGCATCACTATGATTTCCTTTTTCAAGACTGACATTTTTCAAGGTTGCTTTACTCCCTCTTTTTTCTTAAACAGGGTAACAGCTTTTAAACTTCGTAAGAACAGCTGTGGCAAGACCTTGTCTTTCATATCGGTCTCACTCTAAGACATCCACTGTAAGGGCAGTGCATTATACAGTCACATTTTTCAAATATTTATTCATAGAATTCAGCAGCTGCCCAGAGGCTTCTATTATGAGCGAGTTTCAATGGTGTGATACAGATTAGCAGCATTCCTTTAAGAACACCGCTTCTATTCATTTGATGTCATTAAGATCATCACACAATTCAAACTTGGGAGCAGAGGTTAAGCTGGCCGTTCTATAGCGATGGCAATCCAGTCGTCCATGGACTTGATTATAACCCACAAGAGGAAGACGCTGATCCATGACCATCAGCTGGATAGGCAACATACAAATGCGCATTCAGCCCTAATGGCATCATTCAGAGTACAGAGCAAGGGCAACGACTGTGAAACCTAAAAAAAGAAAAAAAGAAAAAAGGGTATTAATAGGATCCACACTTTGCTGCAGTAACAGTCTATACTCCTTTGGGAAGACTTTACACCAGATGTTTGAACATTGTTGTGAGGATATGATTGTAGTCTGTCACGAGAGCATTACTGATGATGTTGATTAGAAATGTTGGTTAATTAGTTCTGGACCACAAACACCTCCCAGACTCATCCCAACGATTTTGTATGGTGTTCTATCACTCCAGAAAATGCAGTCCAATGCTGGGAACATTCGTCAACGACTGGTATCGGATATGGTGACCTTGGACTCCCATTCTTCTGCCAGTTCTGTTTGTTTTTAGATTAAGCGTAAAGTGACTATGTTTGTCATACGTGAATACACCACAGCACGCAATGTGAACAGCATGAAATTCTTTCTCTGCATTTAACCCATTCACCAAGTGAAGCAGCGGGCAGCCAGGAACACAGCGCCCGGGAAGCAGTGTGTATAGACGGCACCTTGCTCAAGGGTCCCTCAGTGGTGCCACTAGCAGTCCTGGGATTCGAACCCATGACCTTCTGAATGCAGGCACAACTCCCTAGGCCACCAGCTCCTGTGTGCACAAAAGCTGTGTGTGCACAATTAAATTTGTTTCAGGAACAAGTGTACCTTAAACAAGCCCATTCATCCTTCATCTGAGCCACTTATGATAAGCAGGGTCACAGGGTGGGGCGAGGGGGTGCCCTGGAGCCTAACTCAGCACTCATAGGGCAAAAGGTCGCCAGTCCATCGCAGGGCAGACACACAGACCAACACACTCACACTTTAGAATAATTTAGCATCTCCACTTCAACTGATGTGCATGTTTTTGGACTGTGAGAGGAAACTACCGTGCCGCCACCATAAAGTTGCAAAACTCTCTAATTGGAAGAGTTGTCTGGATACTTTTGGACGCTTAGCACTTCTGTTTCTAATGCTTTCAAGCTTTATTTTTGAAGAAAAATCCCAAATTAGTTTAATCACAGTGACAACGGTAGATGTTATAGTTTCTAATCCTCCACTCCGAGCTCCCCTTTTATCTAGGTCAAGAGAACAGTGCGTTGACAAAAATCCAATAGTTTCACTGGTGAACATTATTTTACCCAGCTTTGAACATTCCTGCGAACCGCTCCAGTGGAGTGCAGGCAGAGTGGAAGAGAGAAGAGATGGGAAAGTAGATGTCTTTCATTCAGTTTGAGTAAGGGGGAAGGAAAAAAAAGAAGAAAAAAAAAGGAAAAAAAAAAAACAAAATTGCCATCAGGATGGAAAAATTGGCACCACTTTCAAAGTATATGTAGTGTAAGCCTGGGAGAAGCGGAGTTGCTCCTTCTGACACAGAGATTTAATACTTAATGATAGCCTGGGAGCGAGCACAAAACAAAGAGATACACGCAATAAAACAGTGGTGCTTTTGAGAGAGGTAGAGGCAGCTCAGCTTTCAAATACAATCAAAAACATTTTACTCCCTTTACACCATCTTCAGGCCTCTATTCTGCTCTAGCAATGCGCATGCGTGCCCATGCATGGACACACACAAACACACACATACACTCACAAACACACACACAAACACACAAACACACACAAATACACAGACTCTCTTTCTCACAAGACACAAGTATCTCCAGGATTTGTGGTCCATGCAATAGGAATGTATGAATACTTTTTGGACTCTGCACTGAATGTCAATTGCATCTGGCTGCCTGAAGTGTAGGTCTTTGGACAAAGAACCTTTTTAAAAAAACTTATGCTTAGTTTTTGTCCTTAATTTGATGTTTATGTAATTAATAAAGTAAAAAGCAAACCAAAAAAAAACAAGCAAATTGATTTACGAACAATGCTCAAGAGTTTTACTAAGCATTAAATCTAGTAATTAAAAATGCACACTGATGGACATTAATAAATCCATTATTTTATAAAAGGAAAAAAAAATAAACCTCCCAGAGTGCTACTTGTGTTTGATTAGTTGTTTGCCTTTTTTGTAATTAGGTTTTGCACTGTAATAATTACCAAGCCCACTTGTATCTTTCAGTCATAAGTACTTGGCAGTGCAATCAATTCTATTTTTGTGTTTTGGTCGTACTGTTCATGGCTAATCACATAATTGAGCACTTTGGTCATATTCATATGTTGTCTTTATTTTTTGCTTTTTGTTTGTGATTAGAACACTGCTACGTTAATTACTGGGTGATTACTGAAGGGCTTTGCTGTACCACGCAATGTTTACAGCACTTACTCTTACAGCGCAGTGTGTTCTATACTGTTAAAAAAATAACCACAAAGGAAAAAGTGGAACTCTGGCTTTTCTCATTTATGAACCACAATCACCATTTTATTCTAACATACATGTCAAAAGAAAAGAAAAAATGCATATCGAAATAAAAGACGCCCTGATTCTGATTCGGGTCTTTAAGCGTTTATACTCTACAATGAAAACCACTACCGATAATCAAAACCAGACTCCTGAGTAAATACTACATATTTTGGTGGTGTTTGTAGCTCAGTTTGACCTCAGAATACTCAGAATTAGAAAACTGCACTGAACCTGAAAATAAATGTATCATTACATCATCAGAAAGCAAAGATTGCCTTACCTTGAAAATGTTTTACTACTACGTAAAAATAAATAAATAAATAAAATAAAAAATAAAAACTGTAATAGCAGTGTTTTGGGGTTCTTGGGTCAAGTAGTCAGAGCACTTTACTCCACATTCTGTCTTTTTTCTGTCCATTGGGAGGCCAGGGAAGACAATGGAGGAATCGGAAGCATCTAAGAGGAGAGGCATCAAGGGAAAACCTGTGTGTCCATGACTGCCCTCATTATGCCCACAGGGAGACTTTCAAACAGAAAGTTTTAAGAAATCAGTGCCAAGCCAAAGAGCCTCTCCAGCTGAACCTTCAGAGAGCGTGCTGGTTCAGGCCGAGCAAGCCAGGATAATGACCTGCCCTTGATGCTAGCGACCACAAAGCATCATGGGACAGAAAAGTGCTGGGGTGGATAGAAACAGTAAAGAAAGTGAGTGACCTATAGAGAGACAATAGCAAGAGAGAGGATTTGAACTCGGGTCTAATGGGTAATTGATGCCCATTCTGAGCAGATCAGTGTCCTTAACATAATACAATGACTGAAATACTTGTTGACTTCCAATAGGCCACAGTTATTTTTCCCTAATCATAAAATCCACCACACATCTGCTTTCACATGCCAGTCACTTTTGCTGAGGCAAGAGTATGGCTCAGTGGGGTTTAATTGAAGAGGTAATTAGTAACTCCATCTCTGCACTTCACACAGTTCACCAAGTCATTATCACATGTTAGTATATATCAATAAGCTATCAGACAAATGGTCAGACTTAATGCATCACTTTTGACAGTTATAATTGGACATTGATCACAGCGCATCACCTATTCCCTTTGTAATATACAATTTAGTTTTCTTCCCTCTAACCTTTAACGAGTGTTATGTCTGAATGATCCATGAGAAATGTTTAGGGTTAGAAAACACTTTATTTGCATTAACAAAGCAGATTTGTATATTAGATTGTGAAGTCTTCACATAGACCCCCTAGTGGTGAGAATATGGGTCCCCCAGCCCAAGTCCTTAAAAAGTTTAATCAGAATCAGAATCAGAATCGTGTTTATTGGCCAAGTATGTGCAAGCACATACAAGGAATTTGATTCCGGTAG
>JBBPCZ010000012.1:11887582-11905926 GCA_037974445.1 Brycinus macrolepidotus
ATGTGTTCTGAGTGACCAAACGCGCAGAAAATAAACAAAAACAGAGAAAGTGGGAGAGAGCGCAGTACCGAGGCTGCTATCCGCGGCGCCATCTTGTTTTGGCGCCATCTTGTTTTGCAGATGGCGCCAAACATATAAAGGTAACTGTTATATGTTCTAATTCTTAAATCGTTCTTCACATTGTTAAAAAGTTCTTCTCCATGATAGAGAACCTGTTGAATATGATTTGTTAAAAGTTCTTTACAGCATCAAAAAGGATTCTATTACTTTTAGTCATAAAACCTTTCTTAGGTACTATATGGAAAAATTTTTTATAGTGATACAGAATACAGTGTCATTTTACAATAGTAAAATACAAGTTATTGGCAAAAGCACTGAATTTACAACAAACTGGGTAAAAAACAATTATGGGCATTTATATTTATATTTTATGGGTCATTTTTTGTTCATTTGGGTTTTTTTACAAATATAAAACAGCCTATAATTGGAAGAAAAATGTTATGTTGAAGTTGGCTGTCTGTAGAGGACGTGTTCAAACTTTTGCATATGACTGTGCTTTTGATATGAATACAAACAACCCCTCCGCCCAACACACACACACACACACACACACATACACACACACACACACACACACTTCTCGATGATGCCTCCTGACAGGGGAAAACAGCCTACAGCAGCAGCTAGTTAGCTATATGTCAGAGTGGTCATGCAAGTACAGGTGGCCAATATATTTCCAACTGCTCCTTTACTGAATACATCAATCATTTTGGGGAACTTTCAGCTTCTTCCTCTAAAGCTTTTCTTTCCCTTTTCCTGAATCTCTCAGCTCCAACTGCTGGACTAACAGAGCAAGCTAGCTAGTAAATTAGACTACTGCAAACCCTAGATCTGAAAATGAAAATGCTTCATTGAGAAAGAAAAAACAAAAACAAAAAAAACAGAAAACAAACAAACAAAACAAAAACAAACAAACAAAAAAAAAAATATATATATATATATATATATATATATATATATATCTGTTATCATCATGTTAAAGGTTAAGTGCATTTTAAATGTGCTTTTGATCAAAGTTTGTCATCTCAGCTTTATACGTACAAAACACATAAAACACACATATATAAATAAAATACAGATATAAGTTTTTGTGTTTCAGTTCAAAATTCAGCCAGAAATGTCACTCTAAAGTACCTAACTGGTCATTTTATACAATAAGATAAACACATCAAGTAATTGATTTAACAATCTGAATAAATGACAGACTTGTATACATTTTCCGCAGTGAGGTTTAAAACATTGACATACACGCCAGCATTCTCAGCTTGATGTCCTCTGCTTGGGGGGGCCACTTAGACTAGTGGCTCCAAGCAATTGCTTGGATTAGCTTGTTAGCCCTGTAGCTTCACCTCTGCAGAGAAACAGAAGAGACACACACCCTATACCGGTAATCTTTTTTTCATTTGCTTGCTGATATTAATATGCTATGAAAATTAACCTATAATGTTTTTGTCTGTGACAGTCTATACCTTAATCTCTTTATATTACCATTTAGAAACTAAATAATATTAGCTAAAAGACCACAGAAGTTATTTCACCTTCCTGCACAGAGGTGTTCACAAGTATGTGAATCTAATACTCTGCACGTGGGAATTTCTAATGAACAAATCACACACACACACACACACATTCTCTTTCTCTCTCTCTCCCTCTCTCTCTCTCTCTCTCTCTCCCTCTCTCTCTTATCAGGTCAGACTCTCAGACTCTAAAACATGCAGTAGCTGTGAAGATAGAAGCCTAGACAGAGTGTCCTAAGACGCCTAGTAAAATAAACACATGCATTAATGCAAGTGATATAAACTATGTAACTAGAACCAGTAATTAATTTGTATGTGATGTATGGATGTTGCAGATGCAGAGCGATATATTCTGCACGTAGACATGTTTTCTAGAGTTTCCATGTCCTTACTGTATCCTATCCGCAAAACAAACAGCCCCCACATCATTAATAGTGCATAGTGCCCCTTTGTAGTCTACCTACTATCCCACGGCTCCCTGAGCCTCCCACTGAGTTTTAAAAGTAGGTACCATCCTCGCTCCTTGAGACAGCATTTGCAGGGAAATATTATGTGCGTCCTTGAAGAATCTTTAAAAGCCTCTGAGCATTTCAACAAACGCAATGCCCTTTCTCCAAGGCATGTATGTTCTTCTAATAATATCAAGCGCAAATCATGCGGCAACCTTTCTATTCTTGAAGCGTATCAAAACACAGTTGTAGTGGTAATTACTATCACACTGCATGAGATTCTACAGAGAAATAAGAAACCCCCACAATCTATTCATTTGAATGAACAAAAACCCTGCGACCACGCTAGCATTACTCATAACTTCCTGCCATTCCAGTAAATGAAAGAAAACCACTGGGGCTTTGACCGCTTGACTGTATTTTTGGCACCACAGGCATTAAGACAATACCCACAGCATTGATTACATTACAGTTTGCTATTGATCAGGGATCAAAAGGAACGTGGTGGGTGTTTGTGCACGTGGCTGGATGTCTGGCTTTGTGGTGTCTATCTATTTTGAGATGGCCGTCGAGCAGAGGGATTGCAGTTCCGATGACCGAGCCATTGATTTGCAAACAAACACAAAGAACATGAATGATGTTCTTGGTAGACTGCCCCTTGAGTCTGCAATCTACAGCATAATTTTTTTGGGTTTTTTTAAGAAAAAGATTGATCAAATGCTTCAAGTTTCAGAGGTCTTAGGTTAACAGTAAAGGTCTCAGGTATTGGGTCATTGGGACATAGCACTATGCAGTAGGTCCATGGTGCAGGGGGGGCTCAGTCTTTAGTGGGTCCCACATGTAGACTCTGAGACAATGTTACACCAAAGACACACCCCGTGTGTTTATCTTTCTCATATTCATAATGTGATAAATATGACAATTATTGTAATTCCAATGGGCAGGTTAAAGACGAACATTTAGGTTAGTGTTAGATGCTAGACGATGGAGTGGCCCAGCCCGAGAGCATCAACTTAAAAGCGTACCAATAGTAAGTAATCTAGTAAATGTCATTATTGTATGTGGGGTACTGGGTCCCAAAAGATCCTTGTTACATCATTGACTATAGGTCTAAAAAAGCACACAGGGGTTGTATCTTGGATGACCAGATTTATCTACTGTAAGACATTCCTTCTAAGTTAGTTGACCAAAGAATTCGAAAGCTCTATACTGTTAAAAGGGTTTGTCCATTTAACCTAAATAAATGACTCAATGTCATTTGAACTGATTTTAGTCAACTCAAAAGTATTTCCAAATATTGTTCAAAATTTATTTGAGTTCAGTTAAACAAGATAAATTGCTTATTATTTACATAAAATTATATTTTTAGGATGAATGGACAAACCATTTTATCACTTTGTAATGAGTGAGGGTTGAGACAGGATGTAATCACCAGTCAAGTCAAGTAGGTTTATTGTCCTTTCAACCTTATACACACAGTACACAGTGAAAGGAAACAACGTGCCTCCAGGACCATGGTGCAACACAAGAACAGAAACAGAAACACCACAAGACTACACAAGAGCAGACAGGATGAAAGAGAGTGTAAGAATAAACACAAGAGCAACAAAACAATCAGACAACATTTAGTACAATTGACAATAGCTACAGTACAAGTCTGAATGAATCAGTATTATGACAGATATTGTATTCTTGCAGCAGAGAGTTACATGTGCAAAAATGCAAAACAGAGAGTTATGTGTGCAAAAATGCAGAACAGAGGTAGACAGCAATAAAAATAATTGTGCGAAAATAGACACAAGCATGGTAAATACTAAAGGAACACCAAGATTTTTAAACAGTCAGGATTACAAGGAATTTACAAAGACCAACATTAACAGATAGTTTTACAAAGTCCACAAACACAGACTGAAACACAGGGGATATATACACACTTACTAGACAAGAGGAAACACCCAGGCAGGGGAGGAGACAGGAACGAGACTCAGGTGAACAGGATAACCAGGGGGCAAGGTTAAGGTGGGGCTAAGACCAAAATACAGGCTCATATGTAATAAAGGCACATGAACACGGGTACATGGAGAATGCAAACAACAACATAAACAAGAAAACAGGAGGAAGACGGAACATTACAAAAAGCCAAGAAACAGAGAAAAGACAAGGAGAACATTACATATTTTGTACATTGGCAAAATTCAACTTGTGTATATTTCTGTACCTAAAACAGCAACTAATGACTATTTCCTGACTTATTTTATGCCGTACAGCTTTGGCAGGCTGTTGTGTCACTGTACCTTTATGACACACACACACACACACACACACACACACACACACACATATATATATATATATATATATAATAACAAAAATGAATTCAAAATTGCCCATTTTTTTAAACATAATTTCCATATATAAACTGAACTGTACTCTCTGAAACTTTAACAATGTTAACGTTTTTTATTTAAAAAAAAGAAAATAATATTCCTCAATGTTTGCCCCTTTATTGTATTAGTTATTGATCACAACTTGTCGCAGCCAAATATCATCTTGTCCAGTCAGATGCCTTATAGCTGAGATACAGGTGGCCTGTTGACCTTTTGGTTATACGACCAGTGTATCGGGCTCCTAAAACAGACATTTGAAAATGCAGATACAGCTGCAAATCAAGGTTTTACTGTCTTCTGAAAGCTGAACGATGCTCGTATTCGTTTATTTATACAGCTAAATTGCTGCCATAAGTCAGAGCATTATAAATCTTCATCTCATCAATAGGCAATCTGCTAATGCATACGCGAGATCAATTTTTGCCGAGTTGGGTGAGCACATTAAGCATTTCTCTCTCGCTCGCTCACTCGCTCTCTCTCTGAAATACACACACACACACCCATACACAGACACACACACACACACACACACACACACACACAAACCTCCCAACTTAACAAGAAACACTGCCTCCAGTCAGTTCTCTGTTGACGGTGTCATTAACACTTCTGTTGGATAACTATGTGATTACTGTGTGTTCAGTATATTTAAGATCCATGCATGTTTAATATGTGTATTAGTGTTTATTATTGTACCCATAGTTTCAGTGTATTTTGGCAGAGATCAGCTGTGGAGGAGCTGTCTTTTGGGTTAAGTTGCAGAATGTTCTGTCACTGCAGCACATGTCAGTCAGGATCTGGGCAAGGAAACATCTATCCTAGCTGAAAAGTTAAAGCACATCATTTGTGGAATGCAGGAACATCCAGTTCTGAAAAAGGGAGGGTGAGAGAGAAAAGAGAGACAGAGCAAGAGAGATACTAACCCAAAGCCAAAGCGCAACAGCCTACCTTTCTATGGATAATTGGTGAAGTGAAATGTCAAAGAGCGATCACTGTTGCTGACTCTATCTGTATGAGCTGAAGTAGCCAGCAGAAACCAGGCCATGACAGCTTTATACCCAGACATATTCAGATTCCCAAGAAGTACGCCTAATGAAATGTCAATGAAGAGTAAATCTGTCATGTCTGGCTTCAAAATGAATGCTTTATATCACAAGCTTATGCCAAAGTACTTATTTTTGAATGGCTTAAAATAATGCCAGGCTCAGTGCAAATCTGAGGTCAAGAACCGATTTATGTTTTTTTATATTTTATGTATGATCCACATTATATTAATTGATTTGACTCAGAAAACAAAATAATGTTATGACGAAATGGATTTTGTCATAACATTATGTTTTATGTGCTTTTGTGATGTTTACATTTTGTGTGTGTGGGGGGGGGTTGAAACTGGAGTGAATTTAACATCACAAAAGCACATAAAACATAATGTTATGACAAAATCCACAACAATAATTTCATTTTTTTATTTTAAAAATTATATATTTGTAATACATAATGTAATATGTAATATTTAGATTGCAAGTTACAATGGACAAAAACTTTGTCATTGTATATTGCAGCCATTTCATGAATGTTTCAACTTTTATCATGTAATAAAAATAGCATAATATAGTAGAATATAATATTTGATATAGAACCCTTAACAAATGGGTTTCGCTCATCAAATTACCACAGCAATTACAATGCAAATTTCCACTTCTATGAGATTTCCAGCATACATTAGCACTAAGTTAACTGTGTTTTATGCCTCACAATTGGACTCCCTGCTCTCTACCCAGTGCAAATAGTCATTTGGGATTCAACCACATTACCACATTTACCACATGATGTATAATTTCATACTGGACATAGTGCGCACTCTCTAGGTGAAGCCAGACCTTTATAATTTACATAGCACATTTTATAGAAAGTAATGAGCCTTTTGAGATTCAGTCTGTTCAGCCTGGATTTAATACTGCTTAAATAAGATCTCACATAATACAGACATATGAAGTGTGTAGGAGAATCGAGTGACATTGACTGTTATATCCTGCAGTTTTACATAATATAGTAAGTACTTCAATTCAAAGCCTCTGATGTTCATGGAGAAGCTGCTTAGCCTTTTAGCCATCTTTTAGCCAGTTAGCTGATCAGCCTAGTTCTATGCAAGAAAATAATTTGTCGGCCCTTCAGTTTGATCTAAACCATTTTTTTTTTATTCAGTTACCTTTGTGGTCAACACAAGCAGTGTAACAGTCAATGATTTGCCAGAACAATCACAGGTGTACACATATTATATTTTGTATATATTGTATGTATTTCTATATATTGTCTTTTTCAGTGACCAAAAGCACAGCTCAGCCAGTTAGATTTTAGGATCAGAAGTATTTGTGTTATATTTGGTCTACTTATTTGAAGTTAAAACACTATTTTTGCAAAACAAGCACAACAGGTCACAGATAAAAAGTGAATCACTCAATCAATAATGAGCAGACTGCAGTCAACCATATTCCTCTTCATATTGCAAAAACATCACAACCTTATCTGGTGTGTAAGGAACTGCTGGAGCAAGATTTGTGCATGTAATACTCAAAGTTGTGGAAGAGAGCACCCGATGATGTCGACACGAGACAGAAAACACTCAGCGGGTGGAGTGAAGGGCTCTTGAGGAAGAATAACGGCGGAGAATGTGACACAAGTGACTGCTGAAGAAGAGGCTTTCGGCTTAGCTCGGTGCACTGAGAGTGCCGCTTCACTAGAAGAGGAGAGCCAAGAGAATCAACAGAGGGGTTATTATAGGTATGATTAATAAGAAAACCATGCTTTAGCAATGACTGAGTCAAAAGCCAACACTGACAGAAAAATCAAAGTACTGTCAAAGCTCTTCACTTCACTGGACTGTCAGACTTTGTCATCAGGCTCCACTGCCAGCCGCTGTACCACGCATACATCCCCCAGTACATCAACCATGTACCCGCACTTCAGACAGCACCTACATTACTCGCCATGATCACACAACCCTTAATAAGTCCAGATGCCTAATCACTGATTAATTTAAAGAACAACACAGCAATGCCACTCAGTAGCTGAGATTCATGATAAAACTCAACATCGAGTACACAACCTTTATAATGGACTCTCATAGTAATTCCTTAATAAATGATCAGAGGTGTAAATCTCTGACACAAAATGATTCAATTCAGTTCTCTTTAGGAAAGTTTCAGCTCACCATGAAGGTTGTGGCCCAACATTTTGTTTTTGGGCATTATTTTCAAGGGTACAGACTGGAGGATCTTCAGAGAGGCAGCGACCTTCAGTCTCAGTGACTGGGCACATCAACAAATGATGATTTCACAGTCGGGAAAACTTTCACATTCTGTATTTTATAGCAGAGTTTCACAAACTGCTGAAAACCTGGGAAGGTACTTTCAGAGCTGGAGATGTGCACAGAAAGTCGCCTGTTCATGAGACACACAGTGCATATGACTACATCCAGACCATCACAGACTACACGATCTCACAACATGTTTGTGACACCGATGCCTCTCTACCAGGGATGCTCAGTGCCTTCTATATCGTTTTTGAACACCAAGAACATCAAGCCGGCGAGGAAAACATCCCCTGCCAAATGATTAGGTGCTTCCTCTGTCCTCTGCCAATGCAAGGGAGATGATCTCCGGGGTCAACCCAGATGATGTGATCTACAGACAACACAATTCCACATACACTCCACCTGGCTCTGACCCACCTAAATTAATGCAATACCTATGTGAGAATGTTGTTCATCCATTCCAATTTAGCATTCCATACCATCATCCCTCTGGCAACTTGCTTGTAAGCTCAGCCTGCTGGAGCTAAGCATCTTCACTGGAAGGCCCATCTTCAATACAGTCTTGCTAAGCACAGGTGCCCCACTGGTGCCCCCATGCTGTTTACGCTACTGACCCATGAATGCACCGCCAGCTTGAGTACGAACCACGTCATCATGTTCGCTGACATCACCACCATAACAAGGCTCATCTGCAACAACAAAGACAATTCTTGAGAGGAGGGGCAACAGCTAGCAGACTGGCGCAAGGACAACAATCTCTCTCTTAATGTTGGGAAGGCAAAAAAGATGACTGATGATTTCAGAAGGTCCAGCATTGGCCAGTTTTCTGGACCAAGTTCCTTGATATTCACATTACAAAGGACCCCTCCTGAACCACCAACGACAGTTTCCTTGCCAAGAAAACCCAATAGTCTCTGCACCTTCTCTGGCAGCTGAAGAACATACACCTTCCCTCCCAACCTTATATAGAGCCACCAGTGAGAGCATCCTGACCAGCAGTATCAGTGTCTGGTAGAGGAACTGCCACACCTCTGAACGGAGAGCTTACCAAAGGGTTGTGAGGGCAGCTGAGCAGATTACTGACATTTTTTTCAGTCTGCAGGATATATTCACCTCCTAGTCCTTCTGCAAGGCCACCAGCATTGTGGTTGACTCTTCCAGTCCCTTCCATGGGTTGTTCACCCATCTCCTATCTGGGAGAAGGCTCTGCAGTAGTTTGTCTCCTGAATACAATGCTCCCCCATCCTCCCTGGACTCTATTCTCCGTACCATTCTTCTATATTTTTAGCATAATCCTTTATTTATCGAAGTGCATGTGATTATACTCCTATTTAGGACATCCATACTGTGACTGAATGTGCTGCTGGCTGTCTGTGTTTCACCAGATGATCCAAGGAGGATGTCATTTCATCTCTGCTGTATGGTGTTCCGTAAATGGCCAAGAGGACAATAAAGCTCTACTTGACTTTATTTGACCATTACATACATAGTCTTTTTTCTCTTGATGTTTGAGCTGCAAAGGACATTCTTGAGTGGTTTTGAGGACACTCCAATTTCCAACAATGCACTCAATGTCTAATGAACAAAGATCACTACATCAGCTGAATCTGAACCACAATGCATAGTGAGTCTCTCTAAGCAACTGACAGAGGATCATTAGCAAACTTTAATGGTGGCTGGTTAGTGAATCTAACGTAAGTGAAACCCAGCAGACCCTTTCAACTCTCTAACAAAACACTGCGAAAAGCACAGAAGCTCTATACAGTTAAAACCAAAGACCGGACCTTGTTTACAGTCTGCTGCTCATCATATACAACAATACTGACTAGAAAATGGTGTAGGTTAATGCAAGAATCCAATGATGTTCTGTATTTGTCTATGTCCCATGCACTTCAAAAAGAAAAGATTGGGACTGCAGGCCTACAACAAATATCAGACCTGTTACAACCCCAGGAAAGTGTTTCAGTCAACTAAATAAACTGGAATTACCCAGAAACTAATAGAATACAAGGTGGATTGTGAAGGCTTTACAGACTTGCTAAAAAAAAAAAAGGTTAATACTGCAAAAATGGAGCTGAAAATAATATGCAAAAAGATGTTGAAAGGAGCTGCCAATATTAAAGCATGTGCGATGAAAATTTTGAGGCTTCTCTTTTTTAGTTTTTTCTTTATTTTTCATAACCCTTGTACAAAAGTAAAAGGTACCTTGAGATCTTTCATGTTCTATTCTTTAAGTAACACACAGCTTTGTATAAGGCTAAGGTGACTAATGACGAGCATGTGGATAGGATAAATGTCCTTGAAACTAGATATTCTTTGTCTTTCTTCTTTCCCTTTGTCCCTCTGCTACAATGGGGCCAACATTAACATACGTCTTACATTTAACTCAGATTAATTGCCATGACAACAGGCCCAGAGTGTGTTGGAGCCACCTTTCGAGTAATCACTCTGCAAGACACTGATATGACAGTGACCACTGACAGTCGTGCTAATAGCGGACCACAGCAGCAGCCTAGGTGCTTGAACACGTGCTTCAGTTTCAAATGCTTCAGTGCGTGGAATGGGACCACCGAACTGAGTGAGGTCAACAACCTTATGTTTCGAAGACAACTATAGAGGGTAGAATTTTGATAAAGGGTGGGGTTCAGTGCCATGGATTGCAGTGCTATAGCTGCTTTACCAGCTGGGGCACACAGCTGGATAGCAGCTTCTAAGATCTGACAAGTGCACACATATAGACACGCACTTATCCACACTTACACACTCACACCACACACTCACTTGAGCACCTGTCAGGTGGCAAGTATTATTTTCACACATAGGCTGCAGTTTGGAGGTTGCAGTATTTAACCACGGTAGCCATTTAAATAACTGTTTTTAGCAGTACTCTTTCACGATGTGTAAATATACTCCTGTTTACTGGATATTGCCTGAGGGAGGAAAGAGAGTGAAGAAAGAAGGGAAAGACTGCGTGAAACAGGGCTGAATTTAGCACCTTTAAAATAAAAGATATGAATATATCAGAATTAGAACTCAGGAGCCGAAGCAAAAACTGTGAACAAATGGATGAAAGCCAAAACCCAAAACATGAGCAGAAATGTTCATTAAAAAGTTCAATTAATAACATATTTGTTATTTCTGTGAACCTTTCTGCAGGCCTCCTAGTGGCCATTCCACCAGTGAAATGGGAATAGACTCGTGAGACTCGTTTATTACGATAATCCAGTCAAACATTTTAATTCATATTTTAACCTAATTAAAATGAACTTAAAATATTTTGGGGTTAATTAAAAATCTCAAAATTCAAGGAAGGACTGCAGGACCTACCAAAGAGGACAAAACTGTATTTGTTTTATTTATTTATTTATTTATTTTTTTATGGATACTCCTGAATGTTGCTCTCATTAGGTTACCTCTGCTAATAGCATAGCAACTGTTGTTAAATACATTTGCACTTAGTTTGGAGCAGCTCAGTAACTCAAACAGTCAAACTACATAGCCTATGTGTTTTAACATGCCTTTGGAGCACATCTGTTGAGTCTCATAACATTCTAAAGCCACTATCAATTACACATTGTTAAACATACAGCACATAGAAAAGGAACAGAATTAACCAGTTCTAAATTGTCCTTTACTAGAATGTTTTGTTGGTGATGAGAAATGTTAAAATGTTGCTTCGGCTCACAGCAAATTGCTTTGTTTTTATTCTGATTCTGAGCACTGGTCAGATTCGCAAAAGTATGGACAAATAAAGTGTGTAAACCGCCAATTACAGTGTTTTCCCAACAGTTCAACAAGCTATTGCTTCTATCTGCTATTTTAGGTTCCTAAAAAAACCCTCTCTCTCTCTCTCTCTCTCTTCGCCTCTCTGTGCCTGCGTGTGTCAGTAGAGACACCTGTCTGTCAGTGCTCACTCTCTCCACCTTCTGCTCCCCTGCTCAGTCTGTGTCCCAGGCTGAATGGCACACTTTGTGCTCTAAAAAATCCATAATTAGTCTCAAGTGAGAGCCCCTTCTCCTTCACACTTCTGCTCTCTTTTGTTCTCCCTCTCCTCTTCTTTCTCTCTCTCTCCCTCTCTCTCTCTCTCTCTCTTTATCTTTCACTCTCTCTTCTCCTACAAACTTAAAGGGTTGTTGATAGGTTCCAAAGCTGCAAGCATGCAAACAAACAAACCATTTTGCCCCTTGAAATGGCCAATAAATGACTGTGTGAAAAATATATTTGTGATAATTATCTGAAAATATATAAAATATCCACTTTTTATTGAAATTAAAAAAGGAAAAAACACGGATTATATATTCATTGTTAACAAATTCATACGGTAAAATTATTGTCATCCCTACATTAGTTTGAGTCTTCTCATGTAATGAGAGCAAGCAACCTGAGAACAGAACACAGATTGTCTCCAAGGTCCAAGGTACTCTTTTTTCGGACTTTCCTTTATGACTCAATCCTCATAAGTTTTCAAAGGGGTTCGGGTCAGGGGAGTCAGACTGTGGGCCTCTGTCAAAAGCTTGATTCTGTGGTCATTAAATCATTTATTGTGTAGAACTGGATGCCTGGTTTAGATCATTGTCCTAGTCAAAAGATTCAAACATGACTCAGTTTTAGCTTTTTCGTAGAGGCAGTCAGACCTCCATTTAAAAATCTCCTGGTAATTTATTGAGTCCATTATGTCATGTATGTGACATAATGGATCCCAGGTCCCAGGGACTCTGGAGGAAATATCACGTCAAAACATCACAGATTCCACAACATACCTAACAACTGGTATGACATTCTATTCTGTATAACCATTATTATGTTTAGGCCCACCTTGATTATTTGTGACCAAAAATCTCTGATCATAGAACCTTGTCCTAGTCAAAATTCCAGAAATGTCTTCTGGTGGGACAGACAAAAGAAAATGCCTTTTGAATTTTCTGTTGACGAAGAGGTATCATCTTATTATAGCGGTGGTGACTTTTGGGTGACCACAAAACCATCTTCTGCAAATCTCTTACTATTCGCCTTGGGAAATCTCTAAAATCCTCCACTCTAAAATCTAAAATTCCCCCTCTGGGTATGGAGGAAAAATACATCTGCATTCTCCTCCAGGCAGATTCAGTGCAGCTCTGGTTGTTTTAAACTTCTTAATTACTGCACTTAAATCTGATATGGGAATTTCCTGGCATGCAGCAATATCTGAGACCCACGACATGATTTATGAAGGTTAACCCACTTTTAACTTGTGTATTCACTAATCACCTCATACTTATACACCAGTGCCATCTCATTTGTCTACACCATGAGGTGCTTTTTGCATTCTGCATAGTTTTTTACAAGATGTTATGGAGTGTTAATAATGGTGACATATAGTTTTGTAAAACAAATTATAAGGGTTTTACATTTAATTCATTTAAATGTTAGATTTTTGTCCCAAGTTTTCTGTATTCAAAGTTCTTGGAATGGGTGACATCACTGATATTTTCTTTAAGTTGATATAAAAAGGGGAAATTTGACTTACTGATCGAGGAATCATGTGAAAGTTCCATTAAAAGTTACCATTTTGGAGATTTATAGATTTTGTTCCGATAATGAAATGTAATGACATGAAAAAAAAAAAAAATAATAATGCAATTTTTGCCGTCTTTTTGCCATCAGTTCTTTGAATGTCATGTGTATGAGGGGCAGAAAGAAAGAATAGGTCATGTCCCACACACTTTTAAGTTGCTATCATTTTGTTCTCCTTTTCACAGCTGTAACAACACAAATCGTTTAATAGAAAATAAACACTGCAATAAAGGTTTAAAGAAAACACTATATTTTTATTTATAGATTGATTCTCAAAAGGAAACGTAAAGATCGGAAGTATTGATACGACACATTGATTTGTTCATCCCTGTCCGTTACTACCTCACTGTCATTATCCGCCCTGTCTGAAGGAGCATTAGAGCCACAGCTGTGGCCATTTGATACTGATTAGAGTTGAATATGGAGGCAAATGGGGGCACAGCACATTTTATTAACCTCACATCAGATTAGAAATGCTTCCCTCTCTCTGCCCTGAGTGTGTACAACAAGCCTGGGATATCCCAACTAAGCACAGTTCACCATAGGCTAATGTAGCTTTATTTCATCCTTAATTAGATTAGAAGTTGACGGTAAACACAAATTTACAGGGCTGTTGTTGGCACAGTCTGTAGCTACAGATGGTTTTGGCTTCAGCAAGCTCCTTTAGGTTTTGTTGGTTTGACCGTGCTCTGCATATTGAGTGATCTTTTGGTGGTCTTAAAGCCATAGTGGAGAAGTCATTGGGTGTTGTATCCCCTCTTGATACTCTGATTACAAATAAGCTACTGTCCCCATAGTTCCACACAATTTTCACTGTTTACCTAATGACATGCGAACCAGCTGTTCCATTATCTTTCAGATTTATAGCAAGATTACAAATATTCATTCATTCATTCATTCATTTATTTTCTGTAACTGCTTAATCCTTACTAGGGTCGCAGGTACCTGGAACCTATCCCGGGGTCTACGGGCGCGAGGCAGCGACTTACTCTGGGTGGGGTGCCACCCCACCGCAGAGCATTACAAACAACTAGTATATATTAAACACTGAGAAATCTTTGTACTTCATTTTAGGCCTATGTAATGTTTCTTTGTTTTTTGTTCGTTTGATCATTTTTCTCTTCAAAAGTGGCATTTTTGACCATGTTTAGACCAAAAATTCCAATGCATTCCCAATTTACATGCATAAAACACACATTTGTCTTTACCTCCAATGAAATTACCATTGCACATTCAGTAAATTGTAAGTAGATGATAAATACCAGATTACACCACTAGAAATCTGAGTCACTGTGCTAGCTCTTGGAACACGTTCCTTTTTTCATCTTCAATTTATTTCGCCTTCATTGTGCAGATCTTTCTATTAACTGCAGTAAAAGAATCCATGTGACAGTTATATTGATTTGAACCCATTCTTACCACTCCTTTTCTGTCCAGTTTAAATATCAACTTAATATCCTTTAATGATTCAAGAACCCACAAAGAACTCACAGTTAAGAAACGCAACAATTAACTGCATATGGGCCAGAGACCAATTTATAAAAGATCCTCCTTCAACATTAAAGAACATTCCCCGCTTTCATCCTTCTTTTCTTTCATGTTCCTAAACACAAATTGTATTGCCGCTGTGAGGTTTTCCTGATATACATGCATCAGGAAAGCCTCTCGTCATCATATAAGAATAATATTTATTTATTTATTTATTTATTTTATTTCTGCCTAATAGAAGACAACCATGTGAAGAACCAAAGGGAAACTTGACTTCAAAGCCAAATCTGTTCCTGGAACTTTTTTTTTTGTTTTTGTGTGGCATTCGTTTGAAATCAAACACAAAAAAGGCACAAGGCAGGCAGCTTGTCATTCTCTGCTGCAATCTGTCTTTGCGCTGTTTGTTCGTTAAAATTAGAACTGGCAGATTGTGTTTGTGTACATCATGGGGATGAGGTTAACTTGTCTTTAATAACTCGGTGAAATCAAAGAAATAAATCTACTCATGGCAATGAATGCTGCCTTACTCAAGTCATGTCAGAATGCAGGTCTCAGACAATGACAGTTGGCTATTTTCATTAGTCAAACTTATCTTCATGTTCAAGCACACTAATTGAAAGTTGTTGTTTTTTTTTTTTTTTCCCCCCCACAGTTACCCCAGTTGCACACATTCTCAAAATCTCCTCTGTGTGAGCAAAAAACATGGCTAAGCCTGTTTAGTCACTATGGTATTCTGAATCCATGTATTTTGTGTCCTGGGTCTGATTCCTGGATGGACAGCCAAGGGTCTTTCCTTTTGCATGCTCTCCCTGTGTCCCTGTGGGTTTCCACCATGTTCTCCAGTTTCTTCCCACAGTCCAAAGACATGCATGTCAGGTGAATTGGATCTGCTAAACTGCCCCCAGGTGTGACTGTGTTTGTGCAGTGTGATGAACTGGCCACCCGTCCAAGGTGTTACTCGGCCTGTCGCCCTATGATGCCTGGATAGGTGCCAGCAACACCCCCAAACTCCCCCCAAACCCACCAAACATCCCTCTCCTGCAGCCTTGGTTAATTATAAGCAGTTCGGATAATGGAAGAATGGATGGATGTTTATTGTCATCTTATATGTATACGAGTGTATAACAGACAGCTTATTCGCTGGTGTAGGACATGTATGTAGTAGAAAATACTAATGTAAACAATACTACAGTGTCAAAAGATGAGCACTTTATTTCCTTATAGTGTAAAAAGTGTGCAAAGTTATCCTTACGCTACAAAAAGTGTGCAAAAGTGATATGTGCTATGATTAGTGCAAAGATTTCTTTACGGCAGCAAACCTTATACAAAAGTAATGCTCATTATATAAACAGTGCTTAAAAATGATCTTACAGCACTAACAAGGCACAAATGTTATGCTTACCATGCAAAATTGTGCAAGAGTTATCCTTACAGTACAAAAACTGTGAACATTATACACTGCACATTGTATGCAAAATCATTACAGTGCAAAATGTGTGTCAAAATTAAACTTCTAGTACAATTATGTGCAAAAGTTATCCTTCTGATACAAAACATGAGCAAAAATCATCCTTACAGTGGTCTATTGAAAAGTGTAATCAGCTCTCGTCATGTCCCCTGACGGCTAGATGTGGCCTGTTCAGCAATGCAGCTATGCCCACATGCTATTCTCTATAGCTGCAGGGCCTGCTGCATCGCCTGCTCCTCGCAATGCCCCGGTGTGTTATTATCCAGTAATTTTCTACCACCTGCCTTGTCTTAACGATTAAATAATTGGCTCTGCACGTGTGCTGAAACAATAAAGAAATCAAGCTCTTTATGGTTAAAATATCAAAGCCAGGAAAAGCTCATAGAAGAGGAAGGGAGTAATACTGGCTGCTGTGTCTTCCTCCTGGTCTGCTAAATGTACCTTTGTTACTCCAGGTTACATCAAAGCCACTTTAGAGGCTATTTCAAGTTGAATTTATTACAACCTTACACTGAGCTCAACTGTAATTCAGCCATTCTTCACCTGCACATAGAAAGCAGTGGTCTAGACTTTGTCCTTATACAATGCTCTCATGATCAAGAGAATATATAAATATGGACCAGTAGAAATGATTAAGTTTATATGCACACTGCACATAAAGTTACCATTCTGAGACATACATTTTTTCATGACTGTGTCCATATGCACACAGTTCATTTAAACACACACACACACACACACACACACACACACACTTCATCACATGAAGAACCTTTTCTGGCACTCTAATTTTTTAAGAGTACAAGGGAAGTATAAGTCTGTGTGTTTAACTTTCCAAGATTGACTTCGAGGGACAATGCAGCTGAACACCAATTGAATGAACTGCAATGAGATTACAGAATGGAGAATTTTGGACACATAGACAGGCATGGAAAACAAACAAAAACAGGTGTTAACACTTTTAAAAGGGTCTGCCAGAAATAAGCAACATCAACAAATCCACAGAAGAATGACAGACATTAGGGATTGGTAGAATTAGAGAGGATTGTGTGTGAATAATGAATCTGTGAAAACACTTTCTTTTAAGCACTGGCAATTAAGGTGGTTATTATGCCTTGATGCTCAAAGTCTTTTGAAAACTAACCTGGGAGGCAATACAGTCAGCTGCAGCAGTCAGTCATAAATTACGTGAGCTCTTGGAGACAGCAAATAAATGCAGCTTATTCAGAAAAACAAGGCCACATGGTGTGAAAGCATCTCTGTTCCATAGCAGCCCTGGTGTTTTGCCACACCTCACTGGCCTAGACAGTGATTGCACATTTTCAGCCGATTAGTGAACACTATGTGCGATTTACGTATCCTCACCGAACACTTAACAAACACTGACATTGTAAGCTAAATTCCATAATCTAGACAACATTTGCAGGAGGCTTTAGCACTGGTTCAATAAAGGAAACATTAGCTAACTAGCAAGCTGGGAGGTTTATCCTTTGTGCTTTTCTTCAACAGTGATTCTTGAGTAGCGAAGTGTAGTGTAGTGCTGCTGGAGCTGAATTCCATAGCTCCAAGGTTTGGAAATGTGTGTTTGCCTCATAGGCAGATAATAATCATACAAAATTATCGTACACTTAAAACAAACATCAATCAAATGTTTTCATGTTACGCTGTTGATGGGATACTGCAAATCCTACTGGAATGTGTGTGGATGGCTCTTCATCTCCTGATGAAATCAAGCAGATAGCACCAAGAGACACAATATGAAGAACAGACAGGGACACACTAAGATGATGAAAAATTAGCACCATGGACAAAATTACTGGACAAAAGTATTAGGACACACCTGTGTTTCAGGGTTTGGGCTAGGCCCCTTACCTCCAGGGAAGGGCAATCTTAATGATTCACCATACCAAGATATTTTAGACAATGCCATGCTTCCACCTTTGGGGAAGAACCTTTTCTATTCCAGCATGACTGTGAACCAGTGCAGAAAGCAAGCTCCATAAAGACATTGTTGGATGAGTTTGGTGTGGAGGAACTTGCCTGGCCCACACAGAGCCCTGACCTCAACCCCATCCAACACCTTTGGGATGAACTGGAACGGAGATTGTG
>JBBPCZ010000012.1:11935841-11953016 GCA_037974445.1 Brycinus macrolepidotus
CACAGTCATGCTGGAATAGAAAAGGTTCTTCCCCAAACTGTGTCCACAAAGTTGGAAGCATGGTGTTGTCCAAAATGCCTTGGTATGATGAAGCGTTAAGATTGCCCTTCACTGTAAGTAAAGGGTGTAGCCCAAACCCCGAAAAACAAGTGTGACTCAATACTTTTGTCCATATAGTGTAGTTTGGTTTTAACCATTTATGACTCATAGGTAAAGAACACTGTAGGAGTGTATTTAGTGTATGGTTTTAGAGGCATGTCTCTCACAGCACATGACACCACACAGACTCGTAATAGCCATAATAGCCTCGCAATCGTTTTATGTGCTCAACATTACAGACATTGTTACCTTCAGAAAACACTCCTCAGTGTGTCAGGTTGTGGACAATGTCCATTTATGACAATGTCTCCACAACAGTGGAGAAGAAAAAATGAAAAAAAGGATGGTAACCGAATCAGTCTTATTTTAGCCAACACCTGATCTCATAAAAAAGATCAGGATTAGACCTCCTCAAATGTAATATCTCCAATGGTAAAATAATAGAACATCTCCAGACATATGACCTTACATTTTTAAAATCAGTTATACAGTAAGACTCTATGGATATCTTGGTTAAGGACTCATTCTTTAGGTTATTTAAAATTCTATTTACAATTATGGTATTTGGCAGACACTCTTATTTCATGGGTGTTTTGTAGTCTACAAATAAAACCCTCACACTAGAAATCCCAGAATTAAATTAAGAGCTGCTAGCAAACAAAGAATCTACCAGAATTGAAGCTAATATTCCACCAGGACCTTCTCAGAACACACAGAGAAGACAAGGAAGAAGTTTATTTTTATGGTGGTTGTAAATTTTTTTTGCTAGTTATCGTCGTTTAGGGCATGAATATGTACTTGTTATCCTGGTGAAGACGTAGGTCTTCATGACCTCGGTAAAGATGTAGGTCTTCAGTCACTGTTTGAACACAGCAAGGGACTTAGCAGTTCTAATGGTCAAGAGAAGTTCATTCCACCACTTTGAGGTGCCAAAACATCAAAGTTACTGAAAATCATACCTAGAATCTAAGTAGCAATAAGTGCAAGTCCGCTTTAAGTCTTGATCCAGCTCAGGACCTGAATCTCTGCTTCACGGGACTCATTTTCACTTGTGTTTCGTCCAAGTAGCGATAAATCAAGTTCAAGTCTAATGTAAGTCTTGAACCAGCTCAGGACCTGAATCTCAGCTTTATGGGGCTGATTTTCACTTGTGTTTCGTCTGAGTACCGATAAATCAAGTTCAAGTCTGATTTAAGTCACGAGCCAGTTTGGGACCTGAGTCTCTGCTTCATGGGACAAATTTTCACTTGTGTTTCGTCTGAGTAGCAATAAATCAATTTCAAGTCTGATTTAAGCCTTGAGCCAGTTCGGGACCTGAATCTCAGCTTCATGGGGCTAATTTTCACTTTTGTTTCATAATGTAGTCTCTATCAGTTCACTTAAGAGTAGACTGAAATTCAGCCGCAACAGTTGTAAGGTGATATGCGATCATATCAAATGAACTTATTTCAATCAGCTGATTTCATTTGACACATCATGGCCAAGAAATAAAAAGATGGCTTTTTTAGCATAATGACTGTCGCCTGTTTGCTCTACTTTGTTATCCTGCTGTATTGTGATCTGTTTTATATGTCCTCTTCTCTTGACACAAAAACGATAAGACGCAAATGCTGACTAAACGATTATTTGAGATGCTTTTGTATAGCCAGAACAGTAGATATCTTGCAGTAACTGAATGTGTTCCATGCTATGATTAATTTTAAACTGCTTAAATTTAAATTATGAATTACTTGCAAACTGCAGTTAGATGCATGAATTTGAGTTTAAGGGTTAATGAAATGTATGATCAAGTTTCAGTTAACAGAAGGTTCACACATCATGAAACAAAATTAACAGCAAAACTTCAGCAAAATATGGTGCTGAAAGTTATAAATTACAAAATTTGTGGAGCAGGATTACAGAGCTAATTAAACTTTTTTTTCCAAAACCAGAAGACATAATTGCATTCGCCCTTCTATCCCCTATATACAGATACACCTACGCTGTTTTAATGAAACTGTGGAAATATGATTGGAAACTTTAGGGGTGAATTTTAATAGCCTAGATAACATTTCTACTTTAATGGCGAAGCTAATACGATGGTGAATCCACAGGGATGCAGGATGCGTAAATGTTTGCCATAGCGTGGTATTTTCAAATCAATTATGACATATAATTTAATGTCAGGGTGTCTGATTAGATTTAGACACAGTGACTGAACATACATGAACATGCACGCACGCGCACACACACACACCCGCTCAGACAAACAGACACTGAGAAGCTTGCAGCATGCTTTTTTGATCGACATCTTGTCCGCTGGCTTATCCGCTTCTCTCCAATCCCCTCTCTCCCTTTCTTCCTCTCTCTGGCTCCTCTCCCCACTGCAGTATAATCAGGCTTTCTAAAATTCCTCTAAGGCTAGCCGTTAGCGTGTAGCAGCGCGCTACGCTCTGGCGCTCAGCTTTCTCCCTCATCTCTCCTCAGCGCAGCCCGAGCGGGGCCTTCAGGCTCAGCTCCTCCGGCCACACCACCGCCTGCTCACCACGGATAAAGCGGCCAGAAGAAACGGTCACTCTAAACTGAGACATCTATAACACTGTCTACACCACCCAACCCCAATAACCCCGTCACCTCTCTCTCTCTCTCTCTCTCTCCCCAACACAAACTGCCTCTCACACACATTCTGTCTCTCTTACTTTCTCATACATTCGAAATGTCTGTCTTTCTCTCATACACTGTGTTTCTCTCTCTCACACAGACTGTATCTCTCTCTCTCATACATTCTGTCTGTCCCATGAATTCTGTCAGTGTCTCAGATTCTGTGTCTCTCGCTCACTCAGACATTCTCTCTGACATTCTGTCTCTCACTCTCATATATTTTGTCTGTCTCTTGAATTCTGTCTGTCTCTGTTTTTATACATTCTGTTTGTCTCTCATACACTGTCTCTGTCTTTCATATGTTTTGTCTCATATATTTTGTCTGCCTGTCTCTCTCACACATTCTGTCTCTCATACATTCTGTCTCTCTCTGTCTGAAGCATTCTCTCTCTAGGTCTCTTACTCTCTCCCTCCCTCTCTCTCTCTCTCTCTCTCTCTCTCTTTCTCTCTCTCTCTCCCTCTCTCTCACACACACACACACACACACTCACACACTTCTTTATCTGTCTCTCTCTTCAGATGCCTGGTTAGGTATTCACAGTGCTGTAATGAATGCAGGCATTCCGCAGAGAACAGGAGAGAGAGAAATGGCGTGGGGGGCAGAGAGAGAGAGAGAGAGAGAGAGAGAGAGAGAGAGACAGACAGACAGAGAGAGGGAAAGAAAGACAGAAGAAGAGAGAGAAAGGTAGAGAGAGAGAGAGAGACAGACAGACAGAGAGAGAGAAAGGGAGAGAGAGAGGGAGGGAATGAGAGAGAGAGAGAGAGAGAGAGAGAGAAAGGGAGAGGGAGAGAGAGGGTGTGAGAGAGAGAAAGAGCGAGGGACTGAGAGAGAGAGAGAGAGAGAGAGAGAGAGAGAAAGCGAGAGAGAGAGAGACTGTACGGGAGGCTGCCCAATATGAGTTGTGAGAAACTCCTCTGTCTGCGCACCAGCACAGAATAACAAACCAGCTTTTGTTTTCATGGCAGGAAGCCTGCCGACTTTGTAATGACTGGAAATTATGCAGTCATTATCAGCAGGTTTATCCATTTTTATTCTCACTCATTCTCACTCTGCTCATCACCTCTCGTGAATCCTATTTTACGGAGGTTTGATATTTTCTGATGTCCAACACGCTATGACAACAAACATTCGAGGCTTATCCGCCTCACATTAACGCGCGTGTGTGTACACATCCGCACATTTAACCTAGCCTATATCTCGGCTATCCCATCATCCTTTGCAAAGTATTGGGCTCCACAGAGACTGGAGATGCTGGAATTGGATTTTTCAAGCTTTGCAGCTATGAAAAGCTCCACTCCCAGGCTTCGCTAGGTGATTTCCCAGAGCACCTTACACTGATGCTGGTGAGATAGCAGCACCTCTGCAGCACTGGGCCGCTTACGGCAGCTCGTTTAGCTCTGATGCTTATGCATACATAGTCTCTGGACACTGGGGCTTGTGTATGTGCAAGCTAACACCATACCGTCTATACCCAATTTGCCTCAAGCTATGACTGCTAGCGGCTGGGCTACACCATGCAACTTTTTTTATTTTTATTATATTTATTTTTTTGTGCTCCTTCTCATCTACCTGACAGCAAAGTGATATATGACACTCTGAACGATTCCCCTAGATATCTACTACTGGCTCTCACTGCAGTTGAGGTTAACCATCAGTAGCAAGAAACATTTCGCTACACAGCTTTTCCCTCTGTTTCTTCTGGCTGCCATTTGAGTAAGTTTGATAAAACACCCATATCAAACCTATGAATAACAAGTGGTTACTCATTCACAGGGCGAGTCTATCATTTGTCCTTTATTGTCCAGAACATGGCTATTTGGTTAAGGTAAACAATTGTTGGAAGCACTTTGTTATTTAGAGTGGCAGAAGGTCAGATGCTTTTCTACTGTGTTCCATTTGTCAAAAGAAGACGCTTGATTTGCTTCTAGGACTAGAGGGGGAAAAGGTTATTGAGAGGAAAAACACATGGTTTTGAGAGTTCACAACAAAAAGAAAATGGGCCTTTAGGGCACGGCCAAAAATATCACAGTGCTTCAAGCCACAGAACAAGGCAAAGCCTACTAGACCTACAAGAGCTCAGTTTGATTCTTTTTTCCCAGAGCTTCATGACCATTTGCTGTACCATTTCAAACCTTCAATTATGTAATCCCAATCAGTAGTGCTCTTTTCATATAGAATTCATAATTTAATGTATTTATTTTGAGGCTGTCAGGGTTAGTGCCCATATGTGGCTGCTCGGCCTCAATACCACCTGTTAATGCATCTTAAAAAAGACTCATACTGGTCAAAATCCATCCATGTAAAAGAGAAAAAGAAGAGAGAGGAGAATGAGTCTGAGATGTTGTAAATATTTTGGGCATTAAGAGGAACATTATATGGACAAAGGTATTGGGATACACCTGTTTTTCAGGGTTTGGGCTAGGCCCCTAACTTCCAGCGAAGGACAATCATAATGCTTCAGCATAACAAGACATTTTGGACAGCGCCATGCTTCCAACTTTGTGGACACAGTTTGGGGAAGAACCTTTTCGATTCCAGCATGACTGTGCCCCAGTGCACAAAGCAACCTCCATAAAGACATGGCTGGATGAGTTCGGTGTGGAAGAACTTGACTGGCCCGTACAGAGCCCTGACCTCAACCCCCTCCAACATCTTTGGAATGAACTGGAACGAACATCGCGAGCCAGGGCAGTGCCTGACCTCATAAATGCTCTACAGAATGAACGGGCACAAATTCCCCCAGAAACACCCCAAAATTTTGTGGAAAGCCTTGCAGGAAGAGTGGAAGCTGTTACAGCGGCAAAGTGGGGGACCAGCTCCATATTAAAGTCTATATATTTGGATGCAATATCATTAAAGTTCTTGTTGGTGTAATGGTCACACGTCCCAATACTTTTGTCAAAAACTATTTTTATATCTCTAATAAAAGTGTTATTATCTATAATATAGCATTAATATGTGTAAAGCCTATTCCCAAAAATTATATCATAAAAATAAGAAATTTGTGAAAGTGGTGTTATATTTTGGAATGAAATCCTTTACTGTGACGCTGTATTCAATTCCTTATATAAAAATCAAGGGTGAAAAACTCAATTCAGGACAAAAAACATCCACACAGAGTTCTCAGTACATTGTTTGAACATTAGTTATAATAACAATTAACTGTGCAGTGAAATTTGCATAACAATGCAATTTAAGTTTGTTCCCTGTAAATATGTCAATTAACTTATTCTCACTTTGAAAATCAAAATGAAATTGTACAGGTTTGCTGTTTAAACATTTGCAAATGACTGTATACATATAGTGTTTTTGATTTATTCAATTAATTTTACTTAATTATGGAGCCCGGTTATAAATACAAAATATCATATTGATTTACTAAAAGAGCTTTTCCATCAGGTTCTTTTCATCCATAAACTTAATTCTCCTAATTATAATTTGATGGCGGCTTACAATAAAAAGGGTGGTCATTAAATCACATAGATCTCATAAATGAGAGATAGAGACATATTGTAACATTTTCTAAAGCTCTAGAATCCATATGGTAGTGATGGTAATTACAAAGGAAAGCTCAGACTTGGTCAGACACACACACACACACACATACACACACTCACACACACACATATTGATTTCCCATCAGTGCCAAGATTGCTGTAATCCTGTGTACTCTTAGTATTCACAGCCAATCAAGTACCATCTTACTCTGTGTGTCAAGAGATTGGTGTGGGTGCGCATGTGTGTGTCTTGATAATTATTAGACATTAGTAGCCCATCAGCTAGCCAGACACCTTCTCAACTAATTATTGACAGCTATAAGCAAATAACAGTCCCATATTAAAGCCTCCTCCATGTTGCATTGCCAGAGCTGGCGATCAGTCAGAATGTCACAGAGAGATATTTGCATGAGGATACATGATTGGTTTATTTTAATATGCCAAGCTGAGTCTGCATGACATTAATGAGAGACCCATAAAAATGGTGTCAATCTGCCTCTAAGATGGTTCACTGAGCACCACATTAGTGATTAAACAAATGAGGAAAGGGAGCACTGTAGGATATTAATGTGGGCCTTTTACATTCTACCTTAAACTAAAAGTACTGAAAGAAGGGCCAGAGTTTCAGTAAGTGCCAGGCTGCTATATATATATATATATATATATATATATATATACACTTAAATACACACTTAAAAATAAGTGTCAAAAAGAGTTCTTTTACTTTTCAGTGGATGGTTCTTTAAGGATTGTTTTTGCAAATCAGTGTGCAGAATCTTTTTAATGTTTAAAAGAATTCCATATCATGTAAACATTCTAATACTCATTCTGTGTTTTCCCTAGAACCATATGTCCAAACTAACCCTCAGGGCCTTCAAGGCCTCCAAAGAAAGGCCTAATGGCACCTGGAGACTAGAAAATACATGTCTATTATTTTTATTAATTTGATTTGGTTAGGAGCAATAGGGCTAAATTCTTGAATTTCCCAAAGGAAAATAATCCAATCAGGACTGGGTTTTTTTTTCCCTCTGTGATATGTAAGTAGATAAAACCAAGCAAATTCTCTCTTTAAACTTCATGAGTTGTAATGTCCTAATATAACAGATTATCCACCAATATAATTAAGAACTGAGGAATCAAACAAACACAATTTGATTTTCAATGAGTGGGACATTGTTAGAAAAAAATGGCACTCTAGGCCTTCTGGATGACCTTGAAGTGATGATTCACAGATACTGTGAATGTAAGCAGTGTCTAACCAGTGGGCTCCCATCAGATGATGAACAGCAGCAGCTCTTTGCAGATTTAGGGGATATTCATGAGATATTATTTTAGTGTAACATCATTCAGAAAGCAAACTTTATTAATACAAAATTACAGATAAAAATTACAATGATACATCTGGAAAAATATTGAGATATTAAATACAAGCAGTATCACCCGACACTAGTTTCGGCAGTCTAACCCCAGAGGAGAGACAGGAATTGTTTTTGTTCATTTGTCACTCGTCCTCCCAAGGCTATCCCTCTCTTCCCTCTAAATCTAATTCTCCAACATTTTGCAAAAAGTCTTACTGGGACCTTTCATTTTCTATTTCCAAAAGGCAGTGCTTAAGCCATGACTAATGTCCCCCAAAACAATAGGATGACAGGATTTCAAACAGCAGCAAAAGATTACCGATCAAATTCTAGCATTAATACTAATAACGCAGTCAGTCCAGCAGTCAGGCAGCGATGGGGGAGTGCGATTGTGAAGGGCACATCACTGAAACACCCCGAGGTACTGCAGACAAGATTATGTCTCTCCGTAGAGACAGAAAGTGTCAGTTATAACACATTTGGCGCAGGATTGTGGGCTCCGCTTGAGTGACTGGTATACGGGTGGCTTTTCAAAACATGCAGGCCTAATAAACTCCGGATCACTGCAGGTCAACCATCTCTTCTCCGTCTACGGTGCAAACAGATATGATCAAAAGACATCTCAGGCAGGCGGTCTCAGCATGCAAGTAAATGGCTATGAGTCTGTGGCACCTGCGACAAAGACAATGTCACTGTCAGGGCTTGCTGACAAATATTATAAATGTGAAGCGTCTGAACGATCAGCTTAATGACATTTAGAGAGTTGTTGTTTGGCACAGCAGGATGTAAGGATGTGCGAGGGAGGGATAGAGCTGGAGAGAGAGAGTGGTAGAGCGAGTAATCATAAACTTAACTTTGTCTGCAAGTGAGTGGAGGAGCATCTCCTGACTCTCGAATTAAAAGAAAACCCCTCTAAAGGATGACTGATGGCATAAGTAATTGAATAAAAGTGTAAGGCTGTACAAATCTACTGCAGGGTGGCATATTAATAATTTAAGCCAGAGGATTTTTACCCAGACAGAGGGAAGAGGGGGGAAAAAGAAGCAGGAGATGGGGGGGTGGGGGACAAAAGAAAGAGTGCAGAAGACAAGAAAAGAGAGGGTACGGTCCCTCTGTCACATCAGCGCTCCTCGCTTTCCTTCATTGGTCTGAAATAAATCTGGCTTATTTGGCAGTGAGGCTGATGTGGATATATCTTCATCTGTCGCGCCTCTATCATAGGCCATTCATCGCCTGTTGCTTCTTGATTGATTTCTGGGCCATATTAACATCACCTAGATATAAATCATACCGTGAGAGAGCAGATGGTGCTGCTCAGTATATAGTTAAAAGGGATACATCTGCTTGGCCTCTATCCATCGCAACAGTCGTCTGAGCATACAAAGGAGATTGATGTTAAAGAAAAAAAATGATCATAGAATGCTAACACTGCTCTCGGATGAAATGGAGCCTGAATTAAATATGAACACTACTGTCGGCCTGTCAAAAGATACTAGGGCTGGACAAAAAATGATGCTGCCATTGACACATTTTTCCATTGCGATACACATTACATGTGCACCAAACAGTCACTTCATTAAGTGCATCTACCTTGTATCTACACTCATTGTCCATTTTACCAGCTCTTCTAGCCATAAAGGTGCGCTATAGAGTTTGCGATAACAGACTGTAGTCCATCTGTTCCTCAGCATCTGCATCGTGTTTAGCCCCATCATTGTTAGCCCCATTTACCCTGTTCATCAGTGGTCAGCACCCTCATGAGACAACCACTGAACAGGTGTTATCTGGGTGGTGGATTATTCTCAGCACAACAGTGACACTGACATGGTTTTATTAGGTGCAAATGCCTTGCCTACAAATATGTCCTTGCAGGGGTGGATTTAACGTTTTTGGGGGCCCATGCAAAGTAACACTATCTGGACAAAAGTATTGGGACACCTTACCATTACACCAAAAGGGATTTTAATGACATTGCATTCAAATACATAGACTTTAATATGGAGTTGGTCTCCCCTTTGCAGCTATAACAGTTTCCACTCTTCTTGGAAGGCTTTACACAAGATTTTGGAGTTTCTGTGGGAATTTGTGCCCATTCATTCTGTAGAGCACTTATGAGGTCAGGCAATGATGTTGGACAAGAAGGCCTGGCTCGCAATCTCCGCTCCAGTTCATCCCAAAGGTGTTGGATGGGGTTGAGGTCAGGACTCTGTGTGCACCAGTCAAGTTCTTCAACACAAAACTCATCCAACCGTGTCTTTATGGAGCTTGCTTTGTGCACTGGGGGACAGTCATGCTGGAATAGAAAAGGTTCTTCCCCAAACTGTGTCCACAAAGTTGGAAGCATGATGTTATCCGAAATGTCTTGGTATGCTGAAGCATTAAGATTGCCCTTCAGTGGAAGTAAAGGGCCTAGGCCAAACTCTGAAAAACTGGTGTGTCCTAATACTTTTGTCCATATAGTGTATGTATAGAAAGTCAAATAAAAAACATTTGATTTTAATACAAAATAAGCCCTTGGAGGGCTTCTTATTGCAGAACTCAAAACTGAACCAAAAGTCTTGATCACGCCCTCCATGCAGATCAGTCAGCGTTTTTTTGGCCAAAGTGCTGGGTTGTAAGAAGGAAAGGTAATGTTGGTCTTGATTACTGCCTCATCCAAAATTAGCTACTGTGACTAAAGTCTCAGGTCAAACAGTAGCAAATTCGGGCGCAGTCCGTAAGATATTCCAGTATTTCTACAGTGTCAAAAAGTTAAAATGTGTTTTTTTAGCTTGTTTCCTTACTCAGCCAAATTCTGGTGGCCAGCAAGTGGCCACCTAACCTCCAAGATCCCATGCATTTGGATGGTTTGTGTGGAGGTAAACATCACCACTGGTGCTTTCATAGTTACTGCTACAAGGCTAGACAAGCTAAACATTTAACCTAACAAAACAGTAACATACATCTCAGTTTTTGTCAAAATAACCAAATCAGTTTCAAGCTAGATTTATTTTGTATGAGTGTGAGAGGTCACAATGTAAGGACAGATCAGGCTCAGTAGGTTAACGTGAATAATTTATGTATATTTACAAAAACGGTAGGGTGTTGTACACTATAATTTCTCATTATGTTGAATGAATGTGATTCCTGCTAGTGTTCTGAGAAGCTTATCCAACCTAGCAAGGGCATCTATGAAAAAATGGATCAGTGGGCGGAGCATGAATAGGTCAAATTGTCAAAACAGAACACGCATCTCGCAACTAGATTTACTACATGGCGTTCAAAACCAGCAGCAAGTGCACACAGCTGGGACTAGTTTGCTCTTCATTTACTAGGACCTACCATTGGAATAAATAACAGAGATATTAACACAGATCTGCCCAGAGCACAATTAAACCAACTGCGGGAAAACAAGGAAAGAAGAAATTCTTTCCAGAGGAGCTGGAAGTTCCGTCAGAGGAGGCTGGTTAAAAAGCAAGCAGTTCAGGAAATCACCACATATAATACAATTCAGATAAAACTACCAAAAGGTATTTGGAAGAACTAAATAAAGGCATTTCAGTCTGGAGAATAGAAGGTTTAGGGAGTGCCGATCCAGTACTCAGTATCAGTGTCGGTCTGATCAGTCCGCAAAAACAAAAGTTCTGCATTTTAAATGTATTTTTTTTTTTAGATAAAAGCATAATTTAAACTCCTTAAGTCTAAAGATTTTTAGCCACTTTAGTTGCTCCAGTGATCCCAGTCTCTTGCTTAAGTCTTGGGTACACTGTATGACTTTAAAAGAATGCATTCTGCCTGCATGCTATGTATGAATCTGACATGTGAACCTAAACACACAGTTTACAAGCCGTGTGCTTGGAGAAATGCAAACTGCTCTTCTCTCCCTCATGCATGTGCATTGGGGGAGGGTCAAGCAAACCGTGGGTGGATTGCACCTCTTAAAACCAGGTGTACATTTGCATTAGAGTCTGAAAAAATGTGCCGTTGAGAGACGTCCTGTAGTAACGCCAGAAGATACAGTGGTGAGATGGAGGCACAGGCCTCAGATGTGCTGAAAGGATAATTAGAATAACACTGTTTAAACTCTAACGATCAGATGTTCATGGCACGAAATGAGCTGCATTATGCATGCACGGTCTGTATCATGCTTCACAAACGCTCTTTTCTTAGCTGGAGTAGAACTGTACCCCTGTAGAATGTCTTGGAGGTAAAGAATTTATCAAGACCACTCTTCATCACTGAACTCTCATTAGTCTCAAGCTTGGTGATGACTTTATTATCTCCATGTACTTTTTTAAACACTGGGCTTCAGGTGTGTGCAGGTAGTGAATGGGGCTGTGCAGGTTAAGCTATGGTCTTAGTGAATCAAGCATTAAATAAATTCAGGTACATTATAAGCACATATTGCCTTCGTATGGCCCTGGATGTCTCATACTTTCCAAATGGTGACATATTGGGGATCGATTACTAAATGACTTGCCGACACAAACACTGCACAACCTGTCATAGTCATAGCTGAACTAAACTTAATTCTCCAAGCTAGACCAGTCACAGGTTCTCATTCTTAGGAGGCAAATAGCAACAGTGGCAGGAGCTTGCTGCTGCTGTCGTTTTTGTCATTTGCACTAACACAGAAAAAAAATATTCAAATACATTTGGATTAGGATGGGGATACGAGCACAAAGACAGTCACGAATTTTACCAAATCTCTCTGAGATCTTCTGTGTTGTGTCCAGTTGTGTTGGAGTGTATACTCTCCTCCCAGATTTCCAGTAAACGCTGCATCTCTGCTGTTGACCAGTCATATTAGAATCATTTTAAATAACTGTTAGAAAAATGCATATTAAATTTTTTGTTGGTAACAGCAAAAACTGCCGATTCCAAACTGTTGAACGTTAAGATATTTCCACCTGAAGAAAACAAGACCCTGCTATTAATAACAAGTGAGATGAATTCTCTGATGGAACATTCATTTTTTAGTCTTCTTGCTTGTCATAAGTATGGCAGCTATTTTTAAAGTAATTACACCTTCTCCTCCCTGGTGTTGAAAAGTGCAGGTTGATATTACTGAATCGCTCAGTGTTCATTATGTTTGTGCCTCAGCAGTGGCATTCTTTAAAATGCATATTCATGAAGCAAGATGTGCAAAACCCTGTAAGTTCAGTGGCCAACTCAAAATAATATTATATACTAACTATATTTGTATAGTTACTTTTACTTTGTATAGTATAGTGAACATAAAAAAGAGTAAAAAAGAGGATTCTGTGCACCAGTTGATAAAATAGGCCATGAGTACACATAATGCATTAGTGCCATCTACCTGAGCCTTTATCGATCACACCAACAATAAAACAAAAACCTAAAGAAATGAAAATACAAAGTTTTCCAATTTCAGTTCTTCATTTACATGTTCAAAGCAGAGTCCAACCTAGATTGGGTTAACAATTAGAACCCAAACCCCGCATTTTATTGGTAGATTGCAATTCCAACTTAACTTGCAGCAAAGCAAAGCATCAGAGAGTAAATGAGTCCAAATAAACTCTTCTTCCTGTTACATCTATTTTTATGGTCCATAAACATCACATACTGCGTTTCTGCCTGGAATTTGGTGTCATCTCTCCGAGTGAGTGTAGTGAGTGATTCAGCAACACGATTCATCAAAGGTCCTTGAATAAACAAAGAGATCCTCAGAGAACCTTAATCTCTGATTTATAAAAATTCTGAATCCTGAATGTACGAGCTGAAACCAGTCACAGACAGCACATAGCAGTCTAGAAATGCAGCCCACCTGAACCAGAGATCAGCTCTTGAAATGCAGCTATGTCAACAGATGCAATAAAAGTAAATAAACTAATAATAAACTAATAAACTCATTTTATTCAGCTTTAGCTTCCCCTTTCAACTGATCTCAAGTTGTATAAACAGCTGACAGTAAATATCAAGATTAGTCTGAAACTAACTTTTTTTGGCTCCGAGTAAAAAAACCTTAAAGACTGGTCCTGCAGAGTTGTATCACTCATTTATCATTCATTCATTCATTTATCATATCATTCAGAGTAGAGAAAATGACTTATACATGGCTGCCCTATATCAGACCTTTTTTTGCATAATCACAAATCGCAGAATGAACCACCATCCCGTTTCCGATGTCTTCAGCTCTGGTCTAGTGCGTTCTGAAAAGATATCTGAAAAGATTCTGCATTACATTACATTGATTTGGCGACTTACAATACAAGAAATTATGCAATTGATAGGCCAGATTTAGGCTGATTAATTGTTTGTTGATTACTGATAATTAATTCTTATGTGAACAACTGACTATCAGAACACCCCTTATTTTCTGGCACAGTGCAACTCTCAGCAATACCAGTGTTGTGATAATCATGAACAAAAAATACATTTGGCAAGCTCTAATCAGTAGAAAGATATTCCTGAGCGTTCACAGCTCAGCTTAAAAGCCTCATTTACCTTCCTTCATCTGCCAGGCCCTCTCATAAAGCATTCCTCCTGCTAAAAAACAGTAAATAGCATGGTGATACTAGTAAACACAATTTCTGCAAGGACCTGTGACCTTCCCTACTGCCCGGCTTAAGGGCTTGATCAAAGCTTGGATAATGGCCTTTGGGATCAATCGAAGGTACTTTGTCCTACATCGGTCCCAGAGAGAATGGTTGACCTTCCCAGTTCCCTAACCAAATTTACTTGTTTATTGTTTCTCCCCCTCCATTCCGTCTGTTTGTCTGGCCTTTTTCCTCCGGTGTGTCTTTCATTTGTGCGTCCCGCAGTGTTCCCCTCATCCCTTCAGCATCGCAAACTTATGGAGCCTTTGTCAACAGCTTAGCCTCCAGGGTCAGACCCCCACCCTGCCACCACCCCCCTAGAGCTTTGACTATTCTATGTACCCCTCCATTCCCCTACAGCACACAAACACATGCACACACAGAGCTGGTGAGGAAAATGAGCTGGTTTTCCTGCTAGAATTAACTCCATTCACCACACTGCTATACGCTTTCTGTGACTGCGGTGTCACTAAGACATTATTAAGCATCATCACGTTTCTTAAATTATAACTTCTGCTCTGCGGCTTTTCATCTTGCATCACAGAGACTTTCTTGCCACAATTACAGCAGCAAGAATGCCTTTTTTCCCCCGTGTGCTTAATCTTCCATTAGAGAGCATGCGGGTGCCTGCCTTATTGATTAGCCTGCTCATGAAAGGTGTTCTACTGGGCTACCGGGAACCATCAGAGCAAGGAAAAATACTACCGCTAATGTACGAGAATTGTTGTAATATCCCAGCATTATTAACATGCTTGAAAAAAAAAAAGCCTCATTACGCATTGCACACCGCATTAAAATCCTGGCTGTTTTCCCTCTCCTGGAAGGTTTTGCGGCGCTCTCCAAAGTAAAAAGCCTGCCAAGAAAATTGTCCTTCCTTCCTTCAAACTGCCTCCTCGAAGCACGTGAGGCTTACGGAGAACTGGTGGCAGCGAGCAATAAGGAACATCAGTATAACACTAATGCACACAGCCTAATGGGTTTAATGGTGGATGAAATGCAACTGCTGATCTGCACTTTTTTCCCTTACACTTAAATAGAGGGGCTTTTTACTGCAGCCAAGCTCTCCTTAATAACGCTGAGGGACTATCAGCTTAAGCCACAAATTCCAAAAAAAAGAGTGGTTTAAAGGGATGTTTTGTTTTTCGGCCTCTGCAGAGGATGCACACAACCACATACACATAAAAACACACACGCACAATACCCCAAAGGTACCATATTGTGGGAAACTAAATTTGCCTGGCTTTTTTGAAGTAAAAGAGCCCTACTAAGTAAACACATAAGGTTGCAAAGAAATCCATTGCCATAACAGTCCCTTTAAATTCAGTGTTCCTTGTGATGTCACAAAAATAAGAGTACATAGAGTATATCATTAGTTTAGCTCCTCCTATTCAAGGTGAAGTTTCAACTCAGGCTGCTTTTGAAATGAGCCAGTCAGAACAGAGGTAGTTTACATATATCAGTCTTAAAGGCAGAACCTGTTTAATTATAAGGTCTAAATAAAGTCACATGAAAATAAAACAGGGCAGGTTTTGGTATATAAATACATACAAACCTCATAAAGTGGACTTTAACCAACAAATTTTAAAAAGTTGAAGACACGGTGAAATATGAACCTTTGAAGTCCTACACCAAATCATAAACTGAGGAAATTGACAGTCTCTGCAGGTTTAAGCCAGTTGCCTCTATGGCTGGAACTTTTACACGCGTGGATTCTTATCGAAATCGGCTGCTTCTTGTTAGCAGGGAAAATGGCTTACTTGTATATTTTTCAATAAGTATTGCCGTTTCACATTGGGATTCAATCTGTTCCCTGACACTTCTCTGCCGCATGTCCTATTACTACTCCAATTGCGTTTTTGGAAAGGATGAACAGAAAAAGAAATAAAAAGAACGAAGCAAAGAAAGAAAGAAAGAAAGACATAGAAACAGAGAGAGAGAAAGAGGGAAGAAGAGGATGAAAGGGGGAGGGGGAGAGTGAGAGAGAGAGAGAGAGAGAGAGAGAGAGAGAGAAAGAGAGAGAGAGAGACGAAAAGCTCCCATGCTTGAGGGAGCAAGAAAATTGCTTGCTAAAATAAACTCGACCTTGCACCCTCTCCGGTTAGAGAATGGAGCTTAATGAACCAATGGCACATCAATGGGAGCGGATGGCATGGACATACATTAGCTCCTGCTTGCTGAGCATATTAGGAGACTGAGCCAAAGAAGTCTTCAAAAGTGCCTCCAACTACAAGCATGGCCATTTTTAAACAAGCACCATATAATTGAGCAGTATTTGTGCATTTGTAAGCATACTTCTTGATATGTGACAAGGAAATGTGGCCTAAATAAATTTCTTAAAAAACTTTATAAAGGAATAGTAACTGTTAGCCAGATATCCCACATGGCATTAAAAGAGATTGTATTCTTCATCAAAAAGGTACTGCAATTATTATTATTATCCTCTGCCACAATAGGAAAATGCAGACAAATGCTGGTTCCCATAACCTTAGAGAGAAGAAGAGAAATTTTGCGGAAACAGAAAAACTTAAAAAGCTATAAGACTAAAACCACCTGCTTAATATTTTGTAGGTCCTCCACGTGCAGCCCAAACAGCTCTGACCTGTTGATGCATAGACTTCACAAGGTCTCTGAAGGTGTACTGTGGTATCTGGCAGCAGATCCTTTAAGTCCTGTAAATTGTGATCTGGGGCCCTCAGTGGATCAGACTAGTTTGTCCAGCGCATCCCACAGAAGCTCAATCAGATTGAGATCTGGGGAATTTAGGGGCTAAGTCAACTGCAGGAACAACAAGGTGCCATACAGAGGGGAAATGCAATGGCTAACAGACTGGTAAAGAGCCAACAACCTGTCTCTGAATGTGGACAAAACAAAAGAGATGGTTGTTGACTTCAGGAGGCCTCCTCAGTGCAGATCATCCAGAGCACCGAGGTCCTTGGTGTTCGCAGCATTTGAACCTCACATGGACCCTCAACGCTAGCTCCATCACACAGAAGGCCCAGAAGCATCTCTACTTCCTGTGGAGACTGAGGAGAGCACCCCCC
>JBBPCZ010000012.1:11961581-11974284 GCA_037974445.1 Brycinus macrolepidotus
AATTTTATTTAGTTTTATTTTTTAGTATATGCTACAATAAAAGTTGTACTATATATTTTAGTGTAAGTGTAAAGTATCCATTTGTCATACATGAACACATCACGGCACACAATGTGAACAACACAAAATAGTTCTTTGCATTTAAACCATTCACCAAGTGAAGCAGCGGGCAGCCAGGAATTCAGTGCCCAGGGAGCAGTGTGTGGGGACGGTACCTTACTCAAGGGTACCTCAGTGGTGCCACTAACCGTCCTGGGCTTCGAACCCATGACCTTCTGATCGCAGGGGCAACTCCCTAACCACTAGGCCACCATTTTTGGAACTATACAGTTTTGTTGATGTCTGCCTTAAAACATCACAGCAGTCCTTTTGTTACATATTACATTATGTATCAAGGAAATGTATCACAATGTATTTTCCAAACTTATTCTAGCTGTTACACAAAGCACTGAAATCCAGAAACTGCACCTGACAGCAAGGCAGTTGTAGAGCAATTATCGAAGAGACAAAGCAAAAGAAATGTGCAGGCATTGCAAAAACCCACAAATTTACACGTCCATAGTGGGAGTCTCATTATTCTTTTCTTTGCATCGGACACATGGTTTTCAAGGTGTCCTAAAGGAAACAGATGCCATGCTAAATGGCTTCTAGCTTACTCTTAATAGAAAAGGAGAAAATGCCATCACTCCAGCTCAAATCCAGAGAGACATCAACATCATTAGGAGTGTTTAAGCCTTCTCTGTAAATTAATACATACAACTTACTACAGTTGGCATCAGCTGCCATCATGACCCTTCCACATCTACTCTCAGTGAATATATTTTGCTCCCACTGCCCTGCTGACATCAATATCAGTCTGGTTTCACCCTGCTCCCCCCGCTGTTGCTCATGACACTTCAAAACTGCTACACTGTCTCAACCCTTGTTCTCCAGGTCCCTCCTAGGACGCAGATACTCTGCTAAAGCGAATAGCCCTTCCCTTCCCTCCCTCCCTCCCTCATTCCATCTCATTCCCCCTTTCAAAATATTCATCTTCATTTGAGACTCCCAGCTTCCTTCGTAATCAACATAAATAAGCACTTTTCTCCCCCGTTCCGTTCGGCTGAGATGTATAAACCCATTAATGTGGTTTGTAGGGATAAATAATTCAGCAGAAGGGATAAGTGAAATGTGTTGGGTTATAAATATGGCCTTGGGGGAGGAGAACAGCACAGACACAGCAGAATAAGATAAGGGTAATGTTGCCCTTTGCTTTCCATTTAGCCTTCTGGGAGAACCGAGCCTCAAGTCCTATAATTATATGAAATCCATCTGAGAGCAAGCAGGCGAGCGAGCGAGTGGGAGAAAACACACTAATGTGTTTTCTGGAAGTTTCCAGAACTCACTTTGCATGTACAAGGACTCAGGTGAAATAGTGAAGTGGCAATTATGACTCAAAAAACCAAAAAAAAACAAAACAATGATGAACAACGTCATGTAATGAGTCATATCTATCAGCAAATGGGGATGAATTAAGTACAAAGTGACATCACAGCAAGGGTTCCTGAAGAATAAACAGGGACGCTAGCTGTGCACTCAACCCACCACAGAGTTGCCCGCAAAGGGAATATCCATGATTACCAATTAGTGCTTCAAAAGCGTTCAAAGTCAATAATGGCCTGACTTGTCCTGAGTGAGAAAAAAAGACAGAATATACTGCCCTCCCCTGTTATTGGCATCTACAAAAGAAGGCATGTGTTGTTAATAATCTTGATCTTACCTTTAAAACATAAATTAAACAGAACTTATCAGTTTTGTATAGGTATTCAAAGTAAAAAAAAAAAATGTGTTGATTTATATACATACATGTTAACCTTTTCAAGCACATATGAGCTTTACGCAGTCATAAATATGGGATGACAGAAAAACCAAATGCTCGTTCATCAAAACTGGGAAGAAGAGAGGATACACAATGAAATGTGGAAAAGTTTCTACTCTGGCATAATCAGGCCAAGAATACAGAAAATGCATTCACACCTAAAAATACCCTTCTCCAAAGTTTCAAACAACCAGAGCTTTGCTAAACCTTCCTGGAAGAGGACGTATTTTGCCCCTAAGCACTGTGAGGAGAATGGTTTAAGAGGCTATTTGAATGGCATGCCAGAAGAAAGCCTGCAAATGGGACAGCATCACTGGAACTTTGACTGGAACCGGGTTACATGATCAAATAAGACAAAAATAGAGCTATCTGTCAACAAAACACCAGAGGTGGGTTTGGTCTAAGAAGAGTCATGATAATACAGGAAGGAACCGGATCCCCACTGTGAGGTATGTTGGTGGATTTGTGATGCTGTGGGGCTGTTTTTGTTTCTAAAGTCTCAGAAATCTTGTTAGGCATCATGTTTTCCATCAGATACCAAAATATGTTAGATAAAAAAGCCTGCTTCTGCCAGGAGGATGAGACTGGGTAATGGCTTCCTCTTCCAGAAGAACAATGATATGAAGCAAAGAGGTAATGTGGCTGTAACTGACTCCACAATCAACATCACAGAGACCATCTCAGAGTCTTGCCCTAAAGATCAATGAAATTCCACCTAAACTGACTACAAATAATAAGAAGAAGAGATTTCTTAAGTGTTCAGGGACCCAGAACACCTTTATTTTCTGTGAAAGAATGATCTGAACTCATTATATCTAATATAGTATTATAAGACAAAATCCAGTGGTATTATTCTGGCAAAGGGGAAATGAATAACATACTAAAAAGTCCATGGTACTACTGAAGTGTAATGGTACATACTAAACTGTAAATGTCAGTGGTATTATTAACTGTGACATGTTTCTGAGGGGGGAAATCAGAATTAATTTGCCACACGAAAGGTTATAATTATCTCATATTTTCAGTATAGAATCAAACTGATAGACATCTTGTTTTCATTTATCTTTTTTGTTCACAAGGGGTGTCAATGTATCTGAGGGGCCCTACATATTTTAAAGTGCAAAGTGTCCATTTATTATACATGAACACACAGTGTGAACAGCACGGAATTCTTCTCTCCATTTAACCCATTCACTAAGTGAAGCAGCGGGTAACAGTGTGTGAGGACGGTACCTTGCTCAGTGGCACCACTAGCAGTCATGGGAACCGAACCCACGACCTTCTGATCGCAGAGGCAACTCCCTAACCACTAGGCCACCAGGTGGCCCTGTATTCATTGGTATACCAGCTGTATTCAGTGGTTTCTGACTTGCCTATTATTTAACCACAAACATAAAACTGACCAGTATTTGCCATTACTCCTACTGTTTCTGAATTCAACCTGTTAAAGAAATGAACGTTGGACTTTTTTAGTCATGTATGATAATGGTTTGTTGTATTCTCAGGTCAATTAGAAAAGGCCCACTCCTGTCAGCGAAACCTGTTGGAGTGCTGGAGGTCTTTTTTAGTACTGTACACCATACTCTTTTCAGTCGTTTTCCACTTGTCCTCAACAACTCTGTCAAAATCCCTGAAGTTTAATTGCCTCTAGAATAAAGAGAATCGCTATCATTTCAGTCATCTGAATTTAAATATCTGGGATCAGGGGTTTGGAAGCAAAAGAAGAAAAAAAAACTGCTCCATATCCGCCTTTGCAAAAATGCAGAGCTCAGGAAAACCAGTGAGTAATTGGAGGCACTCTGAGACAGGCACACCTGGGGCTCCCCTCAAGCAACATTACCTGCAGCCATGGAAAACAGATTGGTAATTACCCTGCATAGGTTTCCATTCTTCCCTAATGTCACCATTGTTTTAAAAAACGGCAAGCCTCTCTCCCTCTCCTTCTCCTTTCCTGACATCTTTGCACTCATTAAGTCTTAACATGTAGGTAAAGGTCAACATGGAAGAAAGAACTAGCAGGCAAAAAAGAAAAGAAATGATAATTAGAGATGATCAAACTGACATCCCCACCACTTTGTACCCCTTGAGTGTTGCTATCGTTTTCCTGCCTATGTGCATCTACAGCCTGCCTACAGTGCCTGCAGCGTGTTTCTCTCTGGCTAGCTGCGTGCCTGGAGGGCAGGAACACACAGTTAATGTGATTAAGTTTGACAAGGAAAATGGAGAAAAGAATTAAGCGTAATCAGGCAGGGGGGTGAGCTGCTTTCCGTTCTGAAGACTTGGGGAGGATGGAGGGGGCGACAGGCAACTTGGTGTTTACATCAGCAGCTACGCTAATTGATTAGCCCATCAGAGGCTAACTCGTCCCAAACAAACACTAGCACCCATGCCAAATTGACACTCATAGGCATTAATGAGGTGCTGCTCGAGGCATCTGATGTGAAATTAACCTTGCTTTCAAGAGCCAGAATAATCAGTAGTGGGTTTAATAACAGTAGACCTACACAAAGAAGAATGAATTGTTGATCATAAGCAAATCAGATGCATTCGGGGTTAATACACAATTAAATGTATCTGTTATGTGAGGTTACCTTGATAGTATTCCGGCAGTCTTTTTGTAGAAATCAATATTTTGTCAATGCATCTGAGGGTTCTGTAGAAGGCTATTAAAAGGGGCATAGCTGACATATTGTTCGCATTTTTAAATCTTTTTTTAGTCTATAAAGTCTATAACATTTTTATGGGTTTATATACACATACATATTTATGGGTTTACATACGCATACATAGTATTTGTTTAATTATGACTGTTTTCCAACCTCTATTCCTCAGAATCATACAGGCCATTTTGTTATGGTGCCTGCTTACAGACGCCCTTTTGGAGATCAGTTCATCTTCTACACACTTAACTATTCATGGGAACAGAAATTTTGAATGTTTCCTTTGTTAAATGTTTCCTATGCTGTTGCTTTGTAATGGTAGTAAATTTTAATGGATGCCTTACAGGAACGTTCTTAGGGGAGTATTTCAAACACCTGACTCAGTCCTTAAGTCTCTTTAAAACAATCCTTGAAGCAGCAGTTTTATAATCATGTAATTGGCTTCATGGGCCCAGTGGATGAATGAAGGGTGCAGCCGAGTGATTGTTGTGCCCCAACGACACCAACCCTAGTGAGGCAATGAGCAGATGAAGAATGAAACAGCAAGTCTCAAGCCACCAAACAACTCTCTCACTCAGCACATTTTATTTACCTGCCTATGCAAATGGAGTTGTCAACCTGGGGTCTCGTTCCATGACTTACTAATTTCTGATACATCATTAAGACATGCAGTGCGTGCAAACTCACTGTTCAACTGATGGATGTCCCAGAAGCCCAGTCAAGCGTCAGTCATGCCGACCTCCATTTCATTTGATTTAATATGCTGCTGCTTGGTGGTGATTTATTAACTGGTAAAATAAAACGTAGGGTTTGTTTGTGTGTGTGAGTGTGTGTGTGTGTGATGGAGCCATGGTAGAGGTGGGATGCATAGGCTACGCAGTGACAGTGGGCTGGTCAGAAGAATTTGAAGAGATGAGAGGTGACGCAATAAGTGTGTGTCATTTTAGAACAATTTCTGCAATTATTGTTACGTAAGAAAATTGGGATAGTATAATATCTATTAATATCAAAGTAACCCTCACCCTAACTGCTTCATATTGATAGGTCTAGCTAAAAATGATGGTTGGTCCACAGACTTGATTAAACTAGTGTAGGAAAATGAATGAAACAGCTGCATTAGCAACATTTTCTAGCTGGTTTCTAGCTGGTTAGCAACTAGCAGCATCTGCACACTGTGCACTAATATGATCACAGGCTTGAGAAAAGAAACGAACCTTACAACCACAAAGTTGGCTCAACTGAACAACAATACTGTTGCTGATATGGTTTTCTACTGCCCCATTCAGGTACTGAAGTAGAACAGTACAGCAGAGTAAATTTAAGTAAAGTAAAGAGGCCCCTTATAGTCACACGTTAACACACCACAGCACACAGTGTGAAATTCTTTCTCTGTATTTAACCCATTCACCAAGTGAAGCAGTGGGCTGCCACCAGCGAGGGGTGCCTGGGGAGCAGTTTGTTGGGACGGTACCTTGCTCAAGGGTACCTCAGTGATGACACTCGCAGTCCTGGGATTCAAACCCACAACCTTCTGATTGCAGGGGCAACGCCCTAACTACTAGGCCACCAGATGCCCCAAATATATATATATATATATATATATGTAATAAACATATACAATTACTTAAACATATACAATTTCTGAAAATGGGTTGTAGTGCATTTTGGAAAGAAATTTGTGTGTGTGTGTGTTCAAACATACATATGCACGCACACACACACACACACACACATATATATATACTGTATATACATATATGTACACAGACACACACAATCTTGTAATCTGGGATCAAAATGAAAATAAAATATGACAGCACACAGTATCCTTTAATCTGCCTGTAATGAGCTAAAGAAATAATCATTTTAATTAGTTGACAAAGGAATAAAACCTGTTTAAAAAGAATGAATATTGAAGATGAAATTAGCATAGAATTACAAGTAATCACATTCCAGTGCACACTCCACATTATAAATATTTAGTCTTAGCAATATGCTGTAACCATTGATATATCCTAATTACAACAGAATGCTTCCAATCACCTTTATAATAACTTGACACTGGTGTTGTCTGTTGCAAGCAGAACTGTGTCTCTGAGGGACAGTTTCCTTTCATGTGCATCAGGCGTGCGAAACCCACTGATAACTCTCCATGTTCCTGCGTTTGTTCCTGCGTCTCCTCCTGTGCCTCCCCTTTAACCTCTCGACAACACTAACAATCCACCTGAGGACTGATGCCTGGCCACAACAACGGCAGGTCCACTCGAAAGCCCAACTGGCAAATTGCTTTTTAATGTTTTTGCACAATGGCCCAAAGCAAAGCGGATTGTTTTGTCTGTAATTGCTGGTAGGGCCATTTAAGCTGAGGGTGATATATGTTCCACTGTGGAGCACAGGTGTCACCCAGTGGCTGTACGTGGGTGGGGTTGCTGAGCTCTCTTTGATGGATTTGGGGACACAAGCAGCGAATAGTCCCAGTGAAGCAGGACGCAGGCAGCTCAGGAGCTCCTCAGAGGAAAGCAGGGCAGCAGCAGATCAACCGTGTGAGCAACTAGGGAGAGACAGACTTGGAGGGGAGAAAAAATTAGGAACCCTATTTAATGAATTCAGGCTCAGTAAACAAAATAGACATGATAACTAAAAAGGGTCCATATAATGGAAAATCCAATTCTTGCTTTTGATATAGTAGTACACCTGCATTCTCTAATGGGAGTGTCCATTACAGCTCTGGTTCTTTCAAACTGCTTAACTACTGCCCTTGCAGTGGCTTGGTTTCTGGGCATGGCATGATTTATGAAGGTCAGCACACTTTCATCAGCCTTTGTCACCTCATATTTATGCCCCGGTTAAAGAATCATGGACGGCCATTTGTGAGGTCCTGAACTATACATATGTATACATGTGTGTGTGTGTGTATATTTAAATTATATATGAGAGGCCCTACAGGACATTATCCATACTTGGTCTCACACATACAATACTCTACTCTTTCACAAACACTACCATACCCTCTTTCATGTGCAGTCATACTATTATACTCTCCTACACAGATTACTATTCTCTCTTACACACACAATTAAACCCTCTTATATGTACCATCATACCATTGTACATACTACAATGATAGTGAATATAAGACAGAATGATGGTGAATGTAAGACAGAATGATGGTGAATGTAAAACAGAATGATGGTGAATGTAAGATAGAATGATGGTGAATGTAAGACAGAATGATATGATGTGTGACTGAGAATAGTTGTCTGTGTGAGAGAGTGATTGAAACGGAAGGGAGTTTGATTGAAAAGGAAGTGATTCTTAATTCTCAGTTCCTGGTTTATCTGAAGGGGATGAAATTAAAAGATGCTGGATAGGGAGCGTATTAATGAAGCCATTGGCCTCTTAAATAACATTTTAAACTCTCCAACTATTGTGACATCAGCATCAGAAATGTTGGAACAAAGACGACAGTCATCCACAGGGGCTGCTTCTAACGCTGCCGTTGACGCGGAAATGCGGCAGCTCTTCAGAGCTGGACCGGGCGGCTCCGGGAGCGGCAGCAGCTCTTCAGCTAGCCTTAATGTTAGCCAGGAAGTGGGATCCCGCTATCAAACTCAACACTATTCAAATTCGGTGGATGGGCTTCAAAGTCACGGAAGAGGTGAGTCAAATTTAAAGAGCTGAGTGAAATTTTAATTTCATTTAATTTAAATGATATTAAATATCAGTAGTAATGGGTTTTTTTGAAGCCACTTCATATTGTTTCTAAGCTTCTAAAACACATTTACCATGGGAGCCCTTGTCTTTAAACACAATAAATAACCCCCCACCCCTTCTCCTGACAGGCCCCCCACCCCTCATTTCCATTTTATGGCGGCGTTATATCAAAATCGCCGAGGAGTTTTGTGATATTTTTCCCCTTTGTAAGTCCCATTCAAGGTCTACACGGGCCTAGTTAATACAATGACAAGCTATCTCACGGCTAATAGCTTATCCGTTAGCAGTTTGACACTTAGCCAGTTAAGCTACCAGTCCGACTGCTAACGGCAGCTTTACGATCAGTTCAAGGTTTATAAATGATGCATAGGGGTCAGTATACCTCCCACCGGCTCTATACACCCGTTACAAATGAAGCAAATGTAAATGCTCACAATATTCAAATGTAAATAAACAAGTGCAAATCCCATTATTCACAGGCTTACAAGCACAGATGCAAATGTTAAGGGCAACAACAGCCACCTCAATTCAGACTGTACGGCAGTGCTGTGCTGGGGTTGTGTTAACAACTGCCTGGGGTCTCAGCTACATCCATTGTAATTTGATGTGTGAGTTGGAGTGCTCTGTTTCTACCTTATTCATGCACACATCTGCCTGCTCCAAACACTCGCCCTGAGCCATGCCAACATGCCAAAGCAAGGCCACTTTGGAATAATATAAATTAAAGCCAAAGCTAATTGTGGGGTACTGTCAACCAATTATGTTCTGCATTCTTTGAGGAGAAAAAATAAACAATGGGTGGGGGGGGTGGGGGGGGGTGGGGGGATTGAGGAATAAATAAATAAGAAAAAATTGTCGGCTTGCTGTGAGATGCAGCTGTCATTAGATTTCAAATTTGATTTTAAATTTGCGTTTAATTAACAACCAGTGCACTGGAGCTTGCATCAATATTGGTTTAAATGAGGAAAAGCACAACATCTCGCTCCTCTGAAGAACTGAAATTGGCCTAATGATTTACAAGGAGATGCAGAATTCCGAGAGGGGGAAGGGGACAGTTATTTGCTGGATGGATTTCATTGTAGCTGCTAACAGGGTGATACCAGTTTTAAGGCAATGCATATTTGATGTGGCCTATTTATTCTTAGCTCTTGGTTCATGTTATGTTTACGACTGATGTGCTTTCAACAATGCAAGAAAAAGTGAAATACTCTCAGAAATAAAATATTTCTGCAGCATTCAGGACCCTCAGAATTACCCAAGCTGTGCTGGACTGTGAATAATTATTTCATGATCTTATTTATCTTAGTTTTATGTGTTTATTTTACTCATCCCCCACCCAATCCAACATAAGTCAATCAGGTTTGGCAGCAGTGGCTAATTTCCCACATTGCAAGGGAGAGGAAAAGGAGAGAAACAACAAACAGATACAGCCTTAGCTACAGGAGGGCGGGCACGGTTTAGCTTCATCAGCAGAAAGACAGGGAGAGAGAAAGAGAAGGAGAAAAAGAAGTGTATACCCAGTGTCTCCCTCTCTCCCTGTACATTTTAGTTTCTCTCTCTGTCTCTCTCTTTCTCTCTCTCTCTCTCTCTCCCTGTTTTTGTTGATGGACAGTCATTAAAGATAAGGATAGAGAGAGAATGAGAGAGAGAGAGAGAGAGAGAGAGAGAGAGAGAGAGAGAGAGAGAGAAGACAGAGGGAGAGAGAAAGAAAAAAAGAAAGAAATACTCAGTGCCTCCCGCTCTCCCCATGTATTTCATTTTCTTTTTCTCTCTATCTCTCTCCTCTCCCTGTTTCTACATTGAAGAGAATGAGAGAGAGAGAGAGGGAGGGCGAAGACAGAGAGAGACAGAGGGAGAGAGGGAGAGCGGGAGAGAGAGAGGGAGAGAGAACGAGAACGAGAGAGAGAGAGAGAGAGAGAGAGAGAGAGAAACACACGTCAGTTTTTGGGGGTCTGATGAAAACACATTCTCAGGTGGTGGCTAACACCCCCTACAGCCTCACTGCCAGCCGCTGTCACTTAGAATAAAGCTAGAGCAGGTATGAAAAGAGAGAGAGAGAAAGAGTGAGAGAGACAGACAGACAGATATCCAGAGAGACAGACACATGCAGCCACACTTGGACACACACTGTAACGAAAACAGTCTTCACTACATTGGCCCTAATGAGCTCCTGGCAATATTTTAGCATAATGCTCTCCACTCTCCCCGTTTTAACACCTGCACCCCCACCCTCCACACATACACTCACAAACACCCCGCCCCCCACCAGCCCCACCCCACAAACACACACACTTATACAGGCTTTTACACACTATCAAATTAATTAATAAACATTCACATGTTCACCATGACAGATTTCAGTGCACATTGCACCGCGCTCGCTTTTTCCTCTCTGCCTTTTCCATTCTTTCCTCGCTCCTATAGGACGTATAGCATCCGAAAGTAAAGGAAATCATATATTTAACTCCGTCTCCTTTCCCACAATCCCTCTGGAGCGGTGAGAATGCAGACTCAGGTAATGTCAGAGTAATCCCTTCTCGTTACTGCTCCCCCACAGGGGCCTATCCACACAACTCAACCTCAATGGCAGGCTCCCAGGCAGGGTTCAGAGATGGAGAGCCCGGTAACGAAGCTCACGCTATTTTTAAAGAGCGTCTTTCTCAAATACCAGCACAGCTTGTTAAGGGCTCGTCGTTAGAGCACTTCCATACCAGCCCCTTTTCACAGGAGCTCGGAGCAACTGTGCCAGGGCTTAGCGAAAGTGTCAAAGTTGTCACATGTTTTTACAGAGTTAACATCTCACCTGGCTAATCACACCACTGTGAGTGAATGTGGTCAGATGCTGTCAAGCCAACAAGGTAAGTGGCGCACAATTATTGCCCTAGTGTGTGGAAGATGCAGGGATAATGTGCGATGTCGGTGCTAGCAGAGGGCCAAGTTAGGACACGCGTGCTAATGCAGGCAGCAAACTTGTGAGGTCATGGAGCACTTTATAGAGGAACATTAGGGAGAAAAAAAAAACTGTACATGACACTACACTAGCATCTGGGAAGGAACTGTTATCTGTAAAACTCATTTTCTTTACTTCCTATGGTAGGCCGTGATTCACTAGAGACACAAACACAGAGTCTGGAGTGAGAAAGTTAGCTGCACTCAGGTGCTAAAAAGGGTTATTTGGAGCGATGTCTTAGAAGAACCTCTTATGGCCTCCTAAAAAAAACATTCAGTGGAAGGTTATGCAAAATATACCAAACTGAAAAGTTCATCTTTTTCTGTGATATTTTTGGCACCTTCATTTGAATCTTTATTTAATCTCTGTTCAAAGTGTTATTACACATCTAAGATGCTTAAGATCAGGGATTACTACTGGAAATTAGATGTTAATTAGGTCATAAACAATTAATAACACATTAAGTTAGATCAGAATCAGAAAACTGTATTGATCCCAGAGGAAACTGATTATGTTCTGAGTGCACAGTCACACAGAGACACAGAGACAAGAACAATATAAAATATAAAGTCTAAATAAACCCGATAAAAAATCTGTAGAAAAAACTTAATATGAAATATACTATGCTATATACACAAATGCTGGGACTAAATACTATAGATGAGTAACACACTTAAGTGAAATCTAAGACACAGATGGTAGTTAGGAGTACGTTATTGCACATAGTAGAGATCAGTAGTATATAAGTAATATTTTGAGTAGTGGTATTCACAACCTACGTGGTAAGACTACTGCACATAATAAGATATTGCACATAATGACACAGGCAGTTATAACACAAATATTAAAGGGTAACAGTTGTATGCTCTATATGATGAATATGAATATCTGATGAAGCTGATGTATAATGCTGACTGAATGAAAAGACAAAGGAAGATCAGTAAACAAGATCTGAGGATTAATAGTTTAGATAAATGTCGACTCTGTTTTTTTTTCTTTAAAGGGGCTTATGAATTAATAACCATAAAATCATTTCCAAAAACCCATTACAAGGGTAATCTTATTCTACAGTGCTACCCTGATCTTAGATAATGATACAGCATATCTTATCAGGTTCAAGATAATAGTGAATATTATCAGAGGTGAAAAGAGTACTGAAATATTCTACTAAAGTAAAAGTACTATTACTTTGGTGAAATTTTACTTAAGTGCAAGTAAAATCACTGGTCTAAAAACCTACTGAAGTAAAAGGCAGCTCATTTGAAATTTACTTACACTGCAAAAAATCATTGTAAAAAAGTAAACTAAAAACAATATAAGAAAAAGAACACAATTATCTGCCAATTGTCAGGTCTGTGTGTTACGGCCACTAGAGGCCGCCATTAGTTTAAGTTCTGTTTTAGGCCACTTGTGTATAGCATGTCATCAGGAGTCTACAACCCAAGTGTTAGTAGTGAGCACATTAGCTGGGTTGCTAGGCACCTGATGACATGTCCATGTGTTGTATGTTGTGATTAGGTT
>JBBPCZ010000012.1:11974384-11985976 GCA_037974445.1 Brycinus macrolepidotus
TCCTTGTTTCTGTGAAGTGTGAACCCCAAGAAAAAACCCTAACATCATTCCCTGCTTTGTTGAATGTTTTACTAGTCCTAACATTCATGCGTATCCTTTATTCTATTCCTATATTCCCTCCGTTGTGTCTAATTGGTGCTTTAAAGGGATAAATATTTGTTTTATTATCATCTCTGAAAGCTGAAGAGAAAAATCAATCGATCCAAGAAATTAATCAGATGGGAGACAAAAAAAAAATTACAGATAGTCAATGCCAAGGCCCTGCTGGGAACTGCAGTGTTATTAGATGAAATAGTTAGAAGCCCATGGGGCTCCCAGCGAGGAGAACTAAGCACAAGACAGCTACATTTGTCTCAGTGAAAGGTCACTTGCTTGATGTCAAAAGCTGTTCATAAAAAGTAGCCTATCTGCGGTTCCAGTAATTGGTATCAACTGTGTTCTGTTTCTATAATTTACATAAAATACATGGCCAAACATGCTTTGTACGTGTACAATATATATGTGTGTGTATGGGTGTGTATGTGTCCTGTGCAAGAGAGAGACTTACATTTTCAGTAAGTTTACATGCTGTACACAAACGTACCAGTATTAGTGGTTCTTGTCTAAGGATATTCGCTGATACAGCATGGCCCGAGCAGAGAACCAAACCTGCTTTGTTGGGGGCAGTGGCATTACCGACCATATGTACATTTAAAGAACCATTTTGAAAATGTTTCTATACAGCACCAATAATAATTTTACTCTAGTTACAAACCAAATAATTGGGGGGGGTGGCCTAGTGGGTAGGATACTTGCCTCTGGACTAAGAGCTCATGGGTTCGAATCCTACCTTTAGCATACCACCACTGGGTTCCTGAGCAAGACCCTTGACCCCAAGTTGCTCCAGAGAGACTATCCCCTGTAGTTAGGGAATGGAAGTCACTTTGGATAAAAGCGTCTGTTAAAATGCCGTAAATGTAAAGGAATCCTTTTTTCAGCACTATGTAGAGCCCCTTTTTCAAAGAGTGAGTGTAACGTATGACTTTGTGTGTGAATTTACACACACATACACTCAAGCTATTCAGCCTACAGGTAACATATGAACAATTCACTTCACAGAATCCATATTATGTTCTATTATATGAAACCGAAACTAGTGCTGGACTTCAAAGTGAAACCAGCAACTTCTACCAGTAGGATCTCAGTGATGTGTCTTCAAATTACAATGCCCCCTGGGCCTGAAAATGAAAAATGAATCTGAGTAAAGAGACATCCAAATGTATTTAAAGAGCCTCATTTCAGAGCCCCGTCCACATCACATCACACTGATACAGCGAGAAATCTTTAACTGGGGTAATTACTCCAACCATGTGATTAGAATGTCAGCTGATGACACTGGCTAATTAGCTCTGTCCTGGTTTCTCCCACATGCACGGGGGAAAGGCCCATCACATCTAGCAAGGGGCTTGACATTCTTCACTGGACAATGACATATAAAGGTTTGGATGAGAGGGTGTGAAAAAGAGGAACCTTTTAATAATTTGTGACACTTCAGACAGTGAGAGAAGTTCAATACCCTGTATATAACATGAGTTGTAATTGGACTGATATTCTCTTGACCTTCACGTCTGTTGATCTGGCAGGCCTGGGAACGCCAGTTGGACTCCCCCAATATTGACCTAAGATCTTATAAGGGGACAGGCAGGACTGTCCCATCGGCAGCTGCGTGTTGCCACCCACAAATCATTTCACCACGCATTATTACGAGCAGAAGGCGAGATTAACCTTATATGTGGATCTGCCCTTGTGTCAGGGACATTTTAAGAATGACCGTGAATTTCAAACGGAAAAGTAAAATAGTTGTTTCGGACAAAATCAGTCACAATGGCATCTTCTCCACACATATTGATTTTTGTTCCCCCCTATTTTGTTCTGTATGAAATCCCTTGAAATGAACTGCCATTGTTGAATCAAACAAATCTCTCTCTTCTTCTCAGGACTTCTGGAACATTTCTTGAATGCATCGGCATTCCGGGCGCCTTTGTAAAGATATCCTTTTATATGTTGCCTACTGTCATTTCTTTTAATTTCTGTCTTCTTGGCAACTTCACATGCACTGGTTTTCTATTTTATTGTTGCTCATTCACTTCTGTGAATCATATTTGCTTGCCATCACTGGAAGAGCGACTTTTAGTGATGTGGTCAATTGTTTGAAAAAGTTCTCGGCAACAATCAATGTTTCTTCACACTTCCTTGGAACACAAATGCGAAGGACGGTTTCTAATTAAATTTCACACTGTGCGTTTGATGAGGAAAGCTTTTATTCTTACGCAGATGGCCAATGTGCATCACATGATTATACACAGCACAAAATAAAAATGACTATGCATTGGAATTCTAGTAAGTGACCCAAAATGCTCCAATTCTTGTGATCTAAATAAACAAGACTCACACATTCACTGAGGCCGAGTTTGATATCAAGAGGAGATACGCGACTCACCCTGCAAACATTTTCCAAATGGAGGTTCAGCATGCTGCTGAATGTTGCTCCCACAATGGAGGCAGTGAAGTATATTTAACTGAACAGCGACGTAATTAATTTCAGCTACTGCAGTGCGACAGTCAAATTAAATAAATTTCTCTCCCCTATTATCAAGGGGATATCTTGACACCAAGCTGCTGATATGAATGCTTTGCATCAATGATGAGAAAGAATAAAAGTTTGTGGTTTCGATAATTACTCCCAGCATATGTTGTACAAATGTAGAGGGGGGTGGGGTTGGGGGGGAGACAGGATTGAACATGGCATAATTGCTCAAGTTGGGGGTTTCTTGTTTGTTCAATAAACATGCGCTTAATTTTCGGGAAGTCCCCGGTTGCTTTTCATTAGGTAACCTGTAATGAGAATTCCAACAATTAACATTTAGTCTCAATTTCCCCATCCATAAAAATGAATTCATATCAACTCACTCAAGGGAATGAGTACAAATTTAATTACACCTCTATACAATGACAACTTTTCCCCTCTGAAATTGCCCATGGTTAAAATCAGAGGGGGAATTAAGATACATTGAGGTACTTTGAGTGTTCAGTATAATACACCCTTGAAAAAAGAGGGCTTCTTTAGCAAAGACACATAGAGCCATGACAGTGTGAAATACCACCAGAATGCTTAAACAGTTGCATGGTTAACCAGTCCCTCTCTATAGTATAGATCATATTGTATGGGGTTGCTGTATTTTTCTTGTATTTTATTTTTTTCACCTGAGGTGCACATGACATTTATGTGGTTTTATTTAGCAAAACCAGACATGTGTCATTTTTTACAAGAGCACTGTCCAACCCTTCTTCATTCTTTAGAATTAAACAGGCTGTTTTTATTACTGTGCCTTTAAGACTGATATATGTAAACTCTATATGTATTGTGCATCATTCAGACTAAACTCTCCCTGCAACTTCAGTGTGAATGGGTGGGGCTAAACTGCTGTATGCCAAGTAGACAGATGTATGTAAAAGCATTAGCTTTTGTCACATCACAGAAGTGGGGAGTACAACACAGGCTGCTTTTGCAGCTGAATTTCATTATATGGACAGTAGGAAAGTGGCCCCTCATAGTCAGGTGTGAACACAGCAAAGCACACAGTGAACAATGTGAAATTCTTTCTCTGCCTTTAACCCATTCACCAAGTGAAGCAGTAGGCAGGCAGCAACGTGGCACCCGGGAAGCAGCGTGTGAGGACAGTACCTTGTTCAAGGGTACCTCAGTGTTGCCACTAGCAGTCCTGGGATTCGAACCCATGACCTTCTGATTACAGGGGCAACTCCCTAACAACTTTTCCACCAACTGTATGGGATGGGCTGATATGTTTATGTACTACATTAATTTCTTTTATTAAAAAAAAAAAACTTAGAATTATTATATATTTTTTTTTTTTCATTTTATAGCCTTTTAATGGATCTTTTAAAAAAGGCTGCAGTTCTCATTTTTCATGTTAGGACACACACGTAGAGGTGATGTTTGTCCCGAGATCCACCTTTTGTGAAGTGAAAAAAGAAAGTCCTTAGGTTTTCAATTCAGTTTTATGTAATATTTCTATTCATTCAAAAACCATCAATAGCAGTCCATGGTACGACAATGAAACATGCACATAAATACCGTCAGAAAAAAAAATATATATATATTCTGATGTAACGTGTTCAGCTCTAACCTTCAGTATGAACACAGCAATGCATTTTAATAATATGTTGTTGGACATCATGTTGGCTGGAAATTATTCTGGTCAGTGCTGTCAGCTGGCTTGCTTGTTGATCCTAGTGAGATCTATTTTGCAGATACACAGTTAATAAACTAGTTGAACAATATGTGCTCCAGTGTTTAATGTCCTTTTTTACATCACTTCATTATTTATTTTTCCCCAGCTTAAAAATAATGTACCTTTCATTTCTTTATTTCCCGTCCATGGTTTAATTTATACTTGATACATACCCCTTAATGTATCTGCCTAATCTTCCAGATTTCAGAATTTTCATTCATTCATTCGTTCATTCGGTTTCCTGTAACTGCTTAATCCTTACTAGAGTCACAGGTACCTGGAGCCTATCCCGGGGTCTACGGGCGTGAGACAGGGACTCATCCTGGGCGGGGTGCCAGCCCACTGCAGGGCGCACATACACACACCATTCACTCACACACTCACACCTACGGTCAATTTAGAATCCCCAATTCACCTGACACACATGTCTTTGGACTGTGGGAGAAACCCGAGACCCCAGAGGAAACCCACGCCACCACGAGGAGAACGTGCAAACCCCCCCCCACACACAAGGCCAGGACCCGGATTCCAACCCCCAACCTTGGAGGTGTGAGGCAACAGTGCTACCCACTGCGCCAGAATTTCAGAATTTTGTTACATGAAACCATACCATCAATAGACCATTTAACAGTTGATTTTACCAACATACAAACTTTAAATGGAACTAACATCAAATTCATTTGATCACTAATACAGATAAACACACAGCTTAGTTAGCCTAACCCGAGCAGCTACTGTAACTAGCATGGCAATAACCTTTTTGTTGTGTGTTGCACACCTGTAAAGGTCAACATTGCTCTGAGTCGCATAGCATGTCACACAAATGTTACACTCAGTGGGCAAGTAAGTTTATGAACAGTTCTCAGGAAAGTGAAGAATCACTTGTGTCGCTGCTCGTTGGGCAGTCTTGGGATGTAGGCTTTTCTGCATAGAAGGTACTGCATTTTCACGATCCCCACACTGAATCTCATGATTGGAGATGCTTGAAAAAAATCTCCTGAAACCATACATCGTCTGGAACTCAGTGTCCTCATAGGTACTTATGGCCAATCTCTGATCACTGGCGCTTTTAGAAAAATGCTCACAGGTGCTGGCGGAATTGATGTATGCAGAAATTGTGCTCACTACTTAATGTAAACCACATATAATAGCTCATAATGGAGCTGTATAGCTGCGATGTAACTGAGTCTTTCAAAGACCATTTAAGGTGAGGCCATGCAGAGAACCCCGCAAGTAACAGTGTCCCATCCATAACAACTCCATAGAACTCTAAGTGGCCTACAGCCTTTCTGTTGATATTGGCTTTTTTTCCAACCAGTGATAACATTCTCAAAATTGTTTAGGATGTTGCTATGAAATTTGTATCTCACTGTTTAGCCCCATAATCCCTTTTCACGAGTAAAGCTGATGAGTCATATTTCCTTTACTTGTGGTCTGTGTGTTGAAGCAGCAAAATCAATACTCTCCACACAAGCCTCAAAAGCACCAGTTTCCTGAAAATTGCAGAACTGGTGTGTGAAAAAGCGGGGCGTTCTGAATGCTAAGCTATAATCAATAACAACAATACACACAAAAATACCGCCCTACTAGTGCGGCATGTCTCACGTGCAAAATAGCTGTATGTTGAAACTCGCAATCCAATTATTGTGTCATCCTCTTTAGAGCCCGGCTGTGGGCTCCGAAAGGAGAGAAACGGAATGTGGTGAAGGAGGTTAATCAGATATTGCGAGAACGTGGATTCCTGCGACTGTCTGCGGAGCATATTAATCTGCCGTGGAGAAATCTATAAGTGGCGACAGAAACAGGATGCGAGGATGCATATTGATCTTTCATACCTTTTTACTCGCCTTTGCAGCCAGTCAAGTCACCTATGTATCTGAATCAGGAGCTTTGTGTAGTTTATCAAGAGCTGCACAAACAACACTAATAAAGAGGGAAAAAAAACAAAGAGGGAAGAAAGACTTTTGAAAAGTGGGAAAAAAAGGTGGGGGAGAGGATGTTCCAAACCACCCTGCTATTCAAATCACCTCGCTGTTACAGTGAATTGCACAGGTGCTCATTTTGAAGGAACAGATTATTCCTAGAATGCCACGGCACCACACAGACACCAATTACCTGCAGAGAACAGGCTGTGAAGGCAAACTCATGCACTGATACACCGCAGTGTGAGTGGGTTACCGACTAGGCCAACTTACCCAGCTACACCCTGCATCCTTAAAAATAAAGCTGCCAAAAGGGTTCTTGAGGACAATAACATAGAAGAATCACCTTCGGTTCTCTACAGAACCTTTTAATAGCTGGTTCTTTTAGAGAAATCATCGTGTAAATTAGACGTGTAAGAATCTTTTCAAAGTTCAAAGCACCTTAATGTAAAGGCTAGTATTTTTCCTAGAACTGAATATCCAAGCCAAGAACATCTTAAATCCTTTATTTTTTAGGATGTTTTGTGACTTTCTTGGGTTTTTGTGTTTCTGTTACTAAAAAAAAACCTTACATTCTACAATCAACAATGGGTTCGTTGAGACAATGTGATAGAAGAACCACTTTTGGCTCCCTACAGAACCTTAATAGACGGTTCTTGATGTAAATTCTCACAAAAAGTAGATGTGAAAGAGCCTTTTATGTTTAAAGAACTTTACCATAAAGGCTTTATACCATTTTTCTAACTGAATATCCATGGCAATACATTTTAGAAAGCTTTTTTTTTTTTTTAAGAGTGCAGCACATTTTGTAACTTTCTTGGGTTTTTATGTGAGATTGTGTTCCCAAGAAATCTACAACTATGGGAAAAAAACAACACCAATTACCTGCAGAGAACAGGCTGTGAAGGCAAACTCATGCACTGATACACTGCAGTGTGAGTGGGTTACCGACTAGGCCAACTTACCCAGCTACGCCCTGCATCCTTAAAAATAAAGCTGTCAAAAGGGTTCTTGGAACAATGTCATAGGAGAACCACTTTTGGTTCCCTATAGAACCTTTTGATGGATGGTTCTTTAAAAAAAGCCTAATGAAAAGTATATGTGTGAGAACCTTTTAAGTTTAAAGAACATTTCAGGAACCTTTATTTTTGTAGTGCAACACATTTTGTGACTTTTTATGTGTTTTTAATGATTTTTTCCCTTTCTTCTACTTCTAAAAAAAAAAAAAACAATCTACATTCCACATAGGTGCCAAAGGGGTGCTTTGGTACAGTGTCAATGGAGAACCAATTTGGTTCTCTAAAGAAACTTTTGATGGACGGTTATTTTCACTTGTGAAATATTTCTGTGAAGCAGCATTTTTTTCCTAGATCCAAAAATCCAAGCCAAGAACCATTTAGGAACCTTTATTTTGAAGAGTGTAGCACTCTGTGAGTTTCCTGATTTTTTTTTTCTTTCATTTTTTTAAAGCTCTCAAATTAAAACTGCCAGGAAAAACATGTCAAGAAAACCTAAAACAAACTGAAGCTTTCTTAAAGAAGCTGGAAAACCAACACATCTTTTCTGTATCCAGGGCAATGGTGTAAAAAAAAGAGAAACAGAACAAGCGTAATTAAATATCCCACCAGAATACGGTGTTGTTCAATACAGCTACAGTGGAGGACACGATAAAGGAAACAGCAGCTCAGTTCCAGCTCAGGAAGACTCCTGGAAGCTAGCGTGGGAGTTGTCATATTTTCATAGCTAGCGGAGTGAAGCAGGAAGTCGTGGGGCCGTAGTCCCCAGCTGATTGGGTGTTGGGTGAATGCTCTCCCCAGGGAAGCGTGGTTCTATCGATTCAAAACAAGCTCTCAGGGGTTTTCTTAGAAATGCCAGGACTGATGAAGGACAAAAAAAAAAAAAAAAAGCTTTCTAACTTTCAGTGGAGTAACGCTGATAAATATTCCAGAACAAGAGTGAAATAGTTGTATAATGTCTGTGAAACCTCCTCAGATACAGATGCATATTTTGGTCTTGCACCTTCTTAAAAATAAGATTTTGAATTGATGTTAAATTAAATATATAATATTGATAATGTTGCTCCATAATCAGTATCAGGAACAGGTATTAGTAACTCTGCGATCACAGAAGAATGCAATATGCAAAAGACTAATCACAGAGGGAAAAAAAAAACTAAAAGTACATAAAGTTTTGTTTTTTATATACAATGATGCAGCTGCAGTGTTAAAAAAAAAATAAAATAAAAAAAAAAAACCCTGAACTGTCATGGCTGGTGTGAGCAAGGAGGACGCTACTGCGAGAGAACTTAAACGAAACAAGAATGTTTATTCGAAACTGAGAACAAGGTGTGAGCTAGTGAGCTCCGAACGAAACAAGTCCTTGAACTGAAATGGTGCTTGATCCAATCACTGAAGTCCTTCCACTCCCCACCGGGCAGGGGTTAAAGGGACACGATCAGCTGGCCGGCTGTCTCGGTCCCGATGCATCTAGGCTCACTCTCAGGTGGCCGGTAAACACAGCTCTGCGTTCCGCGGGAGCCATGAAGGGGAGAATCCCCACTCACAGGCAGGGCCGCTCTAGAGTCACGTCTGTGGAAAAACAGAGAACAGACACACAAAGAGAGAGGGGGACAATCACCGTCCACTGATAGTCTTTAGCCGCCTTTGCCTTGGCTCCAGTACTTTGTCCCTGCAACACAAAGCGCAAGCCGAGGAGGAGAGGAGAGCAGATGGATAAGAGACAAAGTCCATGCTCGCTCCTGCACCAGAGCTAGACTAGAACTGAAAGTCCCAGCAGAGCGAGCAAGGGTTGGTAATGGGTGACCGCACGCCTGCCGTTCTGGATCAGCCGGCTTTTCTGACACACACACACACACACACACACGGGGGGCTTGGCACGAACAACCAATCACGAACTCGGACTAATGAAACTTAAACACGACAGACTTAGAGAACATGTAAGACAGCTGAACCCATTACCTGGTGCTTAGCAACCCAGCTGACGAGCGAAGAGATACCTAATCTGAAACAGCTGAGCTGCTCGGCACCGGGCTCAGACCCAAACCTACTCTGACGTCATTTCTGACAGGACAGGACTTGTATACTCGTACTCTGGGGACGGGGGCCGCTGAGGGCGTGACCAAGGCGGCCCAGACGTGACATGAACAGCCACGATAACACAAGTGCAATTTGTTTTAAATGATCAGAATGCTTGGGGTGAACATCATCATCATCATCATCATCATGTGAAAATTAATCATTTAAATTAATCATTAAATAAACACTATTCATGAGCTCATGGGAATCAAAAAAGGCTTCTCCACTACAGGTTTGAACCACTTGATTTACAAAATACAGCAAAACAATAGAAGATAAAAAGTAAGGCCTTGCTAGCACGCTAACGTTATCTATAGTAACAGTTTTTGAAATAACAAAAAAATATTACAAAGTGGAAAGAGTAACTAAAAATGAATGAAATTCATTGCCCTGACTGACCAACTGTTCTCTTTTGTTGAGGACTTTGGATTTCATGACACATAGGCTGCATACAGTTACTCTCAATAAGTGTCAAGAAGTGTTTGTGAACTGTTTTTCAGCTTTGTTTCAGTTTTAGGGTTTTGTTTTTTTCGCTTAGTGTGTCCTAACTTTCAGTTCCGGACAGGAACTTTCATTTCAGTAAACATTTCTAGCAAACATTTAAGCTCTCATTTTGCTTCCTTTACCATTAGCTAGTTGTACAGGCCTTGTATTTTTCAAGATATTTAACATGCATTTGTGTAAGAGAGGTTTCTCGTTCTCTGTGTTTCAGCCTTCCTCAGGCAGCGAGACCCCAACTTAGATCCATGAACAAAAGCCTTCAGGGGAAAACATCATTTTCAATGGTTTTAACGATATCTCTCATAATATCAGGCTCTTTATTTGAATAATTCATGTTGGTAGCACAAACACGAACGCTATATGAAGTCAGAGTGATTGTGAAAGCAGGAATCCTCCTTGACTGGGCTTCTGTGTCTCCTCCATGCCGTCATACCTTGCAATAAACATAAGTATCCAGGAACACAGAGATGACAACAACCGTTATTGAATTCTGCCCACAATAGAAACAATAACAACAGAGGTCACAGATTCTGACCCTGGAACTGATTAATTCTGTTTATAAATTGTGATTTATATCAAATTGCTAGCTAGCCCTTTCAAAGCACTTGGAAATGCTTCACAGCTGAGTGCGGTGAAATTTATTTTTTTTTTTTTCAATCTTAATTATCCATCCAATGGCTATCACAGTGCCAGGAACAGGACAGAATGACAGCAAATTAAGCCCCTGATTAAAATCAAGGCTTTGACAGCCCCCCTCCTAATAAAACATACACACGCACAGCCCCCCCCACCCCATCCCCCCGACCCTACACTCCATCGAGAGCTTCTGCAATGAACCACTGGCATTCAGGAAAAGACTCAAAGCCCTCTAATCAGCTCATGCTTTTTACAGTCTGTAATTCTTTGTAATTTTGGAACCGAAAGATAAAAGTTGTGATGGAGCTTTTCTGTCTCCGATCTGCCAAGAAGCACGGCCTGATGTTTTTCACAGTTAATATTCAATTTAATCACGAGTTCTGTCGTTTCCTTTAGAGAGTACTTTGCTGGTTTAATCAATGGCACAAACCTTTCATTGATGTGTAAAATTGTATTTACATACTAAAGAAAAGAACCTGCGTTTGAAATTTCTGTCCGGTTTTCTTTGACAATTAGAAACGATAAAAAAAAAAGGAAGAAAGCTTTTAATATTCAACATTCAGTCCGCTTTCTCTAATGAATATTTTATAAATCTGTTTTAGATAATTGCCAAGTCTCTGAAGGAGGGGCAGGAAGACAAAAAGACTGAATTCACTATCTTCAAAAAGCATTTCATGATTAAAAGAACCTGCTGATGGGCAGGAACGGCGTCCTGACATACACAAGCATTTTGAAGCATGCTCCAGCGAAAGCCACATGCAGGCATGTAGAGAAACTGAGAAAAATATGCATCAGCATAAAATGGCTTCTACACTCTTAGGAAAAAAAGATTCTATATAACTGGGGGTCTCCAACTTTTTCCTTCCAGGGACAAGGAGAAAAACAATCCATGGACCCCAGACAGCGTAATTAACTTTGTTTTATTGTCTGTAGTAGAGTAAAGACGGTAAAGAGTTCCATACTCAGTTGTTGAAGGTAAAAAAAAACAACAACTATATATTGTGACACTTTGTGACATATTTGTGAGAACAGTCTTGAAGAACTGTGATTACACACACACACACACACACACACACACACACATACATATATATATATATATATATATATCTATTAGGGCTGTCAGTGGACTAAAATATTTACTCG
>JBBPCZ010000012.1:11991881-12006666 GCA_037974445.1 Brycinus macrolepidotus
TATATATGTATATACACACACACACACACACACACACACACTGCCTGCCATATTGCTCACTCCTATTTCAAGCATGAAAAATAAAAATATAGAAAAAAAGAGAGAAAAAATCTTTGTTGAACGTAATATGGCACGAGTCTCAACACATGTCACATAGAATTGCACCAGATTTCTCTTTTAAAAAGCTCTTTAAACAACTAGACAACAGGTTCTCCATCATGAAGATTACATGTGGTACATAATGATATGCTAAATAATAATATAATAATATGCCTAATAATTGTTGCTGTTGTTGTTACTAATACCTCCAACACCCATACTGATCCAGACGTTTAGAATCCTCTGAGGCTTTAAAGCCACTGAAACACTCTAATACTCCACAGAGCAAAAGATTTCTTACAGGCCTGGATTGGATTCATTTCCTTTTTCAATTCATTCCTTTTTTTCCCCAGTATTTTCTGCTGATATGGAATCGGTGTCATCTCTAATTATCACAACAATGAAAACAATAATAGATGTGATAATGAATATAATCACTGACCCAAACATAACCTTGAGCCCATTTCTGTATCATAATTGGAATTAGTGAGACACAGAAAATGATCATTTCCTGAACTGCAAAGAACCATTTCAATTGTCTAAACTGAGGTCTGAACATAACATCTTTACAAAAAAAACCCTAGAACTGAAATACCAACACATTAGGATCAACTCATTACAGTCAGAGAGGATTAGCACATAATAAAGCATTAGAGTTCAATTGTACTATTTCTTTATTTCCATTATTACCCCTGAAGGGCCCCTTTTTCTTGAGTGTACTGCAAACCGTTTCGCTTTATTCATTCAGTCTTAGCGTCATTAACTTAAATGCTGCTTTATGTTGCATTTAGCTGCTGGGAAGTTGCACAGTATTTCCACTGACATCGGTCTCCTCTTCTTCATCCTCCTCTGCTACAGTAGGCTGGCAGCCCTCGTGGCAGTCGTTCATGGGTAGTGATGAGTAGCTCCCTCTTCCCCAGGTGCACTCATACTGCCTGGAGCTACGCTCTATGCAAACAAACAATTGACATGGCCGCCTCGCGCCTACCACCGCTGGGAATTCCCACTCACGCAGCGCAGCCCAAGCAGGTAATTTCACCGCCTTACCTGCGACTCTAAAACACATTCAGACAGATTCGCTCCAGTCCTCCCGAGCGGAGAGGAAAAAAGCGTGAGGTGGGGGGAAGAATGAAAGAAAGATGACTTTCCCCATGGACCTGTCAATGCTGTATACATGAATAGCTTAAAAAAATGGAGAGACCCATGGTGTTTTTTTTTTATTTGTTTTGTTTTTAGTTCTTTCTCTCTCTCTCTCTGTCTCTGTCTCTGTCTCTGTCTCTCTCTCAGAACTGCAGGAGGCCTTCAGGAGCTGCCGGGTAGATAATGCTGAATGATATGAGCCTGACATCCCACTAGCTGCCTGTCAGTGATAAAGTTTTGCGGTGGGTTTCAGACATTCAAATGTGCAACGCATGCGTGTAAGCTGCTATCAGGATCACTGTCTGATCTGGGATTTGCCAGGCTGGAAGCCCACGTGAACACGTGAGAGCACGGCGTGTCACTCCAGCATGCGGCGAGATACAAATGCAAGGCTTACTGTTTTGGTGCATTTCTACATGACTAATATCGCAAATAAAACTCTTAATCTTAGCCGGGAGTCCTGGGGGATTAGCGCCAACAGTTGAATAGATGTACTGAAGTAGACAGCGACTGAAAAGACACAAATTATAAGGGCTGACTTGGGAAAATAGCAAGCATTCTTGTCAGAGTGGGCCAGACGACTGCATTGCAGTGGTGCACAGCAAATAATAAAAACGGACTAACCAATCATGTATAACCTTTCCAAAATACTTTATTGGAAAAAAAGACAAACATGGAAGATCAGAAAAAATTGGCTAAATGTAAAATGTATATTAAAAATGCATCTAATCTAAGATCGGAATTAAAAATTTGCATTAGCTTCACTAGCTTCACTAGCTTCTCTCTCTCTCTCTCTCTCTCTCTCTCTCTCTCTCTCTCTCTCTCAATTTATATGTAATAAATTAATTTCTTCAAAAAGATTCCCAACTATTCTCTGTCATTTCTTTTTCATAATCTCAGTCTAAATCAACAAAAAATGAGTTCATGGCAGTCATCATCCTATGCATGCCTCTTTGGTCTGGGCTAGGTCCCCCTATTTCTTTAAATCTAAAAGGTTAACTTGCTGTTTAATAGTAAAATGAAAGGTTAATTCTACTAATGTTTCAAAACACTGGCAAAATAATTCTTGTAGAGATGCAGACATTTTGTCATTTGAAGTGTTTTGATGTGATGTGATGTGGCATTGAAGAGAAATTTATTAATTCAATTCTTTGCAGACACAATATCTACATGGAAAATATAAACAATTTATATATCCCAGTCCACCCCCCCCACCCCCCCCCCCCCCTGCTGATTACAGCAGTGGTTTTATACTTTTCCTCATTAAATAAGATTTGATTCAGGAGATCACCTAAGCAGTACATCATAACGCAGAGGGAAGTGCTTGTGTAGGAATTTGACAGATACTGGCATGGAATGGTTGTCACACTCAGAGATGCTGATTTAAAAAAAAAAAAAATTCCAGTGGTCTCCTATTCTTCCAATAGGAGCTGTGTAAGCTAAAATCTTTATGGCTGCAAAAAATTGATATCAATTGTACAAAAATAATAAATAATCAATTTATCAGTGACTCTTCTTATCACCACCACTATGGGCAAATCTGACTCTACTCCAGAACAGAGCATTTCACACCAGACCATTCTGAATGACTTCCCTAACAGAAAAAATTATAGAATTCCCCTTCAATAGGACTTTGCTTTCCATGGCATGGAAACTATCAGTTTCTGTCCAGCCTTAACAGAGCTGCTAACATTTAGCCAACAATGAGTGCAGTGCTGGCGACAATTTGTACCTAGCAAGAACGTTTTACAGTGTTAAAAGAAGTTCTTATAGCATTACAACAACGGTGAAAATGTTATGTATGAAGCAAGTACAGAAAATACTTTTTAGGGGTGCATAGAATTACCTTGAGTTAAAATTTCACCTTGTCACCTTTGTGCAAGTGCATGATGATCATTTGTTTTGGTGCCCTTCTGGCCTGGTACTGTGTTTGTGGTTGAAAGTAGTTTCTTTTTTTTTTTTTTTTTTTTTTCCACTGACTTAGTCTGCCTCTCCCTACCTGTACTTTAATCATCAGCTACATACACACACACAGTGCACAATGCACTGATGATGAAGCACAACACATTCAGAGATGACACAGTCACATTCAAAGATGAAGCGGTCGATAACTGATTATTTTAAAACAAAATGAGGAGAGAGAGAGGTGGTTAGTGGGGAGGGAGAGTCAACGAGAAGCCCTGACTCAAACACTATTGACGACGAGAGTGCAGGTGCAAGTAAAGAAGGACTGGCTGAGACATAGAAGGAAAAAAAATAACCACTTTCAACAACTGTGGTTACGATACAATTGTAATGCTCTGCTGTGTGTGTACTGTAAGCATTGTGGCCTGTCCATTGCATGTAACTCCAGTTTTGTTACCAGGTGAACACAATTTAAATTTGAAATGTTGAAGTTGCATAATGACAATAAAAACACAAAACTTCTAGGGACCAATGTGTTACCCAAAACACTGAGCCCTTCCCCGCTGTATTTCAGCAATTCATTGAGAGTAATCGTTCAACAGAGCAGAAAGAAATGATCATCAAATTCAAAACTGCCTATAACATAGCGAATAAAGGAACTCCCAGTGACCAAAATTCAAATCATACTGATGAAAAAGAACAGGTTGAATGTTAATCCAGCTTATACCAACGACAGAGCCTGTGCTCAGTTTACTGGTGCAATATCAAACAACCTCTGGAAAAGAAAATTGCCTCCATCCCCTGTCTGTCAATGATGATAGATGATAACACTGATCTCTCCACCAGAGAATGTGAGATTGTTTATGCCCAGGTCACTGAAAATCCTAATTGGCCATATTGAGGTTGAACACACCCATGCAGAAGGCAGGAAGTGTGTGAGTGAGTGATTTCTGTTCAAATTCAATGCTAATGACCATGAATAAGCTCTGTAAGTTCATTACAACAACCAAAAAATTTGAATATAATGTATAAGCCTAATGTTTAAGGTAACTTTTAAAATAGACACAGATGCCCAGCAGAGTACTTATTATATCCAAAGGAAGCTTTCAGTGTGAAAGCAGCTGTCATGTAATAAATGTACAAATGAAATGCTAAATGTTCATTGTGCATTACAAAACAAAAATGTTCAAATGGTGAAATATGATAATATGACAAAGTAATCAAGATGTGCTTGCTTCATGTAAGGAATTCATGCTGCAACCAAGAAAGGATTTTCTAGCTTTGGTCCAAAATGTGCAAACTGGTTGGAAAAAAAGATAGGAATTGAGGGCAGATAGTGCAGCCGTTAATTTGGGCCACAAAGGTGGAGTGATATCTCTCCTCCAAGCAAAGGCTGGGTCCATTTCTGTTCCATTCCATTGCACACCACACAGGGATGTTGTAGTTTAGGTATGTTTGCAGTTTTGCCCGTAAACATATTCAATCTCCAAAATCTAAAGATATATTAATAGCCTGTTCTATCTAAAGCTTGGACCTGGGATTGTTGAGTGTTCAAAGGAATGTCTCTTTGATTGGGCAAGTATATGACCTACTCCACCTCATCTGGAAAACATACCGCTTCAGTCTCAAATCAATGAGGGAGCTCAAACAATTGGGAGCTGAAATTGGAGTCACAGTGAATGCATTCAGTGGGGTGAAAGGGCTGTCCCAAGTGTCCCGGAGTCTGAGCAGCTGTCCAGAACTCTGGGTGTTGCTGCGCTTAGCTGGTTTTAGGAAGCAGTATGTACGCACATGGCTTACCTGGCAGGTGCCTCTGACAGTGCAAACATAGCTAGGAGAGCAAGAAAGGTTAAACTATCTCACTGTTTTAAGTTGGACAATATTTCCTTATTGAAATCATTTTAACTCCTGGATTGTATGAGAGCTGAGAACGAAAGCTGCACCGATATATTTGCAGATCAAAGCCACCATGGAAGATTTGTGGCATTCTGCCACTTCCTGTCAGACATTTTCTCTTCCATCACCCAGTTTAGCCTGCTGCTACAGAGAAATGATTTACATTTACGGCATTTAGCAGACGCTTTTGTCCAAAGCGACTTCCATTCACTAACTACAGGGGACAGTCTCCCTGGAGCAACTTGGGGTTAAGAGTCTTGCTCAGGAGCCCAGTGGTGGTACGCTGAAGGTAGTATTCAAACCCATGACCTCTTAGTCCAGAGGCGAGTATCCTACCCACTAGGCCACCACCCACCATTAATCCTACCTCAGGTAAAGAAGACAGATAGAAGCCAGAAGGTGAAATATTATTCACCCTTCTCTAATACACTATATGGACAAAAGTATTGGGAGTTTGGCCCCTTACTTCCAGTGAAGGGTAATCTTAATGCATCAGTATAACAAGACATTTTGGACAACGCCATGCTTCCAACTTTGTGGACACAGTTTGGGGAAGAACCTTTTCTATTCCAGCATGACTGTGCCCCAGTGCACAAAGCAAGGTGCATAAAGACATGGTTGGATGAGTTCAGTGTGGAAGAATGCTCTACAGAATGAATGGCCACAAATTCCCACAGAAACACTCCGAAAACTTGTGGAAAGCCTTCCAAAAAGAGTGGAGGCTGTTATAGCTGCAAAGGGGGGACCAACTCCATATTAAAGTCTCTGTATTTGAATGCAATGTCATTGTTGGTATAATGGCTAGGTGTCCCAATACTTTTGTCCAAATATTATGTGTGTATAGTGTCTTCGAAAGTCTCCTGACTACCATAAGAAGGATGGAAACCAGACTCAATCCTGGTGGCAAACTGTCTGAGTTCCTGGGAGCCCTGAAAGAGCAACAGAAAGGAGAAGAAACTGGCAGAAAAGGGTAAAAGTACCAGGCTTATAATGTTTACATAAAATCTAATGTTTGCATTATGTTCATAAAATATATTTAGCAACGTTTTCTTTTTTTTTGCTTTAGAGAGTGTCACCCTTTGTAAAGGAGAGGTTGAAAAGCTAGCAGAAGGTCTGCCAATCAGCCAGCGTGCCCCTAGACTACAAAGAGCCATTGAGCTGACCTGTGAATCTACAGTGAAACACCTACATAAAAGATTTAGCAGTCTACTTGGTGAGTTATCGTATTCTATCATTATATCATGAGCACATTGACATGTTCCTAGTATATGTATTTTCACCTTATCTGTCTCTGTCTTTTACTGAAAGAGGAGAATATAAAGGACACACCAGCAGCCTAGGCAGTGAGTATTTCAATATGTTCAGCCATGACTCTTGGCCATACGATAAGCTGGAGGTCCTGAACCATGGTATCGAAGAGGTGAAGTTTCAGTTACGGTGTATTTCTTTAAAGCAGAAATCAAACAGGAAGCCTGGAGTCACGAGGACTGTATGGAGTTCAATTTCAAAAATAGAACTGCAGTAGGATGTAGTAAAATTCTGTTCCAGAAAGATGCAGAAGGTGGACCCTTGAGGACCACCCCAATGATGCCACCGCACTTTTTTGGGGGCATGTATAGCATTTCTCTACCATCCTGAGTTTGTTTGTGCTACATATATATATATATATATATATATATTGTTGACATTATGACTAAAATTACTTTGACAATGACCTTGTTTTTCTTCGTATTCTTCCATCTCATGCAAGGAATGGGTTCAGTAAAGGACATGCAGCAGAGGAGTTTCAAGAGATAAAAAAAACCAAACGCATAATTCAAAGACTTGGACTGTGGGAAGTCATGACAACAAAAGAGCTCTTCTTTTTAAGCATATATACACACAACATAATGTGTCAATTCTCACTATTGATTCTGTCAGTTGGTTTAATCAGTATACTTGTTTTTTGCAGAATATCCTGCACCTGGTTAGAACTTACTGGTGCTCCCCATTTCTACAGCAGTCTGCAAAAGTCTCAAAAGAGAATTAAGTCAGATATCAGGGTAAGCCTGCACACTGATACTGTGGAGGACCTCGTTCGAATCAGTGTTGAGGGTCCATAGCTGATTGATTATGATGCCAGCCAGGATGTGGTTCTCCCAGGGAAAGAGGGTCAGGAGCCCCAACTATAAGAGCTGACCCTTTTGAGTTGAATTACAGAGGGTTACATAAGTTACAAGGCACAAGATATGTTGGATTCTATTCGTCTCTGCAAACAAATAGATTCCTATTATGCTTTGATACCATTTTTGTTATGTTTTCTTGTAATATATTATAGTAAAAAATGAAAAGTCTTCAGATTAAAATATTTGTCAAATATCAAGTCTCAAGTCACTGTGAGTGCAAAACAATGACATGACAAATATCAAGGTCAGTCATATCATGCTGCACCATAAAAGGTGTGACCACCGAACTGGAAAAGTTGGTAACACCAGTGCAACCAGTTGAAAAAATTGTCTGGTCCCCTTCAGTGGCACCTGTCAAGGGGTGGGATATATTAGACAGCAAGTTCAGTCAGTTCTTGAAGTTGATGTGTTGAAAGCCGGAAAAAATGAGCAAGTGTAAGAATCTGAGTCAGAGCGTCTCCAAAATGGGGTCCTGGTATGCAGCGGTTTAGAACCTATGAAAAGTGGTCCAAGGAAGTTACAACCAATGAATGAGCAACAGGGTCATGGATGCCCAAAGCTCACTGATACACATGGGTCACAAAGGCTAGACTATCTAGACTTCACGACCCATGTGCATCACATCACAGAAGAGCTAATGTAGAACGTAATGTAGAATCTAACAGAGCAGAGTGATACTCTGGACAATGTCCTGCTGGGTATGTTCTCCTCGCATTAATGTGGATGTTACTTTGACACGTATCACCTACCTAAACATTGTTGCAAACCAAGTACACCCCTTCATGGCAACAGTATTCCCTAATGGCCTCTTTCAGCAACATAATGTGCACTACCACATTAGACTTCAGGTTGCTGACTTGGTCTCTAAATTCCCCAGATCTCAGTCCAGATGAGCGTCTGATCCATGGAGGCCCCACCTTGCCTTCTAACATCTTGCTGCCAGATAACAACACACCAAAAGTCTTGTGGAGTCCATGCCTCGACAGGTCAGAACTGTGTGGCAACACGGGGAGGTAGGTTTAAAATGGTATGGATGATCAGTGTACATAACATGATCTTGACCACTGCCTGAGGCAGGCAAACTGAAAGATGAAGTGGTTTTAAAGTATTTTATTATTATTTTTTAATTATGCACATTTGAATCTAGGTAATTCAGTACATTATAGTTAGAGCCTATAATAATTTAGATTGCTAAGAAATGATTTCATGTTAAGAGACAGATTTCTAGTCATCACAAAAATGTCCATTCTTTCAAGCATGTCCACCGTAAATAATGTTCATATAATTATTATGATTATAGACCACGCGGCAGTGATTATTTATAGAAATGTGTATGTGTGTGGCATTGAAAGATGGAGCACTATACACAAAATACTTCAAATCAAATGATACCATGATGGGCGTAGATCAAAATCAGTCAAATTACATACATGTTTATGTTTTATTTATTTATTTATTTTTTAAGGGATGAGTACACAGTCTCTACAGGAAACCAATATGATTTTGTTAGTGTATAATTTTAGTGTATACTTTATATTTGTATTTATATTCATGCACAGGGCACATTGTGGTTTTTTTTTTTCTCCAAAATGTTAAAGTCAGCAAATAAACAGGAATTGTTTGAAGATATGTATTTATTTTCACTAAGAAAATCAACAAGACTTGTAAACTCCAGAGGTGCCCAAGCTTTTGCTTACAACTGAATATTGGTGGGTTCATACTGTAGTCCCTTCTCCTTTGTGCGTCAGAGTTTTGGGAAAAATGGCCCATGATTAGAATGCTAGGCCTTTGTCAGTCTATACACTATTCACACAGAATGCGTTTTGGAAGAGAATAAACTTCTATCAATATATCACATCTGACATGTTTTCTTTTCTCATGTCAGAGATAATGGAAAGAGGTTTTATATAAAAGATGAGGACTACAGAGGTGGAAATCAGGGAATGAAACAATCTATACTGCCACCCCCCAACAACCCCCGCCCCCCCGCCCCCTTCACTGCAGTGAAAGTGCCAGAACTTTTCACTTTCAAATCCAAGCCAGTACCTGCTGATTTGGAAACAGCTCAGTCACTCTGAAGATATAATCTCACAACAGAAGACGCAAGCACATCAATAATGATTTCCCGCGCAGCCCCGTTTAATCTCAAATTAGTCAGTCTAATCAGATTCAACATATGTGCTTCTGCATCCAATCTCAGTAGCGTGAATAAAAAGAGGAAAAAAAGCGGCTTGTTTTTGATGGTATCCCTTTGTGGGATATCAACAGAAGTTGCAACCTACACAGACTGTACTCATTTTATTAAGAACCTTGTGTTCCTGTTGCCAGGTGAATCTTGCACTTTTAATCTATTATCCAATTGTGAGCTGCGTGATCTGGCAAGTATAACAAATCTAGGGAGAATTCTATTGGCATACACCCTGTATACACTGGTTAACGTAACTTTTTTTTCCCCTTTCTCCAGGGATATTTAGCTCCACTTTACCAAATAAATTTTAACTACTGTTCCGGAGGTGCTGCGATAAAATGATGCAAGAGCCATGCATGCTATTCCTTTTCCATGCCTTCCCCTATCTCCTAATAACTGGAACCCATTTGCCTCCATTTCCGTGAGAGCTGAAATAGTGCTGTAGTCAATAAGAGAGACATCAAATGTAACAAATTATATGAAGGCATGGCTAAAGGATTAGCACATTTAATACTCTACCTCTTGTCAATTTGACAGAGCAATATTGCCGCGCATACATTTCAATTGAACGTCTCTAAATGGAATGAAGAGTTCAGGGTAGCAGGAGGTTTGCCTGCAACTGAATAATACCTACATATTTTTTTTATTGTCATCAAGTCCATTTCAGTTCTCATCATGGACTTGTGGGTACACTGACCTTTGCGGCTTAATTGCAAAAAAAAAACCTCACCAATATGTTTCCATGTACATGGCATCACTGAGGCATTTTATGCTAATTGTAACACTCTTTAAATTCATCTGAAGCCATCATTCCAATCTCAAGGACACTGCCCGCTACCATTTTTTTTTTTTTTGCATGATTGAACTGTAAAGGTAAACCAGTTCTAAATATAAGTCTATCAGATTGTGTGAAACTTCACTGGAGATCCAAAACAGAGGAAGGTGGGTCTAATTTAAGGCAAAGTAACCTTTTTTTCAGATTTTACACTATTGTATCATCATTATTAGCATTTTATAAACTCTCCATTTGTGATTTGGGATGGTAAATAATATGTAAAAAGAATAGAAAAATGGCTATATTTGAGCTGTAGACATTGTGACCTCTGTTACTTTCACCAGCACTGTAAGGAAAAACACTGTGTAAGTTTCTCTAGAATGAGCCATTTCACACCAAACCACTCCAAATGACTCAATCTCAAACAATTAAATATACAGCAATGTTGAAAAACTTCTCCTTTTAATACAGGCAAGGCAGCATTGTGCATAAGTTGGAATATGATGATAAGCTGTGTTTTTTATGGTAAGCTAGACTGCACTGCAAACTTCCAGTCCAGCCTTGGTAATTCTAAGTGTAAGTGTCTAGTGAGACTGCATCAGATACAAGTATGTACAAATACCCTGTATCACTTAGTGGCTTCCAGCATCTAGTATCTTTCTGTAAAAACTTGGCTCTAGTCACTTTCTCTTCTGTACTCACCAATGTGGTGATCAATCACAGGGCTGTGGCTATGGCATTAATCATTTCATACTCTCCAAATCAGGGAATGACTCAGTCCTGCGGAGGCCATCTAAGCATAATGTCCTGGGGCCAAGTTCCTCCTTCCACTTTCATCTTTATCTAAAAAAAAAATCTATCAACAGCTTTAAATGGCAAAGAAACATGAAGTATAAAGCATTCCTCGCACACCATTACTTAGTTATCAAGCCGTGATCGATAACTGTTCTGGTAATACAGCACTGAAAATATCATAAAGCCAGCCAAGCTATTCTTTCTCGTATCCTTCCCCTTCGGAGCATACATCATTCACAAAGTTAACCGTATTACTTTTTCGTTGTTTGTTTAAATGCAGTGCTGCCTGTTCTGTATTGACTCTAATATGTGAAGTGTAGAACTAAATCAAAGTAGGCCCCCTCTCCAAGCAGCCACTCAAGCAAAAATGCTGCTGAGAATGGTTCAACTAGAATTTTGAGTCTAGTCCCATCTATCTGCAGTCAGTAATCTCCAAGGACTCAATTGGCCACATACTCACTGAGCAGAATGAACGGCAAGGTACCTTTCTCTCCCATCACTAGCCAGTCTGGCAGCTGCACGGTTGCAGGCTGGAGTACAGCACTTAGCACTGAAGCATTTGGCAAGGCTGCTGGGCCAGTCATTTTCAAAGATGCCATGGAAGGCTTAGAGGGGTCCACTGAGACCATACTGTATACGCTGTAAATCCAAACATGTAGGTTTGAAATGGTTTCTCTGTAACACGCTTTAAATACATCACAGCTGAACTGTTCCTCTAATCCCCTGAGAACAAACTGGGAGAAGCTTTCTCACATGATCAAATAAACACCAGTGTTTAAAACTCAAATGCCTGCTGGAAGTAACTGTTCTTTTGGTGTTAAAAATAAGCATGTGACTCTTTTTGAAAAATTGTGTCCTCTTCTTTAATTTTCTGTATGAATTTTTTGACGTTCAGTATTTTGTTAGATATTTATGGATTCAGTGGTCTCAAAAATAAGTAAAAATAATGACAACTTCCCGAATATATTTTTTTAAATACCCGCTGTGCCAGCCGTCTAACAAAACCCTGATGATGTTAAAAGCTTAAAGAGTGTGCTGGGTGCAGGAGGACCCATTCAAACAAACATTCCGCTGCATAGCTGTGATTTAGCTCTAACTTAGTTGTAATAATTGTCAACTGCTATTGTTCTAATTTAGATAGATAATTAAATCTGTCTTTGTGGATCCTTTCATAACCAAGCATGCCAGAATTAAGAAACAAATGGAATGACAAAAAAAAAAAACAGTGAGAATGCATCAATAACCGCTAACAGTTATGAGTAATAATAGTGCTATCACAATAAGAGTTTGTGCATGCATGGATTTGGCAGAGCAACTAAAAAACGCTAATTACGATAATGATTTAATGATGATGATCACTATAATAGTAATAATAGTATCAGTGGTTGTGTTTTGTGGTGTTCGCAGAATTAAGATGTGCTTTAATGAGTGTATATGTCACGTGTATACGTCATATACATATATATATATATATATATATATATTTATACATAGTGTAAACAATATTTTATATTATTTATATTTTATATTATTTGTACAGTGTACTTTTTATACTGTACTGTTGTGTTATAGCTTTTATCCTAGTGTTTTTGCTGCTCTTACCTTTGTACTGTCCACTTCCTGCCGTAACAATGCAAATTTCCCACTTGTGGGACTAATAAAGGTTTATCTTATCTTGTGTAGTTAAAACTTTTATTGTGATTATTTTTGAAAAAAAGTGTTCTCTTTATACAGTTACCCTCCCCAGTGTTTAACACTAACACTGTGATGTGTTAAAGAGAAAGGTACAGAAAATAGACTAAAAAATAGAGCTATCTGTATTAAATGGGAGAAAAAACTGGGAAAACTTCATATGTAAGAAAAAAAATCAATGTCACATAACCTGCTGACCTCAGAGGAAAATATGTTGAAAAGATACAGAAGATTTCACTTCATAACATATAGGTTTTCCCGAGACCGAGCATATCCAGAGAAATCAGAGAACATGTGCTTTTCTTAATCACTCTTTAAAAAAAGAGAAAGAAAGAAAAAGAAGGAGAAGAAAGTAAGAAAGAAAGACAAAAAGTACAAACCTTTCCCAAATTGCAATTTTCCCTTTTGGTCAAGAGCTGTAGATGTGCTGAATAGGATTTAATGATTTTGAAAGCTGTCAGCACTTCCCTTTGTGTGCAGTCAATGTGAATAAAGACTTTAAGCCCACTTTGAAACTGCTCTTCAAATCCTAAATGGACAAAACATACTTAAATGCCTCGTTTGGAGCTCTGGGTAAAAGTGGCCTTTGCAGATGATTTAGAACCAGTTCACCTTCCCAAATCCTAACCATCACTGGAGAAACAGCATTGATTTTAGTGTAACATAAAATGGCTCTGCCATATGGATCTGTTTGTCGGTCTAGAAATTACTCCTAGAATTACTACTGTTGTAAATTCTTTACATTCAGAGATCTTTATTTGAAAGTGATGCTTTTATTGTGAAATACCAGGTTTCCTTGTGTCCTCATTCCATTCATTCTCGTTTATGTGTCTGCCACTGCTGCATCAGTCACTGATGATTATAAATTACAATACTACTGCTATAAGTACATTTAGCGCAGTAACTCTATTCTCTCTCTGTATTTCATTATGTTTCAGCTGATATTTATTATTCACCCTGAGAGTGCTGCCATTTTGCATGACAAGTAGTCTATGCTGTTTCATCTTTGCCTTGCAGTAATATGCTCAATATCACCAAGGCAGTGATCCTGATATGCTTCTAGGTGGACATCCGCTCCGAGAACTTTCCCACCATACCTGCAGGCATGCAAAGAGTAAACCTAACTGTATCCCCTTTTGACTGAATGAGGGTTGGCAAGCAACAAAATCCCATCTTCCTGCTGGGTGAAAGATCTTCAGAACCAGACTAATCCACTATAGCCCACCTTAGGAATTAGATGGAACTGGGCTGCTGACACCCTTGGCTACCAGTACTGGCCCAGCAAGCATTCAGCACTGACAGCAAATCAAGAACTAGCTTGTCAGTATGTCCATTTGGGGTTTCTTAAATCATTCTCAACATGCACCAAGGGTTGGGAGATCCCAGCCTACCTAAAGTCCTCCAGTATGTCTGAAAAGTATAGATTTGACCTGTAACACCTCAGCAGGGTACCCATTCCATGCTGCTACTCACCAGTATCTGTAGAAGGTGCAGAGTCAGATTACAAGCTCCATGTCTTTTGAGCCACTTCACAGTGTCTGTAGAAGACAGCATTTACACCTCGTTTGAGATGGCTAGGTCAAGAGTTGTCACTAAGAGACAACAGTCTATGCTCGGTCCGGAGTTCTGCACTGCATTGGTTGGAGCTCAACTGGCCAAACTGAGATGACACTCACTATCTGGTAGGCCCTGACCCATCATAGTACCCGAGTTGCTCCAATCAGACTTCTGCAGATGTGAAATTGGAACCTGCATGTCAAACACAGGAGCGGACTGGCTGATAGGCTTGGCAGTACATAGACACCAAGAACAATTCAGCCAATGACATAACAAGGGGTAAGCTACTCCTGGCTCTGGTGGAGCTTAGTAATTGGATTCAAGGGCTTCAAGAGTGCTGAGCACTGGCTAAAGAAAGTTAAACAGGAAACAGCAGTGCGTTCATAAGAATTGAAAGCTATCCCCTTCTACTGCTTCACAACAGTGGAGCTCAACATCAGTATCCCTAATGCCTTCCAATTCGGTACGTGGAAAGAGCTGGTGGAAGCAACTAAAATTTTTCAAATTCAAATTTTATTTGTCACATACACAGTCATACACAGTACGATATGCAGTGAAATGCTTATACGACCG
>JBBPCZ010000012.1:12006766-12022290 GCA_037974445.1 Brycinus macrolepidotus
CAAGGGTACCTCAGTGGTGCCACTAGCAGTCCTGGGATTCAAACCCACAACCTTCTGATTGCAGGGGCAACTCCCTAGCCACTAGGCCACCAGCTGCCCCAAAGATTTTAAAATCTTTGTTTGGTGATGTTTTCATACTGCGTTAATCAAGTAAAGTCCGTATAAAAATAAAGTTCGTATTCCACTGTTAACTTAGTGATTCAAATTCACTTCTATCACAAGCAAAATAACGTTGACAAGTGGATATAAATCTGGTTCTATACTAACGATGGAGCTATATCAGAAAATTTCATTCTAACTTCAAACAGTTGGCCATTGGCAGTTCATATATATTATAAGCTAAACCAGGCTAATTTCCAGAGGTTTCATACAATTTCAGCAGACTACTCAGTGCCCGAACAGTTTGAATCACAGTTTGCCGGAAATCAAGTGAACAACACGGAAAGTGCGAAAACTACACTGAGTGCAAGGCTAAGAGTCTTTGGGAGATTGTAAACAACAGTTTGTATTTGCTATCAATTTGAGCCATGGATTCCAACAGGGACTTGCCGTGCCGGCACAACTTCTTGTTGATGGTAATTTGAAAAGCCAGTGGAAAACGTTGTCACCACATCAGATGTTTGTCCTCTGAGTTTGTGGAGCAATAACTGCAGCACTTGGCATCCGCCTGCTTTCTGACAATGTGCTTTGGCAGCGCAATCCCATTTGCAAATATTTCATTGACAGAACAAGTGACTCCTGATTGGAGTTCCACGCGCCTCTCAGACGAGGCATCTGGAAAGGATGAGCTTTAAAAGATGCAAAACAAATTGACAATGAGTGACTCACACTTTTGAATTTACTTCTGGAGGAGTTTGGCAAACGGCTAACGACTGCTCTGTTCCTCTTCAAAGGCAGCGCATTGAGAGAGAATGCCATCGGCAAATACAAAATACACAAATACGCTCATATGACAGAGGAATAATCTACAAAGGTGTTTAGTGCTTTAAAGACTTTTTAACATTAGTAAGTGTAAGCTTGCAGTACTCACTGTGTTGTGGACTATGTGGAATAATCCATTTCTGAGTAGCAGCAATACAAACGGTAAAGCAACTACTTTAACTAGCCAAGCTATACAGACTAGTCCTAATGCACCAAAGTGAAATCAACAGTGAGCACAAACCTTCTCGATTCTGGTCTCCTTATATAACCTCAACACAAGATCATTTTCTAATGAAATGTGGCTTCATGCTACATGTATCCTTAATAAACTGCATTAATTTTCTCTGAGGTGATATTACTCCCTGATAAAGCTAAACTGGTGTGTAAAAGTGAGCAGTTTACAAAGTAGCAACTCTGGCACCATGTCATATTTTGTCATATATATGCCCACTGCTGTGGAATCCCTCCATATTTGTCCTTTTTTGTACAAGTTAATTCTGCTATCACTATCTTCTGAATCTTCTGAAAGAGTAACAAGATCCGCCTTGTCAAAGTAACTTAACACTGTCCATGCTGAAATTCGTCTGTGTGTGTGAGATACTGTCTCAGGAGAGGGAAGATTATTATTTTTTTTTTTTAATACACCGAGCCTTTGATGACTCACCATCATGTAAAAGTTATGATATCAAAGACTGGTTGATGGAGTTTTCCGTGGGTAACGCTAATCGATCCTGAACCAACTTAAAGACTTAAAGTAAAGCCCACCTCGGTTTAAACTGCCAAGTTTTGGTGAATTTACCTCTAATTTCAAGCTTATGATAATTCCGTCCTTAAAGCCCTTCCTTGATCATTCAGCAAGGTAATGAGAAAGGTGATTGGCACCAAAGAAAGAGCAGTGCGTCGAAGCAAAGAGAAGCAACAGGCTGCTTTCCCTGCAGGGTGCCATCTGGGCGTCCATCAAACGAAGCAGCCTGCCAAATATTCTCACCCACTTTTGTAAAGCAGAACAAAGGCAATCTGCGGCGAGCTCAAAGCAAACTGGCCTCCTTGTCAATGCTCAGCTCCCCTCTTCACCTTGTGAGGACGCTCACGTAGTGCGATTCAAAATCATTTAAGTCACTTTAGAAAGAAAGAAAGAAAGAAAGAAGGAACGAAAGAAAGAAGGGGAAAAAAAAAACATTTCAGTCGTTTTCTCCCCCTGCCGAGATAACAAAAAAAGGCATTTTTTCCCTCCAATTGAGAATATTCTGATTGCTTGCCCTTTTTTCTCCTCTCCTCTCATCTAGTTATCACAGTTAAACCCAATCAAAAGCAGCCCCTGATTAAAGGTTATAATTAGAAACTTCAAAATAACGCACCTGCTCAGGAAGGGAATTGCTGACTCCCCCGGCCCAGCAAGAGCGTGATGTCATCCGTTTCCTCTTGACTCTATAGACAGTCAGGTGGAGCGGGTAAAGCAAAAAAGAGTCTGACAAAATGGAGAGAAGAAATGTCCTTTGTGACCTGTCACAGACTGTCCTTGATGCCCTTTGTGGCCAGTTCTTGACTCTGTCTGCTCCCGTCCTGCTTCTTTTCTGGTTTCTATTGCAAAGGAACTGTTATTGAAAAAGGGTGAAGGCTATGGCAAAAATTTAATGTGATGATGCTTAAAGACATTTGCACACTACATAATGCAAATCATAGAATCTTATATATATATATATATATTCAAACTCAACTCAGTGCTCAAAAGTGAAGAAATAAGTGCTGTACCTTATACATTAACCTGTAAAGTTATTTACTAAGTGTTCAGTATTGAACCCATCGATCCATTCATTATCTAAGCTGCTTATCTTTAATCAGGGCTGCGGGGGGTGTTGAAGGCTACCTCAGAAGTCATAGGGCGAAAGACGTAGAAAGCTGACGTAGAAATTGGAGTTCTTGGGGGCAACCATGGAAACCATGGTGGTGGGGTGGTTTCTGGGGGTTGGTCCCATGTGTGATTTCAAGATGGGCCATAACGTTTCTTTACCATTCTGTATTTACTAAAATAAAGTGTTCGATACGTAACTTTGAAACAGTCCAATCATGTATTTCCTATTCAGTTTTAATCTTTTTTCTGCACATGTCAATAGCACTGTTTCATGATCATTATTGTGAAACCCCTGATGTTACCTGTAGTGTTCCCAGAAAGGTATAATGTGTATAGAAAGATCTGTCATGCCTTTTGTGTTGGGTGTTTGGTGGTGTTGGCAGTGCTGCATTCTAAAAATGTTGGAAATTGCAATAGTTTGAAATTATGTATGCATGTGTGTGTTGCATCATAAAAAGGCAAAAAAGGAAAAAAGACTCAAATTTGCTCTAAAAAGAAGTCTAATTGCGCAAATCAAATGTAAATTGGAAGCAGTGTCCAGGCTAAAAATCTTAAGCTCAGTTTATACTCAGCAGTAATCAGCAAAGAGCAAACGCTGGGGCCTGTACATCTATCTGTATCAGGCTCCAAGTACGAGCTCCAACATCTGAAGCCAAATTACTTCACATTAAAAGTTGCAAACATCTCAGCAGAAACTTCAAAGATATCATTATTTTTGTTTGTTCAGAGGCAACACAAGCTGCTCATCTGCAACCCTTATACCAAAGGGACTTGTTAAATATTTTCAGTGAACAGTCTTCAATGCTTCTGCAAACCAAAGTTTGAATAATACAAATAAAAAGTCATTTTGTTCTGAAATAGCTGCTTCATAGATGCTGCTCATTTAAACTGGGTCACAGTTTTACCTCCAGATAGATGAAAAGAATTTACTGTTTACAGTAGAGGGACAATTTACAACTAAGTCAACAAGACAAGATTTTCAAGGATTGTCTGGTGTTGAACTTCAGATGAACTTCACTGTAAGACACTCAACCTACACAATTCCAGCCAGGCTCAATCAGTTTATATCCAGGATGTTATTTGCAGACTTAGGAACAACGCTGTTAACATACTGACTGTGCAACGTTAATTAGCAACATATTTATGCAGCACGTACAAAGGCATCAGCATCTCATAACTGAATCCTCAACACATTTACCTCTCTGGCTGCTTCTCTTGAGTGCGTTTAGAGGCAAGAGCAAAAGGGGGATTGACACTGGGCCATGGCAGGAGAGAGAGCAAAAGCCAGGCAAGCTTACCAAGTAAAGCCAGTCAAATACCTCAGCCAGAACTTCAAACAGCAAACTGCAGAGTCTCAGGGAGGCACAGAAATAAACAGGCGAGCTTTAGGAGGGTATGGAGGCACTGGAGCATTTCTTTCAAACAAGCATGAAAAGTCTGGAACAGCTGGAAGAAGAATATCGTAACCTCCTAACAGTCGATTCATTAGACACAGATCAGATTTTCAAACAACAACAAAGCGTGATGTCCATAAAAAGATTTATAGATTTATATGTTGGTTTATAGACCTGCATTTAGTTTAAATTAATATTTTGTCCAAAGTTCAAACTGACAGTTTACTCCTCACCCAATAATCTATAGTCAACTAGACATGTCTGTTGACTACATTTGACTTCACTTTGCTTTTGTACTCAGGCTACAAGGCTAATGTAGCTAACAAGTCTCGGAAGCGTTTCTCTGTTAGCATCATACAAACTGTGCACTTAAAATTAGACCTCGGATCATTTATCGATTTATTGACAATTATCAAGTACATTCATTTCATTTGATAAGTAGAATGCATCAATCCTGGATTTATTTATGTCTCATGTTCAGATGCAGCAATGAGTCGTGCTCTGTGACTATATACAGCAAGTGATTGCAAGGCTATATGGCAGCAGAAACAGTATTTTTTCATTATTTAATGCTTAACTTAATGCTTAATCATAGTGAGGTCTTTTCACTCAGAACTGACTGATTTTTAATTGATTCATAACTGTGATTTTTTAACACTTAAACATTTTTCTCAAATGCACTTTTAGGTACATGAATTTAACAAATAGTAACAGAGATAATGTTTTTCAAAGATTCTCAAAGCTCTGCAGCCGTAATGTTAGAGACACCTGGACCTCTGAGAATTAAAACGAGCCTCTAAACCATGAGCAACCATGATCATTTATTATGACTTGTTTTTTTTAACTTGGTGTGAAAAGTGTGAAAAGTGTTGAGCTTTGTTACCCCCCTGGCAAAATTAATACTGCCCTAGATTTACTAAACAATATTGTAAAATATCCATGTTTTAAATAATACAAATATTAATATTTTGCAATCATTTTGTTCAGATTAAAACACCACCTACTTGCTTTAAAGAATTTGGAATAACTTCAAATAGATTTGCCTCCGTAATGCTAATGTCTAATTTTTGCCAGCTTCATATATAACTGCATGTCATACAGTATCAGTGCAACAAACGACAACTCTATTTAAGGCAAGTATCCCTAAACTGGTCACTATATACAGTCCTGGTCAAAAGTATTGGTATCTCTGATTTATAAGTCCAACATTTTGAATATCTTCAGAAATAAAAGCAAAATAATCAATTTTGTATAATCAGAATATTTAATAAAAGGTCCAAAGTTAATGAAAAACAACAATGAAAAAATACTTTTATACAGTGGAATAAAAAGCACAGATAGAAAATGTATGCTGGGAAGAAAAAAAATTGGTACCCTTTTGATGAATTTATATAAGTTCCACAAGCAAAACAAATAAGACTTAATTGCGCTTAATTTTTAGTGTTCACATGAACCAATGAATGATGGTTTCATTGTGTTAAAAGGGGGCTTGTTTTTTTTTTTCACAGTGATGAAGACAAGAGAGCTTCCTGAGAGCATCTGAAATGCTAATATCAAAAAACACAACAATTAAAAAGGCTACAATGCAAATGCAAAAGATCTTCAAATTCCTGCTTCAATGTTATTAAGAAGTTTCACTGTCATAAAACTGTTCAGATGCTTTCAGGATGTGGCGCTAAGTCTGCAAAGGCAGGTGCAAACTGTGGAAAAACATCACACAAGACATCTGAGGAACTTCAGGCTGATCTGGAGTCATTTGGAGTGTTGGTTTCATTCCGCACCATAAGCTACATATTATCATCATTTAGGGCTCCACGGGCGAAGGCCAAGGAGGAAACCACTACTGGCAGAAAGGCAATAAAAGACAAGACAAATTTTTGCTAAAACTTTCATGGATAAAACTTTCATGGATAAAGTCTTTCTGGGATAATATTTTATGAACAGATGAAACCAAAGTAGAGCTTTTTGGGGAATGCAGTGCATCAGTTTGTTTTAAGGCTATGAAATCAAGCCCATAAAGAAAAAACATGTTTTACTGTCTACAGTAAAACATGGTGGAGCTTCTATCATGGTGTGGGGCTGCTCTGTTCCCTTTGGTGCTGGTGGCACTGAATGCATCAAAGGAATGAAGAAATCTGAGGATTACCAGTGCATTTCTGAGTGAAACATGTTACTCAGTGTCAGAAAACGTGGCTTGAGGCAAAGGTCTTCAGTCTTCCAGCAGGACTATGACCCAAAGCACACATACAGCGGCACAGAAGAATGGTTAAAAAGGAAAAGATGGTTTTAAACTGGCCAGCAATAAGTCTTGACCGAAATCCTATTGAAAACCTTTGGAGCAAAGACTGCAAAGACACACAGAGGCACAGAGACAAGAACAATATAAAATATAAAGTCTAAATAAAATCTAAATAAAAATCTGTAGAAAAAAAAAACTCAAAATAATATACACTATGCTATATACACAAATGCTGGGTATAAATACTGTAGATGAGTTACACAGTTAAGTGAATTCTAAGGACACAGATGGTTGCTTCTAGACCGTTACAAGAAAGGTTCTGCAACCAGTTTTTAGTGAATTGTGCCAATAATTGCGTCCAGGGTACATTTTGTGTTTGTATTATTTCACTGTTTTTTGCTTGGACATTTTATTAAAATATTCTGATTACAACAAATTGGTTCATTAGCCTTTATTTCTGAAGGTATTCAGAAAACCTCTTTGTATTTACAATTCAGGGTTGCCAGTGACTCTGACCAGGACTACTTCTACTACTCATTCATTACATTAGCCTCATAACTCTAGTGCAAAACTAGAGAACTTCAGACACCAAACAAGTCAGTTATGTTTAAACATGTCAAATGTGTTTAAATGTGTTTACATTTGATTCTTGACTGAACTTTCACATTAATTCTTATCTAGGAACGTACAGAAACCTTCGAGCTGTAGATCAGTATCCTGCAATGCAGGTGAAAATTAAACTTCAAAGTGCTGCATGTCTCAGAATCCACTACAACACTGGATTATATAAAAGGTCTTATGTATGTTAATTATAGCCCTAGGTTTACATGCTGCCTACAGTAATGACATAGATGTGCAAAAACGATCACATCTCAAATGCAGCCGGTCTGATACACAGTTACCTTCGTGAAGGTAAGGAACAATCTCTGCAGGTCTCTCCACAACACATTGTCAGAATGAATAAATATCCAATTTTCACACCGGTGCTCATCCTACATTCACACCATTTACATACTTAACTAAACCTCCCCACATCACTCTTTTTTCTTCTGAAGAATTAATCAAACCACAAATGTGCTAACACCCACCTCCACATTCCTCCTTTCTTATCAGAGGCTCTCTTTTTCTTGTTATTTTTCCACTGACTTCCATTTGATTGAAAATACGAACAGTGGTAGGTTCTCATTTGCACCACCTTCAGTGACATTATGCTGCAAGTGAGCAGGAAAATCTCTTGTTGGGCTCAGAATCTCCTTGCTTTGGAAGTTTGCTTTTTTTTTTTTAAATGATTTCTGCTCCAAAGGACGTATGTCAAAATGTGTTAATCCCATAAGAAGCTTAATCTAGATGCTCTTATTTCATTGTAATTTGTGTGTTTGGGGAAATCATTCCTCTCCTGGAAAAAAAAAAAGAATAAATAGATAAATAAAAATCACTGAATGAAAAAGATCTCATCACTATAATGGTTTAGCGGAGAAAGACAACACCCATCTAAGAGTCTACCAAGAAAAAACAGCATCCTGCTCCAGGGGATAAGGGTTAGATATTAAAAGTTTGACCAGGCCATCTAATGAAAATCTTTTGGTTTCCTGTGTGCAATAAGGGCGGAAGAGGTGAAGGTATTGATTTAATCCAGGCTTAGCCTTTTCACTGCACCTGTTACAGTGTACTCCAGTGAATACCACCCTACTCCAATCACTGAAGAAGCAGACAAGAGAGGAAAAGGCTCTTGTCTTTGAATTACCTCTCAAGGTCACTTTTCACCTGTCCAGTCAAAACAAAGAAACTTACTTTTTTCCCCTACCCAGTGGCAGGCCAGAGAATGGACCTTTGTAAGTATCAGGTATTTTCTATTAAACAATAAATATTGCACATTATAGCAGGTTTCTTAGGTGTCTTTTCATTTTTCCCCTTTTTTCCCCTTTTTAGTACTATTTGAAAACACCAGTTGACTATTGGGAATGTCCCAAAATAACTTAATATTGTTACATGAACATCTATTAACATGAAGAAAATTGCATTTTTCCTTTTCTTGAAAGTTACCATTTCAGAGATACAAAGTATTGTTACGATAGCAATGATAGTCATCAATCAGCTTATATATGAGTGCTCAAGAACAACAGTCTATAGTTTAGATGTCCATGTGTTAAGTGATGGTAGAGCAAATTTAATCCTTCGGTGTGTAGCATCACATGGTTGTGACGGTGATTACCTTCCATTGAAGTATACCAACACACCGGTGTGATCTGGAGCATTAAACAGTGAACGTTCTAACATTTTCTAACTCATGATGCAACAATTCAAGTTCAGTTTAAGAATACAGTCAATATGCCCTTGTCTTTACAGTTACAGTATCTATATTTATTCTTTTTACATTTGACAGTCAATCGATAACTAAATCACATGACACATGGACTCTCTCCCAGTAGTTTAATGAAGCCTCCTTTCCGATCTGCATGCCCTGATTTCTCCTGATCTGTTGTCCATGGCCTCACTAAATATGCTGGTAGATCTGACAAGAATGTGGATACACTTTTTTACCAGATCAGTCAAAATCAGGGGGAGTGGGTAGGAACTATTCGGGTGCAGCCATGGTGAACATGGCGAATGCTACTCGAGAGCACAACAGATGCAATGAAGAAACACATACTTGCTGTTTCTGGTGCACTGCTGTATAACAAATGTGGTCATTTTGCGCAACTATTGAGCATATTTGACATGTGTCAAAGCAATACCACTAAATGAAACCACCAAGCTGTTGTTGTTTTTTTACACACCTTTACAAACCATTTAATGGAGTATTTTTCTTCTCCCTTATTCATTCATAACCAGTATGGCACTGTAACCATATCGACCTCATGTTGTTGTACGACGAACGTAATCATCCTGTCCAGCGAGTCACAAGTCAAAGTCAAAGTCAAACAAGTGACACCATCATCGAGGTTAGCATTATCCTACTATCAAGGAAACATTCAGATCATTATCATCTTAACTTCAGCTCTGCAGCCTTGGGGTCGCCAGAGCATCCAGAGTGAATACATTTATAAACTAGAATACAAAGTAATGAGTTCTTAAATTTTAGTGTGCAATGTTCGCAAGAAAAAAAAAAGATACATATCATTTTGTAATATGACACATTATTAAACATCTTTTATTGATCAGAGCGATCACACTGCACAATCAACCATTCAGAAATTGGGTAGAGACTCATTTGTACTTTGCAGGTTTCTGAGATATCAGTGAAGGCAAATACTGTAATAATGATTAACAAACGATATATTGTGCATATTGCCTTGTATGAAATACTAACACATCCTTTACAAGGGACTGAAACATGTTTTGCAATAATGAGACATCTTCCTCCAGCTGTATGTGTGTGTGTGTGTGTGTGTGTGTGTGTGTGTGAGAGAGAGAGAGAGAAAGAGAGAGAGAGAGAGAGAGAGAGAGAGGGAGAGAGAGAGAGAGAGAGAAATAGACTGTGCGCAGCTGTTTATGACAGGTTGAGGCAGGCTAGCTGGCAGTGCGGGAGGTTCTAGCTCACCCGGTTGCTACGCTTTGCATTCTGATTAACTGTTAAATGTGGATCCAGATTCAAATGGGAAATCTAGGTTGATGATTTTTTTCATAAATGTTAAAAAATAAACGACATACAAAAGGGCATGAGATTCATATTTCAACATTATTCATGTCACATTCTCAGTGGCAAGAAGTTTGTCTGAGATGGAGCCATCATCAACTAAAGAGACAGGCATGACTCATTTTCTTTCCTCCAACTGTTTCTAACTTTCTTTGTCACTTGACTGGATTATCCCACTGAGGCAGTTGGTGCACTTTTTTTTCTTTTTTTTTTTTTTTAAAGAACTTGTTTTTGTTTACCATGGAAGTGATGACTCGAACAGAGACTAGCTTGCCCCTGCTCTTCTGGTTGGGAACTTTCAGATGGCTCTGTTGTACCAATCTGTGTCCTCGCGATTTGTGTTTCCTCTGCTGGACTTTGGTTCCTCGCCAGTTCAGACCTAATTATACCATCCGTCTGTTGTGTTTTGTCAAGTTCTCCTGTGCCAGGAACTGAGACTATGCGTTGTGGCAGAGCTGGACACACTTCCAATCCAAACACTATTTCAGTATCCTCTCTCTCTCTCCCTTTCTCTCTCTCTCTCTCTCTCGCTATCTCTCACACTCACACTCACACACACGCAGAGAGAAAGAGAGAGAGAGAGAAAGAGAGAGACAGACAGTGTTCCGTGTTTGATGTAGCACGGCTAGTGTGGGTTGTTTTCTGGCTGGACGCAGTCTGGGTCTGCGCTGGACAGTCTAAAAGCATGTCTCCTTTGCCAGGTGTTAATGGAGGTTGGGGAAGACACAAACAGGCTCAATCAGATTCAAAAGCAGTCGCAAGATCACAGCATGGAACGCTGAACTAACTCTTATGGCTGAATTTTGAAGGAACCTGAAAGAAGACCTCTCACTGTGTACATAGTAAATGAGAAGGTCTGTGCAGGGGAATTAAAGCTTTCTTGTTTTTAGCTATACTGTGTTGGCCAAACTTCAGAACCTGTTGATACAAAGAAAACGGCCTTCAGAGATATTCCTACAGCTCCAAATATCTGTCGAACAGACGGCGGCATATGTGTTTAAGGAAAATGAAAAGAAAACAAAGCTTTTTCTGCCACGCACTAGTCTGCGAGCCGAGCATACTTTCACTTTGTTCTGTTCGGGGAGAAAGAGTTTTTTTTTTTCTTTTTTTTCAGGAACTCACTAATGCGAAGTCTCAGAAGAAATTAAACAGAAAGCAGAGCAAGTCATTTTCTTTTCAAATCACAGGGCCTGGTTAGCAGCCAGTGAAGCTGTTCGGGGAGATCCATGCATAACCCAATAAACAGCAGCCCTCACACAATGCATTATACATGAGGGTACGCACACTCTCTCCAGCCCCCGTGTGTGAAGATACAAAAGAAACAGCGTCCAGCAGCGGTGCCAAGGAGACAAAGACTGCAAAGCCCATTACACCAAGTGCCTGCATTCAGTGTCACGCCTCATTTGATCATACGCTACCAAGCGTTAAAGCCACCAGCTATAGTGAAAAAAATAAAAATAAAGAAATAAAGAAATAAATAAAATTCAAGTCATACATGTAGATGGTCTCGTCGCTATTGCTAATGAATCCACTTTCCCGCATGCGGCCGATGATAGCTGTGTGACAGCTCTGCAGCTAGAACTTTGAGTTAACACTTTCTTTTTGACTCCGCTGATTTATAGCAGGCAACCTTCACATTCACACAGCCGTATTTTCCATCTACAAGCGTGTCCTAAGAGAACCTTCTAGAGTTATAGCCCCATCTTGGCCAGATTTACAGCTCGGATCTGAGTAAGTGTGTGATTTTCAGAGATAGAAGGGAAGAAGGTGGCAGCATATGAAATCCTCCTTTGCCGGAATATCTCCAGTGTAATGTGCTGCAGCCTGTATCACGTTTTCAGATTAAGCAGTTCAAGAAGATATAAACTGTAGGTTTACATGGCTGTTTCAACTGCAGTGACTGTTGCAATTATGAATATACAATGATATAATCTTAAAAAAATGCTTTTCTTCCAAATGAGGGCAGTGGTTACACACAAATGTGGGGTTGGGGGGGGGGGGATGATGCTATGATATAGAAACGCCATGGTGGACAAGCAGTGCAAAAATCAAGGCATCCAGGGCTGCCAAATGGGGTATTTTGTGTATTAGAATAACAAATTCTATAATTTAACCAGTGATGGTCAAATTTTTTGTTTACTGATAATATATATGACTCACTGTTTTTGCACTACTAATAAGTATTTTGTGCTACCAAATGTTATACACCAAGATAATATAAGAAGAGAATAACTTATAATGTAGCTTTGGAAATTATTCAACACAGCAAATGGTCAAGGAGAACAGGTCTCTTCACAAGCTTATGAGACCATCACAGCAACTAGCAGCAGGATAGAGCAAGAGATGAACTGGTGCGAGGCCATCCAGAGCCAGATGTGTCACTTCTGCACCTTCAGTCTCCTTCACAATGGACCACAAAGAAGACTCAGGTAGATGCTGATGTAAGAATAGATAAGGAAAAATGATCTCAATTCTCATGAATGGACAACATTCAGCACAATACAAAAGGTGCATCGGATGTAAATTTGTGCCCTCACTATTAGATTTGATTATGACGCTTTATGAAAGTAACTTGATTCTTCATGAAATCTCAATTTTCACCACCATTGATTCTTTTATTTTGGAATGATGCTGAAAAACTTTGATATGATTTTTAAAAATACACTAAATACACAAAACTGACAAAGCTGCTACTGGTGCCATCCATAATTAGATTTCTTCTCCCTGTCATTAGTAAAGGAGGCGTAGCTGATTTGGGGAGGAGCAGAGAGAGAGGACTGTGACTGCTGAGGAATAGAATGAGATATTGAAGTAAAAAGTTTATATATGTATAAAATCAACTTTATTTGTCTGCATGTGGTCACTGCATGACAATTCTACCATAAGAGCAAGAAACTCCAAACTCAAAACGAATGTGCTGAAAATTTCAAGAGCAAAACTGCTTCACAACAGTTATAAGACAGAGCAAGGAGGAGAGAACTGAGAGAATACCAGAACCGACACCAAACATGGTGCATGGTGCAAACTTTCTGTTTTACAAAATAAAGATAAAGCAGTAGGAAAGAAAGACAGAAAAAAAAATTTTATGGTAGTGAAACAGAAAACAAAAACAAAACAGAAAAAGAAAAAAAAAATTCTGACCCACCCAAAGTAAGCAGATGAAAAGAGTAGTTCATTTATTAAAAAAAAATATATATAAAATATAAAATATGAAACTTTGATCAAGCGAATACAGAAGGCCATAATTAAGGCTGTAGGCACTCACAATATACAAAATTTAGTACATTCAATAAACAGAAAAGAAGTTCAAGAAGCTCTATTGTACTGACTGAGAGAAACTAGAAATTCTCCAAGAAAACAAATCTCCTTGTTTTCATTGCTAAATGTATGATAAGAGGTGTATGAGAACAGAAGGTCTCCAGGTTTGTATTAAACACCCATGGCCAAAAAGGTGATCTTCAAAATAAAGTTAATAATCCGCAGCATTCTGATTTTCAGAAGGTTCTGTAGGAGTCGTGGAGCTGCTGAGGCTTTCAGACACACAGCAAGCAATGACGGTCCTTAATGAAAGGTCACGAGGCAGTAATCAAACTACTGACTGACGCGCATAAGAGCGACCCATCTCACTTACATTCACGACAGCTTTAAGATGTTCCCCAACACCATTAACTTTGAATTTCACTTCTGTCTGAAAGTCATAACCCCAGTTTGCAGGAAACCTGCAGGCCGCACAACAGAATGATATAAACCTAGTGACTGGTTTCAGTACACAGTAGTAGATGAGGTGCTTGACACATTGATGAAGCTGAGGTTTGAGGAGGGGTTCACAACCTTGTCTGATACAGTCACAGACAGCCTGGCCACTGGCACTCCAAATGGAATTCCTAATCCAAGCAAAAAAGAGAAAGAAATCTGCACAGCTGCAGCACAGTATAATAGCCACCCTTAATAATAAGGGTTCCTAACTGTTTCTTGACTTGGACATGTGAGTTTTACATGTTGAGGTCCTTTAAACTTTAAAAAGGTTCTTTACACTCACATATCTCATTGACTAACATGGTTCTTTTAAAGAAACTTTCATTGACACTAAGTGGTTCTTCTGTGTGGTCACTTCAAAGAACCTTTCGTTTTAAGAGCATGTATGGAAACTAGATTTCACTTCAACTTCAAAGTGCAATCAAGTGAATTGGAGAAACTTGCAATGAGAGTGCCCTTAATCCATACTCTTGCCTACAAAGTGGCTTACATTGAGTTGGAGCTCCTTGCTCAAGGACAGTAGTATTCATCGTGCTGTGCTGTACTGCGGTATTTTCACCTGTGACAAACGGACACTTTACACTTACACTTACCACCCTTTCCAAAGCTGGTTGGGACGCATCCCCTGTTACTTTGACAGACAGAAACTGGTTACTGATAAAGGGCTAGAGCACAGGTTCCCAATCCCAGTCCAGAAGTGCTCCTGCTCCAAACACACCATAAAGGTGGGCAATATGGCAAAAAATAAACATCAAAATACTTTAAAACTTTTTTTAAGATACAAAATCACAATTTTTGGGGGGAAATTTGTTTTGTTTGTTGTCTGTCTTGTTCTCCTCCAGAGGTGTTCCTTCTTCCATGTCTTGCGTATATATACCCCTGTAAGTTTTTTTCCCTGGTGTCAGTCAAATGTGACATTTATCTTGTCATCTCTGTCTTTAATTAGTGTGATTGCTGATGCAATCTGTTCCTCTTAAGTTCCGTAGTGTGTGTGTATATAAGTTTTTGATCAGTTGATCAGGGGCCAAGTATTGATCGTGTAAAAAAATCTTTTTTTTTTTTGTGGTCATGTGGCCTTTGTAATATACAGGGGGAGAGAAAGGACGGTTGAGTCCCGTTAAAAATGTGTGTCGGAGAGAGAGTCTGTGACGTCACGGATAAGGAAGCTGGAAAGAAGACTCATAAACAGACTTCAAGACACTAAAGCTCAGGCCAGTTATAAAAAAAAAAAAAAGATGTGTGTCACTGTTTGTTGTGGTTTAATTAAAAATAATCAGTCCGTAAATGCAGCTATGTGAGCTTTCAGCCATCCTTACCCATTAATGGCTTGGTAAGAGTTGCCAAGTTCATGCCCCCGCCCCCGTGGCGCAGCGCTAAAGCGTCAGCCTGTGAGCCTTTCAGTCCATGGTGTGAGCAAATTTTTTTTGGCCATAAACCAGTGTTTGGTTTTATAACAACCACGCAATCACACTTCACATTTTTTCATACAAATGCATCTAATTTAGTCCTGATACCCTGTATGATTTTTCTGTTTGTAACCCTTAGCTCATTTGTCCTGTTTGTTTGTGTTCTGTTCACGTATGTACGTTTACGTTTACGTTTACGGCATTTAGCAGACGCTCTTATCCAGAGCGACGTACATCGGTGCCTTAGTAATCCACATCTGTTCTTCATACCTGTAAAGCTAAACTTAAATCAACATCTGCTTTTGACTATGTAACTGCT
>JBBPCZ010000012.1:12040670-12051156 GCA_037974445.1 Brycinus macrolepidotus
AGCATGGTGTTGTCCAAAATGTCTTGGTATGCTGAAGCATTAAGATTGCCCTTCACTGGAAGTAAGGGGCCTAACCCTGAAAAACAGCTGTGTCCCAATACTTTTGTCCATATAGTGCATAGACCATACTGAGCAGAGTCCAGTTCACAGCAGGTTCACCAGTTACCTGTACAAGACAAGGAGCAGTGCATTAACTATCACATAACCTGTAAATAAATGGCTTGTTAGCTAAATATAGCTCTTTATGATTTAATTAAACATCACAAGCTCATCTCAGTGTAGCCCCATGAGTAGCACCTAGTTTGCATATGTGATTGCCATTTCCAGTCTATTTTGTGTGTGGATGTGCATGTTGTTTTTCAGTTGTAACATAGTTCAGTTCTAATTATGAGCTGAACTGGGTGTATCAGTACAGGGAAAACATGAAACATGATGCTAGTCCCATTCATTCTTCATGCTTAACAATGTTTCCTGTTATTCCAGAATTAATACCTGCTTTCATAATCCTCCTAATCTCCTGTTGTGTGGGAGGCAAGTTTCACTTGTAGAAAATGTTTGCAACAAGAGAACTGCATTGAGAAGCTTCATATCAGATTAATACCCACAGAGAGAACACATTGTTCCTGTGTTCAGTTTGCTGTGTTTGGTGGACGGGGAACTTTAATTCCCTTTTTGAATCAGAATCAGAAAACTTTATTGATCCTGGAGGAAATTGCTTATGCTATGACTGCACAGACGCATAGAGACACAGAGACAAGAACAATATAAAATATAAATATAAAAATCTGCAGAAAAACCTGAATATGAAAAACGCTATGCTATATACACAAGTGCTGGGGTATTACTACTATAGATAAGTAACTTACAGTTAAGTGAATTACTAATGACACAAATGGTGGAGTTTTCTATTGCATGTAGTAGAGATCAGTAGTATATAATATATATATAATAATAGTGACATTAGTGGTGATATTTCACATGGTAAGACTATTGGTTTCATTAACTAATCAGAAAATAAGCAAATGAATTAATATAACTTACAATATAGTAAAAGCACTGTCACAGAACACAACCTCCACTAAGCCACATTCAGACAGATTGTGTACTACTGGAAGAAATGTAAGACCACTATTACCCGGAGTGGTCGACCAACAAAGATCACTCCAAGAGCAAGACATGTAAAATTCACAAAGGATCCCAGGCCAACTTCTAAGGCCTGCCTTTCATTGAATAATGTAAATGTTCATGCCTTCCAAACAGGAGAACACTGAACAACAATGGTGAGCGTGACAGAGAGGCAAAGAGAAAGCCACTGCTGTCTAATACGAACGTTGCTGCTTGTCTGCAATTTGTTAAAGGTCAGATGGACAAGAAAAAAAGGATATTGGAAAAATGTTTTGTGTATGTGTCAGGCCACAATGAGAATCCAGTTCAGAAATTCACTCTGAACTCAACTCCATTCCACTAACCTAGTCCACACCACCACAAAGATCCTTGAGGACATGATCAGATTCACCTGAGTTCTAATCAGATGACTCTGATGTTCATTGGTACAAATAATCCAAGTTTTCGTATAAACCTTTGTGAAGTATTGCCAGTGATTTATCCTGCATACCATGTCTCCTATCCCATGTTCTAGTTTTTGAGTCTCTTTTGTATCACCTTGCTCACCCTCTTTGTTTATTGCATTGCCTTACTTGACTTTGACCATTGTTGCTCGGATTCTATGATTCGGTTCTTGTGTATGACAATTTGTATGTGTTTGCTTGTTGGACAGCTTTCTGGTTTTGGAATATCACTTGTATCTGTTTTTGTTGCGTTCAGTCTGTTGGCATAAACTCGGTTGCCGTTCATACTCTGCTCTTAGGTTCAGTCTGGTCATATTGTGACAGTACGGATGAGACCAAAATAGAACTTTTTGGTTTAAATGAGAAGCGTTATGTCTGGAGAAAGGAAAATGTATGTAAATATATATATTGTTCCAGAAAACATCTGGTCTTCACGGTGTGGAGAATGTTGCTCTGGAACATATGCATAAACATCTGGTTGTTAGCAGCTGTTTCAGGAAACTACTCCATGCCGCTGTGTGGCCAGATTATAAAATGTGAATTTTTGCAAGAGCCGATTTAGGCTTACAGTCTACCGTATGCATTTTTTTTTTAAATAAGCGTCTGCTTTTTGAAAATGAACAAAAATGTCATCCTTCATCATTCTGAAAAAATGAATATTGTCAGACCTTGAGCAGCACAAGGATTTTTTAAACATCTCCTATGAACTGCACAAAGGTACACTAATGATGTGTTTAAAAAAAAAAAAATCAGCGGTGTTCCCCTTCAAGAGCAAAACTAGTAAAAACTGGTAAAAGGTTGAGGAGGAGAAACAGAGAGAGTGGAGGGAGAGAGAGTGTGGTATGATCTCTCACATGAATCCTCCGAATAGCAATAAATTGGATGATCTTGTATGAGGGAATACTAATAGCTAGCTGAGGTCAGAATGGACCGCCTCACACACCTCGACTCCGTTCTCCCCCATTATTATTTCTCACCTTGTTAGCCCCAAAACCGGGCCCAAAGTCTGTTAGCAAGGCCCATGCTGCGTGATCAATACTGCAGTGAGCCAATACTGCAAAAGAAACCAAGCGTGGCATACTGAGAAGAGCAGCACAGGGAAGATAGTGGGAAGAGATAGAGATGGACACAAAGGGAGGGGGGCACTTTTCACAGTGAAATAATGGTAGAGGGCTTTAAAATAATTGGCAATACCTCTTTCTGGTCTAAAGCTGCAGATGGATCAAAAACCACCAGGGAAAGCCTGTAATATTCAATTATTCATGTGTGTATGAATATGCCTGTTACACCATAACAGTGTAATACAGCCCCAAATGAACCATTGTTTGTGGCTCAACAAATAATCAATGTCTTTGTTTAGCCTAAGAAGGCTCTTCTTGGAGGTTCTTCCTACGGTTGCATCCACAGTAAAAAGCATATAAGGGCGTTAAAAGTTACTGCTGCAAAATCTAGTCTAAAATATTAACATGATACTCGGTCTGGATTGTTTTTTTTTTTTCATGTGTATAGCACTTAATGGACCTATCCATATGTAGCATTCCTTCGTAGTCATCAATGCTAGGTGCTGTATAACAAAATGTTGGTGTAGATCCCATTTGACTTGATAAAAAACACATAACTCAGGGCTTGATGCACTAAGCCTTTCTTGGACAAATTGTTCCTGTGTGTTATGTACAAAATCAGCACACAAGCCTAAACACACAGTTCATGGGCTGTGGGTTTGATGAAATGCAAAGAGCACCTCTTTTCCTCATACATATGCATTTCGGAAAGGTCAAACAAAGCATGGGAAGATCCCTGAAAAAAGTGGGTGGAGATATTACATGATTACCTATACCACTCGCATTTACCCGGTGGGGCCTAGTTTTGCACTGATTTTCCTACACCTCCTAAAAGCAGCTGGTGGCCTGGTGGTTAGGGAGTTGCCCCTGTGATCAGAAGGTCATGGGTTTGAATCCCAGGACTGCTAGCGGCACCACTGAGGTACCCTTGAGCAAGATACCATCCCCACACACTGCTCCCCGCATGCCCCATGTTGATGGCAGCCCACTGCTTCTCTTGGTGAATGGGTTAAATGCATAGAAAGAATTTTACACTGTGTGCCGTGGTGTGGTGTGTTCACACGTGACTATAAGGGACCACTTTACTTTAAATTTGCCTTTATGTCTCAAAAACGTGTTGAGCTTGACAACAGCAGCGATCACAGCAGGTAGACCAAGGCACAAACCGCAATCATGTTTCTGAATGAATGTTTACACCTTTGGGGTCAGATGTACATGTGTGAGAGGATGCAATGCACAACATGCTGTGATCGGGATGGGATTCTCCTGGAGAAAATGTTGGTGACAAAGGACTTCGTTTATCAACACGGCTTTCTCGTCATCACTAAACGCTCACTTTCTGTTTCGTTTCCAGTTTGTGGAGAACTATTATTTCTCTGGGCCTTTTACTCTGCACCTCATGAGCATGCAGTTAGTGGGCAGGGCTAAGCAAAGTTTGAGTGCTTTGTTAAAACATTAGTAAAAAAACATTTTAGCAAAGTGCATGTCTTACAAGCTTCAAATGTCAGTCTTCAGCCGCCAAGAAATATTAGGCAGTCTATGGAACAGCAGCTTCATGCTGGCATAACGCTGATTTCCAGGCGATAGCAGAAATTAGCATTATACTAGTATGTGCAGCTGGTGTGTCTTCATGACTACAATAACAAAACTAAAAAGTTCATGATCATACTAAAATATTATTCCATACTGTGTTTCTTGCTGCTATAGGTGAGGCCACTTGGATGGTGGATGCAACTGATGATGCCAGGCAAAAAGTCTGAGAGAAAAAAAAACATCCAAAACAACCAAAAATTTTGGGATACAGGCCAATTATGTTTGATCTCATTATTTGGAATTAAACAGAGAGTGTGACCATAACATAATCCTATTTGCATCACTAAAGTAAACATGTCAGGCAGAATGCCGTATGAGCTGATTTCACAGTACACCAATATGTAATACAGAGTAGACCTTCATTCACTGTGGTCAATTAGTGTTATGTATGACATCCAGGATAACAGAGTAAATACACTGTCATTTCAAAATATTTCAAAACGTCAGAGGTCTCCTCAGTGCAAAGTGTATATTGTTCTGAAAAAAGACATAGATATTATGAATGCACTGATTTTATGAAAAGTATTGAGAGTCCAGATTCTGTTTCCTAACAGACAAATGGGTCAATTTTAATTAGCCTTTGTTTTTAACCTAAAACTGTCACTGTGTGAGCTGAATTACACATTAAAAACACACACTTGTACATTTCCAACAATTCTATTACCTAAACACATGAATACTATCACTGCATAATGAATTAAAATATGAAAAATCAGTTGCCGTTTTTAAATAGGATGAATAAACTAAAGCACTACTCTGAAAATAAGAAGCAGCTAGATGTTTAGCACAATGAGTCATGAGAATTATCCTATGATTTTTTTCGTACAGGAGCAACCACAGTTTTCTAATACCTGCCTCCTGTTATTTACTTCATGAAATTCCACACAGATCAGCCAAAATCTAAATAATACATTGGCTGACTGCCCATTGTGTGTTTTGGCAAAAATCAGCCAATTTCAATATCACATCCCTAGTAAAGATAATCAAAGATTTTCTACTAAAGTAAAGTAAAGTGGTCCCTTATAGTCAGGTGTGAACACACCACAGCACATCACACAGTGTGAATAGTGTGAAATTCTTTTTCTGCATTTAACTCGTTCACCATGTGAAGCAGTGGGCAGCCAGCAACACAGCACCCCTGGAGCAGAGTGTGGGAACGATACCTTGCTCAAGGGTACCTCAGTGGTGTCACTAGCAGTCATAAGATTCAAACCCATGACCTTCTTATAGCGGGGCAACTCCCTAACCACCAGACCACCAGCTGCCCCCTTTATGCTCTAGGTATGCTTTAGCCCCCTTTATGATTTACCTAAAGCATAAAGGGAAAATTATGTGCTGGTCCTTTAAAGCCCAGCTAAACTGGTAAGCCACAAAGTCTCCATAAAATCCGAGGATGGTCTAGTCATGGATGTTCACTGTAGATGTAAGGCAGGGTGAGAGAATGCGAATGCAGCCAATCCTCCTTAACACTGTGATCTTTCACAAAATTAATGTCATCTGAATTTAATGTTGTACTTAACTGCAAGCATTTGACAAAACCTGAATGTTATTTTACCAGCGTTGTGTCCTTTCCAATCTTGCAACAGCTCCTGTGCAACAATTTTCTGAGAGAAGCAGGAGTAGACCAGTTGTGGGCTTGTCAGTTTTATTTACTAAAACTTACCAAAGGTTATTTAAAGCTATTTTTTGGAATTTAAGCTATTTTTCAAAAAATATCTGCCTTATTCAAACACTGAGATGTAAACAGACTCATCCAGAGTGAACTGATGTGAAGTGGTTAATTGTAGAGAAATGTACTGGTTCAAATTTCTTTCCACTATCCTTAATGACCAGCAAACCTAAATGTACACTATATGGACAAAAGTATTGGGACACACATGTTATTCAGGGTTATTCAGGGTTTAGACCCCTTACTTCCAGTGAAGTCCAAAATCTCTTGGTATGCTGAAGCATTAAGATTGTCCAACGCCATGCTTCCAACTTTGTGGACACATTTTGGGGAAGAACCTTTTCTATTCCAGCATGACTGTCCCCCAGTGCACAGAGCAAGCCGACATGTGGTTCTTTTCACAGCTAATGCTGACTTTATATGTTTATCTAGAATGGAGCATTTCATATCAACCGACTCTGAATGACTTTTTACATCTTCCATTTAATTATGCAGAGTGTTTCCTCTTAAAGCATTTTAAATAAAATAGAGGAAGGAACAAGGAGTATTATACTATCAAATTGAAAAATAGATCAGATACATTTGACCTATTAGTCAATTAAGTATTTTCCTTGAAGCCATGTAAACAGAACATGACTGAGGCCCAGGGCTGGCTCAGTGTCACAGTGGCAGTAATGAAGTAAATGCACGCAGATGCACACTTCTTGTCCCGAGCCAGGTGGGCTGTTTTTTTTTTTCTCTCTTTGAGTCAGCATGACGTCCAAATGTGATTGGCAAATTGATTCAGAAGAATGTTGATCACGCACAAGAGTGATCCTACTTCTGTCAACCCTTTAAAAGACACAGCAGGATGTAAAATAGCTGCGTTTGAGGCCCAGCGCACTACAGTTGTCTTAAGGACACTGAAAAAAGCAAGCTAATGTCCTTTTCCTTATTTTTCCAAACCTTTACTTGTTCTTATCTCCCCTGCGAACAGTTACTTAGGCTAAGGGTGTAGAGTTAATGCCACTCATGGAGTCTGGTTTAGAAGAGAAGATTAAGTGAGGATCTAAATGGCCTGCGAAGCTGCCATTTTTTCCACTGAGCAACTGATGGTTCTTAATGCAACACAAATTGTCCCTTAAGGATAGTCAAGCACTGGGGCAGTCGAGACAGCTTAGACAGCAAAAGACTAATAATATGAAATCAGAATAGCTACATGACAGCTTGTTGAACAGTTTGTGGCGATTTAAAATAACAGCAAGTCATTTTAGATGGGATGGCATAAAAATTTCTTTCCATGATTTTAATGATCAGAACTGTCATAGTCTTTGGTATTAGCAATATTGCTGAAATTTACAAATTATGCTTAGAAATATGCTTAAAAATCTTATACAGTCGTCCCTCGCCACTTCGCGCTTCGACTTTCGCGGCTTCACTCTATCGCGGTTTTTTTCAAATATATTCATTAAAAAGTTGATTGAGACAGTGAAAATGATACAGCGCGCGCTCGGTTGTCTGAGTTAAATATACACCCCTGTATTACAATTAAAATTAAAATTACTGTACGTATGGACTGTAAGCCTATGTTTTCGAGCACCCCTGCAAATCCTTCAACGCCAGGTGCAGCCACTCGAACACTCCTTGTGTGTGGGCAAGAACTTTTGTCAAAAAAATCGGGTGTGATGAAACCAAGCCAATCAGAGCGTGCTGTTCACTGATTGGCTATACTATCCTCTTCCTATCCTATTCTATCCTCCATCCTCTTGTGTGTGTGTAATTAAATGTGCAATAATAATAATATGATATTTGTAACATCTAAAATGTCTTATTTTCTCTTATTTTGTCTAATATATTGGGTAATACGAGTGTAATGGTGACTAAAGGGTGTTATTTTATGTCTAGAGGGCTCTAATAATGTTAAAAACCGTATTTAGAAGGTCGTAAACAGGTTTTCTATGCTCTAACTACGAAAATATTCGATTTATAAATAAAGAATCCTACTTCACGGAAATTCACTTATCGCAGTAGAGTCTGGAACGGATTAACCGCGATAAACGAGGGTCGACTGTATCTATATACTTAATCATGTGTAGGTCCCATTCATGCCACCAAAACAGTTGACCTGTCAAGGCATGCATTGCACAAAACCTCTGAAGAGCCCTGGCACGTTAGCAGCAGATCCTTTAGGTCCTTAGAGGTGTCCAGCCTTAGTTTGTCCAGCTCATCCCACACGTGCTAGATCATAATCAGATCTGGGTAATTTGGAGGACAAGTAAACACCTTGCTCTCTGGTCAGCATGGGTACTCTGACTGATCTGTGGCTACCCAGCTCCATAACAAGAAAGCTGCAATGTATTGTATGTTCTTACACTTTTCTGTCTTCATTAACTTTTTCAGCAATTTGTGCTACATTAGCTTTTTTGGGATCATACTGGATAGGCTAGCCTTCACTTCTCATGTGCTTTGATAGTCTCTCATATTTCTTTATAACAATTTATAATTCACCACAAAGTAACAAAAAATCAATTCCCTACTCCATCATTTTCATAAGTTATCAAATAAACAAGCCCACCATGGGCATATTTTTATTTGCCTCAGCTGCCACCAGCTCTCCAGAACAATTTCTTACATCACAAGTCTCTCCTACATGTGACAGTCTAACATATTTATCACTTAAAACCAAATGATTTTAATGAGATTTCGTGCCAAGGTATATCATTAAATCTGGTAACTATTCCATCCTTACAATTACTGTAAATGTCTAAGATTGTTATTGCTACAAAAGCTGATGTGTGGTATTTGTTGCCCACAATGTAATGTAATTCTTAATCCATTCTTAATCCAACTGTAAAGACAGAACCAATCATTGACATAACTGTGATATAGCAGTATTATATCGATGACTGGATATTGTTGCACAGGTGAGTTATAATTTGCCAGAGAAGCCTCTTTAAAAAATGGTTAGAGACTGCAAAACAGTGTAATCATTGTTCTGGATTTTAATTATTGCGCGTGATCATTTTTGATGATGTTTGGTGACATGCAAGATAACATGGTCTAACACCCAACTTGAAAAAAAAAAAAGTCTAGGAGAAACACTGTCCTTGTGAAAGAGTTTTCCTTATCTTCTTTTAAACAAAACCTTAAGATTACCACATTACGGGACCTGCAAAAGTGATACTTGCTTAGCATCAAAAGATCCACTCATGAAATGTTATGGTTAGGTTCATCTCCGAGAATGACCTAATAGCACCTTGCAGTCTTTTACGGTCTTATCTCTGAGGCCACACTGCATCTCATTACACTTCGTCTTCACTAGTCCACCCCTGTAATTACCCCTCAACCTCACCCCTAACCAATCTGAGTACCTACTCATTTATTATCAACTCCTCTTGCACCCTAATTGACTACAGTCAGGTACACTGACATTTAGACAGTGCAGGCAGGTTCACAACCCAATAAATTCCATATATTAGAGCTTCTCACAAGGAGGGGCAGGTGACTAATGATGATTGTGATGTGTAATTTGAGCCTGCTTGTGACATCGTCTTGGGCACTAGACCTCATGGGGATGACGGTGAGCAGCCTGGTTATTATATTTGCCCAGTACCAGATGGTGGAGAAGCTGGAGATTCTGTCCAAGGGTCAATAATATGGTGTGGGATAATTCGCTAGGCTGGGTCAGGAAAGTGACAAATTAATTATTAATGTGCTCAGACGCCTGAATTTAATTCAACGGAATTGTCAGGGAACCCAGATTTCCATCAAGGGCTGTCGTGAACCTCTGTATCCAGAACCCTTAACACGAGTGAACTGCACTGGTTACAATGACATGCATTGTAACCAGTAACCATAATATATTTATAACATCCAATTATAATAAGATAAGCCATAAGATAAACCTTTATTAGTCCCACAAGTGGGAAATTTGCAAATAACTAAACCTTTACTGCTGTTATGGGGGAAAAAAAAAAATCATCAATGGGGTATTGCAATATTTTAGGTGTAAAAATAATATCAATATGCAGAGGCACTAATTTAGCATTTCATTATTTTTCATTATTTGTCTACTTTTGTAAGGCACCCTGGACACGCATGTCTGCTAAACATGCAAAAGTAGGGGGGCCTGTTGCTGCTATTTCAGTTTTTTAACTGGAAATAAGATTGACAGTGATAAGCTTTTTTGTTAAATTTGAAGTTTGGACAATCTTTTTGTAGTTATGTATTTGGCATATGCTCTGATGCAGCATGACCTTTCTTTTTAATCGTGTTGAAGATGTAGGCAAATGTATCTTTAGAAGTCTTCCCCAAGGACTCGTATTGGTGTAGAGTGGTGTGCTTGCATATTCAGGGAAATAAACTCCAGTCTGCAGTGAGGAGGAGGACAGCAATATTACCCACTCTGCTACACCAGCCTTCAATATTACAACACATGCATATCACTAATATTTCAAAATCACAGTATAATCTTTTGGTGCTTCATAACCCATTATATTGTATTGTGTGGTTGTGATACTGATTCTGACGCTGTACTGATGTCACGACTCTCGGATACCCGTCCATGATTAAGGCGCAGGTGCAGAGATCCATACTTAGTGAGGTCTTTATTAAAC
>JBBPCZ010000012.1:12074983-12094724 GCA_037974445.1 Brycinus macrolepidotus
TAATGGGACGCCTGACCCCGCGAAAACCAGCCGAGACTCAAAGCGCTGCGTGCTGCTCGCACCCCGAGCACAAAAAAACAACAAACTTTCAAAATAAAAGGATAAATAATGCGTTAATGCGATAATAACGCGTTAACGTTCCCAGCACTAATATATATATATATATGTGTGTGTATAGACAGAGAGAGAGAGATGCTTTGGATATATTAGTAATACATTTGTTTCATTATGACACCCACTGCAGTGCAGAAAGTTTCTTCCCCTATTTTAACACTTTTTGTCCCTTCATACTTGTAAAGGTAGCATTTGGCTGACACTTCTATCCAGAAGGACTTACAATCATTAGTTACAGGGACAATCCCCCTGGAGCAACTGAGGGTTAAGTGTTGCTCAAGGACACAATAGTAGAAAGGGGGGTGGTGGGTTCAAACCAGCAACTTTATGATCATCAGGTTTACAGGCAAGTGTTATACCCACTAGGCTACTATCACCCCATGGTAGTACTATTACTTGTGGTAGTGGTAGTTTTGCCAAAAATCACAAGTAGGCCTCTAAGAACTGTAACTCATAGTGATTCTGGGGCAGCTGGTGGCCTAGTGGTTAGGGTGTTCGCCCTGTGATCAGAAAGTCATGGGTTTGAATCCCAAGACTGCTAGTGGCACCTCTGAGGTACCCTTGAGCAAGATACCGTCCCCACACACTGCTCCCAAGTGCTGTGTTCCTGGCTGCCTCACTTGGTTAAATGCAGAGAAGAATTTTGCGCTGTGATGTGTTCACATAAGACAAAAATGGTCACATTCATTCAAATCTCAAGAACAGTTTGAGTTCAAATTTTGTGTGTTTCCATTGGCTCCCTCAACAAAATGGCCAATAAAGGTCAATCAAAATTCAGCTGTCACCTCAAGTCTGTTGCAATATCTTATGATCTAAAGGTTCAAACTTCATGAAAATTCACACCCTACCTCAAAACCACATTCTTTGGATCCATGCTAAATTTTGTGAAATCTTCCAAATGTACCTTGTCTTTAAACCTTTTATAGCACTTACAAAATTCAAATGGTCCTCTTTCACCTGATTGTCATTTATTCTCTCAAGTTCTGTGCTGGTCATGTTGCACACTGCAATGCGGCACAATGTCTTGTTTTTAAATCAGCTGACTGTCTATTGTCACTATCTTAAAAGTAGAATGAAAATGGAACTCTAACAAAAGGGTCATGCATTAATTTCAGGGTTCTTCAGACTTCTTAAACAGGTCTTTACATTCATTTACGAAAAAAAGTAACCATCAATTTAAAGTTTCTTTAGAGAAGCAAAAGTGGTGCTTTTTTGGAATTGAATCCCATCTAGCATTTTTACTTTTAAAAGTAAACTTGTGTGTAATTTAAATTAAGAACACACTGAAATAGGAATCTAACAGTTAGTCGATCAGTTTAAAATATAGTCCTTAGATTAATGACTTAAAGTAATAATCATTAGCTGCATTCCAGGCCTTTGGCTTCTTTCCTGTCTAAAGCATGCCCATCTGTCTCTGTCCCTCACTCGCCCACCTTCTAAATTTGTTCCTACCTACCAGCTTTTTCCTCTTTTCTGTCACTACCCTTGCTCCCTCTCTCTGTCTTTCTCCATCTCTCGCCTCTATCCTGCTGTCGAAGCCAGCGTGTGTCACTTTTCTCTTTGCTTTTTTTGTAACACGCAGCGGTGTTTGTTTTGCCGATGTTTGAGGGAAGCAGCTTTGGAATGAGTTCAGTCGGGTCGCCTCGCGTCCCCGTCTCTCCTGGGAAGCCTTCGGTGTCCTTCATCTCTTAATGTAGTTCCCTCTCTCCTCATCTCCGCACAGACGGAGAGAAAATAGCCCTCTCGCAGACCCGTCCCGCTCTTCCATTAAAGGAGGAGAAGGAGGGAGGGGAGGCACGGGAAGGGAGGGAGAAGAGTCGCTCAGATCAATAGCCTTTCCACTGTCGCTACAAGCCAGTGGATGTGTAAGCTAAGTATAGCGGCGGGCTGGTGCAGCAGCTTGTGAAGGAAAGCACAGGGCAAGAATCCAGAAACATCTCCAGCTTCTGCCCTTGAGACTCTACAGTGGTTTTAAAAATAAAGGTGTCAAAATGGGCTCCTTGGACTAATGCCACCAAAGAATCACTTGGTTCCCTAAAGAACCTTTTAATCAAGGGTTCTTTAGATCACATTTGTAGGGGAGACACCCTGATAATAAGAGAACCCAGAAAGGGCTCTTTAGATGAGGCTATAAAAGAACCATTTCTGATTCTCTAAATAACCTTAAAAATGGATGGGACTTTTGTAAAAGAGATATGCGAGTGTGATTATATTGTTAAAAAGATTCTCAACACAAAGGTTTTTGAAAGAATCCTTAAACTGGTAAAAAGCTAAGGTGGTTCTTCTGTGGCATCAGTAAAAGAAGCATCTGTGACAAATAACCATTTGTGGAAAAGTACAAAGAACCTCTACATAATGCAATGGTTCCGTTTCATCTGATCCTAGAGCCAAACATTCAAGTCAGGTAGAGGTTGCAGGCTAAAGTGTATTTGTGAGGAAAAGAAGTTACGTTTTATTTAGTGCCACTTTACAAATTCATATTAATTTGCGAATCCCTTTTCTAGGTTAAATTTCATTCTGTTCTGCTGGTGTAGCACCTGGACTGTTTCACTACTGTTACCATCTCACCCTTCAGAGAGTTGGCATATTGTGCAATATCTTATACCCTACCATGTGAATATCACTACTTATGTCAATATTACTTATATACTACTGATCTCTACTAAGTGCAATAACGTACTCCTAACTACCATCTGTGTTATTAGTAATTCACTCATCTATAGTGTTTAAACCCATCATTTGTAGCATAGTGTATTTTCACATTGAGTTTTTTTCTACAGGTTTTTATTTAGATTTATTTAGACGGTGTATTTTATACTGTTCTTGTCTCTGTGTCTCTCTGTGTCTTTGCAGTCAGAACATAAGCAGTTTCCTCCGGGATCAATAAAGTTATCTGAACCTGATTCTGATTTAAAGAGCTCTCAAAAAAAGGGCAATAGCATCTAAAAACTACATGTCAATAAATGCTGGGTGACCTAAGAAATTTCACTTCAGTTCTCTGTCAAACTCACTACTTAAGTACGTTTAAGACCTGGCCCTTTGTACTTCCAATTAAAGGTGCAATTTTCTGATAGGCTGTTTTTACTTTTGCTTGAATTATTATTTCATTGATTTTTAATTGAGCACATGATCAGGCTGCAGCAGCTGGTAACCTCTTTGCTGTACCAACAGCCTCTACTGCTCTAGGAAAGATTTCCACTAGATACTGAAACATTTCTGTAAGGATTTGATTTGATTTCATTCAGCCACAAGACCATCACTGAGGTCAGACACCGGTGTTGCTTGATTAGGTCTGGATTTCAAACGTCAATCTGATAGTTTGTCATAAACTCGTAGGTTTCAGAATTTCACCAAAACTAATTGGCACTCGAATGGATGAAATTGTGTTAAATGGGCAAATTCCATCTTACTCAAAAATACGAGCTGTGGCGTATCATCAGCCAGTGAATTTTCTGATACACAGTTGAAAAAGCTGGCATTGGTCCATTCTACCAGTTGCCAATGACTACCTAAATGCAAAGACGTTTTTATTTGGTGACATGATCATTTGCTGTCTTTTTGAATTAAGAAAACCTTGTAAATGTACCAAAAGTTTTTTTAATGGCACATCATTACTTCAAAGAACATAGCCTAATGCTGGAGAGCTTTATATATCGCTTGATGATTGGTAGTCACTTGCCTGGGCATTTGAATGCATGCATCTCACTGTAGTTGAATCCAACAGTTACAAGGAACATCTTGATACTTGTTGATATGGAGGACAGAGATGGTGATCGTACAAGTTATCGAACAAAGAAACAAATTTGATGGAAGGCTTCAGCCGTATTAAGCATGAAAACTAATTTGCCAATTCCTCATTCCACTCTTCTGAGCTGCATTCTGACATTGCCTGTCTTAATTTTCCGTCGGTGTAGACGTGAGGCTTGGAATCAGTCATCCGCCACCAGATAGAAACTAGAGAGACACACACTCTCAAAGTCATACCCACATAAGTTAGGGTTCCAGCAATATGGAACATGTCACCAATACTGATACATATACCCATATGCAAATACACACATAACCATTCACACACAAACACACACACACATACACACACAAGCAAATGGCTTACGTAGTGTGGAGACACATGACTCAACAATTCATTTGTAAAGCAGTGGAGAGGACCACAGCAGGGCCGCAGCTCCAAATGAGCTTTCACACATTAGCTGATCTGTTTATGAGCTTTGGATCTTGAAGCGCCTGCGAATCATTTTCACCCATCTTCCCATCCCTCCATCCTTTCACACTCTTAACCATTAAGAATGGCTCAGGATCTGCATACTTGATACTCCCTCGAACCTGCATGGTGATTTACAGGCAGCGTGTGAGAGTCAGAGAAGCAATGTGTGTAAGCGTAATTACCTCGAGGCCCAGAAATTTACAACTGGGGCAATTAGGAGGAATACAGTCCGCAGTGAATCCAGTAACAGCGAGAGAATGAATGAGCCGAGATGCCGTTCGGAATGACTCATCTTAATATGAGGATGGGAGGAGGAGAATGATTAGTTATGAGGAATGAAAATGCAGAATTTATACAAGGCTGTTTTCGTTTATCCTCGCAAATGAACTCTAAAAGCACACAATCTACCACTAAATGACTGAAAATAGTACTGGACATATCAGGAAAATTACATCTGATTAAATTATAATTGACCAAATAGCAAACACGCCTTTCGCAGCAGTTTAAGTTCAACATTAAATGAACATTTAATTTCATGAACAGTGCAGTCACTGTGCTACAAGACAGCCCACCATAATTTGCTCACCTTGACTGTAAACACTTCTCTTTACTGCAGTAAAGCATCCCTGTGTGTTTTTCCTGAGTTCCCCCTCTTCCATATATCAAGCCTGTTGTGTTTACTACACTGACCACAGTAGGCCCCCTAGTGGACAGACTATCATAATATCCACATACACACCTTCACTGACATCACCTCCCTCTCTCTCTCTCTCTCTCTCTCTCTCTCTCTCCTCTCTTTCTGTCTTACTCTCTCTCTCTGACACACATACACACACACACACCCACACACACACAGCAACAATATACATTATCTTTTTCTAATGCTTTAGAAGCAAAGTCTTTCTTTCTTTCTTTCTTTCTTTCTTACTTTCTTTCTTTCTTTCTTTCTCAGGATCTATCTATAGTTATTGTGACAATATATTGTCATTCCTCAGGCCCTGTGCTGTCTGTCTATCCCTCCTCAGTGTGTGTGGGTGAGGCTCTCTCAGTAGAGATGGGGAATAAAGCAGGTTCTGCTTGGTTTAAGCACCATGACCAAGCCTGAGCCTTTAAAACATTATTTCTGCTCTGCCGTCAGTCAGGAAGCCCTGCTGACACACACCAGCACAGTGCCAATGCTTCCCTAAGGCCATCCTACACACACACACACACACACACACACACAGACTAAAAACACCTACGAAAGTTTTCACCTCACTCATTCATCTTCCTATCCTCTCACATACACCACCATGCCATAAGAAGATAATACATACTGCCTTTTCCCAGCACACACACACACACACACACACACACACATACACCCACACAGACACACACACACATCACACATACACACACGCATCACACACACATACACACACACACGCATCACACATGACACATCTGTCTGCTTATTGTACTCCCCCACACATATAGACATAGACTCCCAGCACACTCTCTACAGGGGAAGGAGTGCTGTTGCCCTGAATAATTTAACGGCCTCAGCATATATCTTGCAGCAATTTACACCTGCACTGACACACACACACACACACACACACCCACACCCAGGTACAAAAAAGACCTCATACCTGAATTCCACATTAAATGCATTTTCCTGCTGTTCATTTCTTTATTAAAAGGTGGGAAGTCTCATTTGCTCTGCATAATGGAATAGATGGAGAGATGACCTGGTGTTGTGTGTACATGTGCGAAAGACTAGGTTGCAATAATATGGCATGGGAAACTTAAAATAGATATGCCATCTCATTTCTATAAATTATGAAATGTGTCAGTTTATAATCTGGTAAAAATATATATATATATAGACTTGCAACTGGCACAAAAAAATAGGGTCACTCGGTGTACAATATGATCTGGTTCTTTATTCAGCTAAACCTCGAGACACAGCAGAAAAATCTGTTTTGGAAAGACAGATTTCTCTGTCCAGTTTTTTCCTCTTGAGGAAAACACAAACAGAACATAGACATTTGACAGAGGGGTGCAAAGAGAGATGGAAGAAGCAAGAATGACAAGTTGGCAGTGAGTTACAGTCTCTCTGTTTTTCTCATTAAACACAACCAAACCTCACTTTCCAACGCACCCTAAATAAGCAAGCTTTTTCTTCCCACAAAGCAATACTTTTCATTACATTTAAGTCATGATAAAGTGTCTCCCTCTTCTACTAGTAAACACAAATGTGATACAGATTGTAAGTTTAGAAGCTACACTTTCAGCAGACTTCTGCTGCCTGTTTCAGTGAGTTCCAGGTGAGAAGAATGATCAGATTGCATATATTATAACTGGTGAAAACTGCAGGAGTTCCCATCAACCATGAAAACAGTAGGTCTAAATGTATGGGATTTGAAGGGATGAGCAGAGTCCGGTTCAGTTACTTTGGGACTTGATGCCCCCCAGTATCACTTGCCCTACAACATGAACTGCATTTTGCACATGTAACTCTCTGTTCTGCATTTTTGCACACACTACTCTCTGCTGCTAGAATATAGTATCTGTCATAATACTGTATTCATTCAGACTAGTACTGTAAAGTAAAGTGGCCCCTTAAACTCACGCGTGAACACAGCACAGCACACAGTGTGAACATGTGAAATTCTTTCTCTGAATTTAACCCATTCACCAAGTGAAGCAGTGGGCCAACTGGGGGCAGTGTGTGGGGACGGTACCTTGCTCAAGGGTACCTCAGTGGTGCCACTAGCAGTCCTGGAATTCGAATCCACGACCTTCTGATTGCAGGAGCAACTCCTTAACCACCAGGCCACCTATTGTACTAAATGTTCTCTTGTCAAGTTGTTTTGTTGCATTGTGTTTTTCTTGCACCCTCTTTCGTCCTGTCTTGCACTTGTGGTCTTGTGGTGTTCTGTTCTTGTGTTGGTCCTGGAAGCACATTGTTTCATGTCACTGTGTACTGTGTATATATGGTTGAAATGACAATAAACCTACTTGGCTTGACTTGAACCAGCTGGAGTGCAGACAGGGCAACAAAACTGAACCAGCCAGTTGAACCACAGTCACACAGACATCTCTGCTCCATAGAATTCTCTGCTCCTGCCCTCCCAGGATGTCAAATTCACAATCAATCTAGATCTTGTATAACCGTCATTTAAATTGAGTTCTTGAATAACTGAAGCTTAGGAGAACCCCAGGCTTGAAACTCCACTTTTCCAAAATGCTGAGTATAACAAAAAACAATGAAACAAAAGGATCAAAGGGAGAATAAAAACAATAAATTTACTAAAACAAGGTCATGAATCAATACAGTAAAACAAACACAGCAATCGATAGAAACAGTCAATAAAAACAATCAACTTAGTCTGTTTACTGCGAAGAAGTTTCCACCACCTGCTCATCTCTTTCCTATTTTCTTTGACTTTTATGCCTGTCTCAGTTCTGCACGGGCGGGTTTGGCTTTCTAGTGTTTTGCAGAAGCCACCCACACTGTAAATCCAAAAGTGTAGGTCCTAAACACAAAAACATTACTCTGTAGCACTATGTAAACGTGTCACATTTCATCATCATTTAAGCTGTTCTCCAATTCCGGATCAAATTCAGGAAGCGTAATCTAATTCTAAGGGGGTTCTCATCTCACATTGCTCGCTAACAGCTCAACACACACACACTCATACACACGCACACATAGGCAACACTGACCTAGTTAATTTGACAACAAAGTTAAGAGAAACCATTCTATTTCATGATATTGTTTTAAAAAATACATAATTTGATTTTTAGGATGGCCACGAGGGACCTGCAGAAAGAGCCTATGCTGGCATAACAGATTGGAATGACAAGATAAGAAAGAACTTTGTTTATTCTGAGGGAAATTCTTTTTTCATGAACATTCTCAATGCAACAAGAAGAATAAAAGATAATAAGACAATAGAATAAAAAAAGACTAACAATAGTGCAATAACAAGAACAGTACTGTAACAAAATAACTAACACACACAGTGCTGTGTGCAAGGTTTAGTGGTAGTTATCCACTTTGTACACCTCATGAGTCTTTTGGAACAAAATGTAGATACAAGTTCATTTCTCATGAATGTATTTTGGTGGTTGAAAAAAATCATCTGCCCCTACAGATTATACAAAATGGTCAAAAAAGCTTGGATATTTCATATGTCTGTCAAATGGCCCCTTCCTGTATGCAGTTTTTCACCATGTTGAGCTACAGAGTACACTAGACTCTGGCTTATGAGACCACAAAAACAAATAAACATGTTGGAGAAGAAAACACACGTCAATACATAACTCAGTCACACAGTGTTTAGGTTTTAAGAATCATTTAAAACCCTTTTTTTAAGACTGTACTTCAGTCTCATTTTATGCTCCAGCCTATTCATCTACACTGTTTTCTGCATCATGATTGACATTGTTCAATGTCGCTGCTTGACCATGGAAATTTCATTCATGAAGCTCCCAATGACCAGTCCTTGTGCTGATGTTGCTTCTCTGAGGAGCTTGAAATCAGTAGTGAGTGCTGCATCCGAGGACATTAATAACAGTGCTTACAGTTGACTGGGGCAGCACAAATTTGGCTTGGAAATTTGTCATAGGCTCTTCCGCACAACCCATTCCAATGTTTGTTTCTGAAGACTGCAAGGTTGTATGCTTGATTTCATGCACCTTTTAACAATGAGGGTGTTTGAAAATAGACAAAGGTACTAATAAAAAGGAGTTGGTGAAGGTCCCTTGATGGTTCCTTGATATTTTTACAATGAGCACAACATCAACCTTGCTGACAAAAGGCTATGATTAATTGATATTGTGTTTATCAACATACAATTCACTCCTTTTAGGTAACATCACATTTTGAATGTTTGTAGTGGTCTACCCTGAGGATATGCCAGGAATATATCAAATATCATTTAGCATTGTGTTTTTATAAGCCTCCATTACTAATGTATATAATGTTTATCTGATAACAAGAAAAAAGTTATGGTGCAAAAATAAAATTAAAAAAAACAATCGTAGCTTGCTTTATAGCTTGGTTTATTTACCGCTGTCTCCTAGTGATTAAGGCTATGATAACTGGGCAGCTTTAGCAACTATTTAAAAAAAAAAAAAAAACTACTACAGATTCAGCCTCGACGCTGTCAAGGACACCGTATGTAAGGGGGGGTGTTATTTTTTGGGGTCCATAATATGTTTTGACACGTTATATATTAAATCATTATTAATTTTGATGAAGTGTGGGCAGGTTGTATATAAATGAGAACAGCATGAGCATAAAGCATGAGCACTTTTTTTTTTTGCCCTTGGATAAGCTCCTGATAGTGAGTAAGGCTCCATTTAGTCATGTAAGAAGAGTGTGGGTTGGGGATGAACAGGTTCTTGGGGTCATGAATTATGTGCGCAGCCAAGTCAGTGTGTGCTTGAGTGCGTGAGAGGATTGCATATGTAGTGGTTATAAAGGAGCGGTTCAGTGTGTGTGAGAGGGAGAGAGTGAGAGAGAGAGAGAACGAGGGACAGAGTTAGGAAGGGTTACTCTGTACATTAATTATTTTCTGGGGTCTAATGAGTGAATGTGCGAGTGTTTCTGCGTCTGTGTGTGCGATCAGTAGCTGGCAGGTAAGTGCAGCTCAAGGTGTGTGTAGGTTAAATAATGCAAATGAGGCACAGCATCTGTGTTCTTATGCATAATGTATGTAGCCCATGAGGAACCCAGCAAGGCAGTACTCTTAACTAGTTTACCTGTGACCTTTCTAAACGACCTTTCTGCTTAGGCCTGCGATGCTGACTCACTGCCATATGCTTACTCCCGATACCGAGCAGTATGTTTCAGAGATATTCTGTCCTACAGTAACTGTGCAGGCTAGACGCCAGAACTAAATCATGAGCAGGGCATCCAAAAATCACTCTTAATTTTTCCATAGCTCTCCCGGGGAGCACTGTCCAACGCACTCTGCTGAATTACTGACTGTCGATGTTGTGCTGAATTCTGACTCCTAAAAGTAGCATGAGTTGTGAGTTTTGCTTTCAAATATTACTGTGGACTCAACATACCTCGGTGCAAAACAAATTCACAGCACAGCAGTAGCTGGAAATAACGTTTAGCAGGAGAGCCATCAATAGAATTTACAATTTAAATGTATTTAAACAAGAGGGTCAAAGTTGTGGAATTACAGCAACTGGGCTTTAACCTGGACTACTATGTTTCAAAGGGTCAGACTAGGAAATGGCGAAAAAAAAAAAAAATTAATTAAAATTAAAATTAATTAATTAAAAAACATTATATATATATATATATATATATATATATATATATATACTTTGTTCAATCAATGTATTAATGTATTATTAAGAGATACAAATACAGATATAAAATCATCTTATCTTCTAGACTGGTCTCTGTCCTGCAAACCAAGCCTAAATACAGCCTTATTAAACATGTTATTAAAATAATTAAAGCCAAAATGATCCCTAAGTTCTTTTCTATTCCGCTAACCTATTACACACAGCCTTACTAATCTCCAAAATAATCCCATAGCTCTGTAAAAATTCTAATAATTTTTTTAAAGTCTGTGCCCTGTTGCTACTATGCTACACTGATTAAGTTTAAAATAACAGCCTTTCATTTACTCTAGTCTTGTTATAATTAACAACATTGGCAATATTGCTAGAATTGATAATATTAACCTTTAAGAATACAGTATAATTTCAAGCATGAGACTTTTTATTGACCTACTGGATTTACATAAAGTTAACGATGTGAACTTATTTCACTGGTACCAATAAATAACTGAACAAATGTTTACATGTGTAGACATGTTTACAGGAACCCAAATGTTAGTTATTTTTAGTGATCCTTCTGCTCATTGTGGGTGAGAAGGAATGTGCACCATTATTAATTCATACCTTGACAGGTAGCATTAGTGTGTTCCCCTGTCACAGGAACGCCATCTGTTAATCAAGACTTTATGCGATTAACAGCATATGCTGAGAGCCGGAATTGCATGAGCATATATGCTCAGATTGCTAGATGAACATTTTAACAAACTGCTTCTCCTCAAGAGAATTAGGCAGACACATGATTTGTATATTTAATCACAGTTTCAGAGTTCATTTCAGAATCAGCCTCTGTGTAATTGTGCATGGGAGACTACAGTTTGAGCCTCAACTCGTTGTCCCATGCAATCCTCCTGTAGGACTAAGTGAAACAGTGCAGTATTTATACAAACTGTCGGGAAAGAACTTTTACTGTATCGACTGTGTAAACTACAGAACATGTCATGCTACTTTTGTTTATATTTTTTTTATTAAATAGATTGATTTAAATTGCAAAAAGGAAAAAATGAAAGAAAGCTGAAAGAAAAAAAAAAAAAGAGAAAGCGAAGTAACTGCAGTAGCAGACCATTCTGCATTTGGACAGATTGGCGGAGGTTGACGTACTGCCAGAGTTATTTTCTGAAAATCAATAGCTAAAATGCAAATGAATCATTCCTTTTCCTCCATGGGCAGCATTGGTGTGAATATATATTTATGTCAGAGGCATAAGTAATTTAAGCTTCAAAGTCAAAGTATATTGTGTTGTGGAGGTCACATCACAGTGGGCAAGGGGGTTAGATTAGGGCAGTCTGAATCATAATTAGCATACTGAGGCCTGTTGGGAAGGAGAAAGATGAGGTGGATAAAAGCAAGTCAAAGCAACACAGTCATGCTGATTCTGCTGCCACATAGTCTCTTAAACATGCTTCTTGGCTCAAAAGTACATTTCTTGGGGAAATGTTTCAGAAGTATACTTCAAAAAAGGATTCTGCAGACATATATCTCATATACAAAAGTAGTTCTTTCAAGAATCATCTGTTGAAATGTTCCTTAGGGAACTTAAGGTGGTTCTTCTAACACTCCAAGAAACCTTGGCATATTGGCATCTTGGTATCTTCTACGTCTGCCTCAAAATGCACACCTTCACACCCTTCCACAGCAGATGTGAGACTGTATCTTCAAATCAATTAAATCTGAGAAAGAATGAGATGGCATCCCTCCAACAGAACAATTTTTTTAGTGTGCTGTTTGAGCAGGCTTAAAGTAGTTGAGAAATACCAGAAGTGTTTTTGTCTGGTCGAGTCTTTATTCAACAGGTGAGGTCAAAACTGCGGCAGAGCACATGAGGGCCTGTGAAAATGTCATCACCAGCTGGCTGCCACACATTTATTGGCCAAGAGGGAGTCTGAACCCACCTTAGTCTCTATTAGGTGGGTCAAGAAATGCCCTGTTGTTCCACCTTCAGCAGAGCCGTTTGAAAAAAATGTGTGTGACTCACGCATGCCTAGGCTAGCGCTCCCTTCTTTTCAAGCAATGTGAAAAAATGATGCCGGTACTTCTTATTCAAAATAAGCAGAGTGACACGGCGGCACAATGTAAACCATCAATTAGCGCGGCATAGCGTTAGTGAAAGAAGTAGGTGCCACGAGAAGCCGAAGGAGTGTGAGGAGACTAGCACTCCGGGGCTATTAGGTTAGTAGGGCAGGAAAATTCAATGTGTTCCGTCAATGCAGCGGGTTTGCCCTCGAGAAAGTTAGCAAAAGTCAGGTAAAATAAACACACATTTCATTGGTTGTAGAAAGGTTTATTGTCTTCATGAGTGAGAATTTCACAGCTCTAATGTGGCCTCGCATGGTTTTAAAAAAAAACAAAAAAAAAAAAAGAGTGGGCTCTCAACAGTGTGAGAGGGTGTTTCATAATCAAAGCGTGGAGTCAAAGCTGAGAGATAAAAGGAGAAGGGCTGCAAGGCCTGTCTGACAAGTGTGCCAAGCCTCTTCCACCTCTTCCCTTGGCTTTTTTTTCTCCCTCTCTCTCTCTCTCTCTCTCTCTCTCTCTCTCTCTTTCTTTTAAAGAAGGGAAAGAGAGAAAGACTTATTAAAGTAGAAAGAAGGTAGGAGAGGAAAAAAAAAGCATTTCTCCGTTCTCTCTGTGCTTCTCCTTTATGTTTGGAGGACTATAGAGGGGACGGTGCAGGGTGATGATCAGTGAACACCACGGTGGCACACTTCACAGTGCCTCTAATTGAAACGTCCTTTTCAGGCCTCCAATGGGGGTCCTATTTCACACACACTGTGTCCCACCTCCCCCACCACCCACCCACATGCACACACAAAAACATTCGCCCACCGCACGCACACATATGCTTGTCTTCACTCAAGGCGTTTGAGGGCTCTTGAAGAAGGCTCACTTGCGCAAGTCCCATCACTCTCAGCCTCTCTGCAAAGGAATTACTGTGGACTTCAACACTGGGTGGTTCACACACCCCACTGCAAAGCCAGCTGTGGCTCCGTGTTCCAGAGGATTCGTCGAGGATTTGATAAAGTTGTATATAAAGTTGTGCTGTGGAGTTTCTGAAATCCAGGCTAACAACATGCCTTTCAGTCTGGCTATTAACCCTTAGAGCATAAGCCACACAGATCTGTACTAGAAGTGCAACAAATGGTAAATCATTGTCATACAGACAAGCAACTCCTTATATAGAAGTCCCCCCAGTTTGTGTTGATGCTCGAGGTGTCAGACGTCATGCTGAGCTTTTTATAATGTTCCTGTGTCAGAACCAAAGTTATTGTAATTTAAAAAACATGTAATAATAATAACTGCTACTGGGGTTTTAAAAATGGCATCACATGCAAATGCCCATAAAGAACAAAAAATGCCCAAAGTTCTTTTATTTTAGGTCTTAGAAACAGATGGAAAAATACAAGATCTTTGAATCCAGGAGAACTTGCAGGTTAGTCTCCGCCTACAAATGGGTGGGGAAAACCCGCAGGGGGAGGGGGTCCAGAGAGCGGCCATGTGGTGACGTGCCGAGAGAAAGCGCATCAAATGGCGAATGTGTAGGAAAGCAAACACCGGTTTTAGACTGTCTTACACTCTTTTTATTTATTGAAATCAGATTTTACTAATACACTCTGATATCTAAGGGTTAATTGACCCTTTCAGGCATGATGTCCACACGTGTGGAAAGTTGAATTGATACCATTTTCTTGTTCAGTTATATGCTTCGTTAGATTCAAACTCCTTTTTGGATGCACTGTGAGAACCATTACAATAATGTAACATTAACCATTATCATGAATTCAGGGTGAAATACAGTATACAGATTTTATGTAGCTAAACAGATTAATGTAGAAAGTAGAATTTACACCTATATTGTTTTAATCTCTCTCTTGCCGTCTGTAATATAATCACTCTCTTGGTGCATCTACATGGTAGGTTTAGATCAGGAGGGGTGGGGTGTATTTTGTCAATGGGGACGAGAGCCTTTTTGACAGAAGTTTTGCTTTGGCAAGAAAATACATTTGTCAGTGTTTGATATGACTTCTTTTCTTGATGCTTATGTTTTTATGTATTTAGGATTTTTTGACTTGAACGGCATCAAAATGTGTTTACTTTTAGAAAGGTCTAACAAGGCTAAAGGAAAACTTTTTTTGCTTCACTCCTGTGAACATCATAAAAAATGTTGAGATATCAAATACCTTTTTTTTGTATTTTCTTAACTAACTTTTCACATACAGGAACGTCATACAACAACAGACTGCATGAAATTATAAACTGCAAAATCTACAGTTTTCTTGGAACATACAGTGGGGCTCAAATTTTGTGGCCACCTAAGAGTTGCCTGAACTCACACTTCAACAAAAGAAGTTTTAGCTTTTTTTGCACAAAGCCCTTAATATGGCCAATATAACACATTTGTTTAATTTTGGATTGTGATCTAGAAATAGAGTCTTTAGTATTGTATCTTTTTTAATTTCATTTTTAACTATTTTTTAGAATTAGAGAAAAAATGTAGACTTTTACAAATTCTAAAACCTCATTCTGCCGTATGGATTGCACTAATGAATGAATGAATGAATGAATCTCCCTATCCATGTCCTTCAAACTCCTTGTCTCTTCACTGTCTGCCAAACACATGGAAGCAGTTGTTACAGATGGAAAAACCAGTGAACAGCGAAAACCCCGCGTGGCACCTTTATTTGTTTGACAGTTGCGGAAGGAAAGCATCAGCGGACAAATGAAAATGTAAAGAATTAGCGTAATAAGCAGTCATTTAGGATCAGGGTTCCACTGAACCACAGCTTTTGTTTTTTTCCGCGCAGACTGCGTGAAAGTCTCAACCTTGTGAGGGGAAAGACAGGAAGAAAAGAGGAAGGCAAGAGTGAGAATGACACAATGGTAAATAACAGATGTTGTTTTTCAGCTATAGATGACACTAATGATGCCCTATTGTACCACCGAGGAGGAAACAAACTAGGGCCACCATGCAGGTGAAGGAGACTGAAACTGTTTTTTTTTTCCTGTTTTTGAAGAACTCAAAACTTCTACACAAACTTTCATCATCGTCTTTACTTAGCAGGGTTTTTTTAACTTTATGTAGAACTGAAGATTCTCAGAGCAGATGAAATCTAAGCTAACATCCAACTGTGCAAGCGTTTACCATATTGCTTAAAGATAAACCATGAGCTGCGACTGCTGTGCCGTTTAGCAACATACAATTAAATGCATGAGGAAACAGCAGGAAATGAATCAAGTAGTCAAATAAATGTGGACGCCTCCGCCCTTATTTTTCCAGTTGTGTTTGTTTTCCATTCCTCTGAAATACGACAGCGCCTGCACACACACACACGCGGAGGCTCCCTGTCGGCACTGCGTCTTTATTTTTCACCACCCCAGTGGCCCACAACAGCCGGTGCTCACTCAATTTCACACGGCATCCAGTACCGAGCAGAGAAAAGTCACAGGTAGACTCGACGTGCATGGACCAGATATGCCGGATGGGACATATTTAGCACAACACCTGAGATCATGCCAAGGCAATATTCTCATAGGGCTGTTTGTGGTGGCAATGCGAAATAGTCTCACAAACAGCTGGGGCTCAAAATTGAAGCCTCACAAATGAACTAGGAAAGCATTGGCACAGCAAGTGGAGTGTTTTGTTACACTTAATTCACTCAACACTTTGTTGGCTCTGAAGAATGCCTGGGAAGTGTGGGGGAAAAATGATTTGTAGAAAGTCTCAAAAAAGTTTTAAACTTGAAATAAACATTATTAACGTATGATCCCAGGAAGAACATAGTAAGACCTAAGAAAATATTACACAAACACACACACACACACACATGCACGCACACACACCTGACAAATCTGGGCAATCATTTTTTTTTAGTAAAATGTGGCCTGTGCAAGAGTGAAGCCAAATTTTAGTGCACAATTTCTATTTATATGCTGAGTTTAACATATTGGGAAAATAAACCATTGCAAAATGACTTTTGTGCTGTTACAAGTAGGAAGAAGGACAAAAATCTGAAATAAACAAATGTTATATTTAGAACTTTTAGGTAGCACACTGAATGAAACCCCTCTGTCATGCCCTTGGCGCTCGACATGAGATGAAGAGACCTCAAATCCAGAACCATCTCTCAAATCTACCAAAAATTAGAAAAAAAAAGAATTATTTAAATTTGTTTTTAAAACTTCACAGATTTGTTTATTCACAGTCTAAACTGGGCAATTATACTGACTGACGACCTTTTTTTATCTTTAATCATTTATAAAGCCTGGATCATCTTTATTATAGAGGACATTATATAAACCCTACCAGAGCTCAGCACAGCTTGCTGCTGTCTCTCACTGTCTTCAGCCAAAATGCTGACAGTGGGCTTGCTTGCTAAAATATGTGCATATTATGTGAAGAAAAGGCAAGGCTAGGGCTATCACACAGTGAAAACTCAATCATCACTTTGAGTATATGTATGTCCATTAAATATGGATGTGTTATTACTGTAGATGAATTATTAATGTATTTACTAATATTATTAGGGATTACATGACTGGATGCTGGTCAGGATAAAGACGATATTAATATTTGAACTGCTCACAACTGCTAAGGTCAAAACGCCAAATGAAGCAGAGAGGTAAACATTAACTTTTGCACCTGTGGGAGTTCAACCATTCTGGGAAAATCAGAAGAATTATGGAAATTAAATACGAATTTAATGTGTGAGAACATCAGCAGGCTTCCCAGTATGTGTGTAATATAATCAGTTTAGCAGTTCACATCAGGCAAAGTCAAATCAAAAGCACTCTTCAGCCTTAAAGGGCCCATAAAACACACTTTTCTGTGGGTTTTTTTAATGCAAACATCGATTCATAATATATAATACACTCCAGTCGATACTGCCCATATTTAGACTGCTAAAACAAATGGACTGCACAAACAGCTCATTTTGAATTCAGTGTTTTTGTGATGTCACAAAGCACAATGCATTCACCTATATCTGCCCTTTCAGACTACAGCAGTACATAGACTGCTTTTTTTAAATACAGAAAACGATACAGGGCAGCCGTTCCATCAGAAACGCCCACCATATAGGTGCACTTTACAATTACGGACTGTGGCCCACCTGTTGCATAATTGGTCATTAACCCTCTACCTCATCCATCAGTAGGAGGGGACATAAGGCATAAGGGACATCATAGTACCGTTGTCTGCTTAAAATATTTCGCCATGTTTAAGATAGCCCTCTCTGAGTATCTTACCTCTCAGAAGCACCTGGCTCTTGTTTTCTCATCTTCTTCCCCTAATGAAGATATATAATAACTTTACGTAGGCTTTATTAGCAGAACCTCATTTGGTCCACCACTCTATTAATTTCTGGCTGCCAGTGGTCCTGTGGTGGTCTCTTTCCACTGATGGATGGGGTAGAAGGGGGTGACAAATAGTGCAGCAACAAAGGGGTCTACAAAATGCACCTGCGTGGTAGGTGTATGTGACAGCATGGACAGTAAGTTTATTTCATGTGGGTTTCTGTTATTTTGTAGACGCCTGTATATCAGTCTTAAAGGCACAGTTCTACGAGAGGAAGAGAGGTAAGAAAATGGTCATGTAAAATGTAATTATGTTTGGTTTTGGTATATAAATCCACCTCAGTGGGGGAAAGGAAAGAAAAAGTGGGGCATGGCCCTTTAAACATTGAGCAAAGAAGCGTATTCAAATAAGGGAAAAAGAGGTTCCAGTCCTTACTGCCATCATTTCACTATAGAGCACAAAGTGGACAGTTTAGCTGGGGCTAAATGATGTGTGGTGTGTGTGTGTGTGTGTGTGTGTGTGTTTGTGTGTGTGTGTGTGTGTGTGTGTATGTGTGTGTGTCTGTGTGTGTGTGTGTGTGTGTGTGTGTCTGTGTGTGTGTCTGTGTGTGTGTGTGTGTGTGAACTCATTGCTTGGGCCACTGACAGATGTGTATTTCTGCTGACAGCGCTGATCCACAGCGAGCCGGGCTGGCTTCTCACCAAGCTATTACTTAATTCATTGACATTTGCTGTAATTGCCTGGGGCCAGTTTGCAGTGGAAGTATGGGCTTCTAACAGGATTAGATTAGAAAAATACAATTACCATTTCAGATTTAAGAGAAGTAATCTGGGGGTCGCTTTTGACATGGGGAGGAGGAGAACAGAGAAGAAAAGCTGGAGGCCTCTGCAAGGAAACGGCAAGGGATGGCGGGGCGGGGGGGTGGGGGGTGGGGGGTTTGTGCGTTGCAAAAAAGAGATGATTTCCTCAGGAAATGTTAATGCATTAAGGTTAACCCACTGAAAGGAAAGGATGGAGCGATGGGCTCGCGAGTGGAGGCGTACGGCTGGTCGTTATGGATGGTTCCCCATTTTTCTCTCCTGTTTCTTGTTGGCTGGTGGTTTATCACGATGGCTTGCTGCCTGCTCCTGCAGAAATGGCCTGTCAGGGCCGCTTGGATGTGTCGATTCAGAGATAATGACATATTGAAGGCTATGAACCACATTCGTGTCACCCTTCTGGTAATTGGTTCCTCTACCACTTTATTGTCTCCTGCTGCAGTGCTCATCGGTTATAAAAGGGTGTGTGCGTGTGTGTGTGTGTGTGTGTGTGTGTGTGTGTGTGTGTGTGTGTGTGATATGGAACCCAGAGAAGATCTTATATTCTGTGTAAAGTGTTGATTCAATGTCTCTCTTTCTCTCTAATCTAATCCTCCCAAAATCTATCAGTGTGTTACCAGGACACAGCCAACTGTTTAACATTCTCGTTTGGCCTTACACCTCGCTGAACAGTTCTAATCTGATCATCGAAAAGGCCCTTTCTGATGACCCTGAGAGAAGTGAATGTATAAATAGAGAGTGTAAAATGAACGTGTCGTTGCTGTCACAACAAAACTTCATATCTTCAAAATGGTCATATTACAGGAGAAAGAAAAAATCCCTCTTAGTTTCAGCCATGTGACGTTTCAGCCATGGCCACTAGGTTGTCAAACTACACTCAACAAAAATATAAACGCAACACTTTTGTTTTTGCTCCCATTTTTCATGAGATGGACTTAAAGATCT
>JBBPCZ010000012.1:12108784-12135557 GCA_037974445.1 Brycinus macrolepidotus
CTGAAGCGTTAAGATTGTCCTTCACTGGAAGTAAGGGGCCTAGCCCAAACCCTGAGAAACAGACACTTTTGTCCATATAGTGTATGTTTCACAAACTCTGTTTTCTTAGCCGGAGTTGAATTACACCCATAGATAATGTTTTAGTGGGAGGGAACTTTATCAACACCACTCTCTCTTCATCAACTTCTGTTTGTCTAAAGCTTGTTAATGACTACTTCTTAATGGTGTCTTTTAAGCCCTGTGCCCCACTTCATGCAGTGGTCAGGGCTATGCGCAATTTGTGAGTACTTTTAGAAAATCGAATGTTAAATTCAGACCTGTGAGCGCCTGTTGAGGTCATATCTAGATTTGTTTGGCACTGCATCTGCACTCATATACATCTGACCCTGAGTGACTTAAAACAAAATTCTATTGAAAGGTAGAATTAAGCTTTTATCCCCCACCACTACCACCACCACCTCCACCCCTGCATAATAGGCTTAAGGAAATCTTTAAACTCAGATCAGTTTCCTGATCAGAGCCTACTCATCACCTTCTGCAGCCACTGGGCAGAGTGGAACAGACTCTGTAAAACAGATGATCATCAGTCTACAAAGCCAAGGCAATCATGTCCTCCAAAGACAAATTGCTCTGGTAAGATTCTCCATAATTTAGTATCCCATCCTTCCACCGGGCCCCTTTCCCTCCCACCCAGCTCTCCTTAAGTCTCTAACTCGCTGGCTGGCCAGGGAGTCAAACCGACTTCTTTTAAATCTATAAATCTATTAAATTATGATGTGTCATGTAATGAATTCTCCTAGGGGAATATGAATCACATGACAGATCCCTGGCGTGCCCTACCTTTGACACTTTGTATGCACATTTCACTGGGACAGATTAAAATTAGCCCCCACTCCTTAAATTATTGAACCCGTTTCTCACTCCCCATCTGCAATCAGTTTCTGGAGACAAAGAAAGGGGAGGGGTTGGAGGTGTGGGGGGAGTAAAACGAAAGAGAAACAGCGTGTGTGTGTGCATATGTGTGTGTGTGTGTGTGTGTGTGTGTGTAAGAAACAGACAGTAAGAAAGCATGATGGAGGAAGGAGAGAGAGGTCAGTGACAGCCAAGTGAGTCAGGTTTAAATGCATTACCTTTGACCTGTGCAAAAGCCCTGGGTATATTATGACTTGCTGGTTAATAATTCTGCAGATGTGCAAATCGTGCTACGTTATAGGTTGTAGTTCAAAATGTGGACTTTTTTTTAACCGTCATTTATTCAGGAGGAAAATTCTGAAGGCTGTTAATTTTTAATCCTAGCATTTATTATTAAACCAATCCATATAAATGTTTCACATTCTAATCATATTAACAAGATTGAAAGACGAGACTCTATTTTCTGCTTTCCCCACTCTTTCTTATATTCCATTATATTTGTGTTTACCAACAACAGTCCGGGTTTCAGTGCACAAGAAAAATTAGTGGAGTTGAAAATGTGAAACTAAAAACAGCAGCTGGGGGTAACAGAGACATTACCCTTTACCTGAAGAAGAATGGATTTTTCTTATACACAATGCCCCTGTGGTAGTTGCATGGACTTCATCTGTGGTGTAACAGCTTTATTATGGCCTGCAGAGGAACTATTGAAACAGTAGATGAATGAATCTGCCAGTGTCTCTTCTGTCAGTGCAGATCAGAGCACACCACACACTGTACATGGTGAATAATACAGCAGACGTATAGTTTCACAACCAATTTGTCAGTTACAATAATGCCACATGAACAGTATGCTTACTAAGAGGATACATGTGGTTTAAAGTATGTAGAACAAGGACATTTCAATACTGAAGTATTGAAATAACATTGCAATAAATCTGATGAATCATAAAAGCATGCACATACATTTAACCCCTTGAACATACAGCTTCTGTCATTAATCTCAAGACTTTTCAGTATCTGCTAGAAATGATTTTGTACTAAGTTATGTAGCTATGAGAAAGAGAATTTCAAATGCAGACCCAGTGGCTATTTCTACTTTTTAATGTACTTTAAAAACATTTAATAATGTGATTTTCCAATATTGTAGTTCTATTTTGTCAAAGACAGAACAAGATCTTGTGTTGCCAAAAAAGTAATTTATAGGAAAAGTAAAAAACACTTTATTTTGATGGTCCCCCATCAAAATACAGATACAGATATTTGAATTGTTAACTATCTTAAAATTCATCTTTATTATCGACAGTATTAGGTTTAGGATTAAATTTTAATTTGGCATTAAGGTTAAGGTTAGGCATTTTTATTTAGGTTGATAGAATTTTCAGTTAAAGTTTCAGTTTTTGGTTTTGGTTTCAAAGGTTCAGGTACATCCAACATATGTTTAGTTGGTCCTCTACAAAGCATCTACAGTGGACCATTCAAATGAAGTGCTACCAAACCTTCTTAACTTTCAATGTGAGTTAACAAGACAATATTTCAGTTTAGGTCATTTTGAGCCATTTCTATTGGTAATGTTTTTGTAGCATCACAGAAAAGGAGACTGAAGTTGGAAAGATAATGTACAATCAGGAAACAAGTTTCAGCTCATGTGCACAGCAGGTGAGAGGCAGTGTCACATGACAAAGCCCAACGCACCAGTATCTAAATAGCCAGAGAATCAATCTGACTTTAAATATTCTACCAAGAGAGGGTGTTGATCTCATGGCCTGTCATGTGGACCATTGTGAGTCAGCAGACTGATACTTAACGGCAGTGTCACAATTCTGTATGCTGACCTCACAGAGTTGCAGAAGCATTCAGATCTCATAAAGTAATATATGTAGAACAGGTTTATTCCAGATCCGTTCAGGGATTCTTCTCAAGACCACAAACTAAAGATGCATGAGACATTGTGGGTTTTATTGACAGTTGGTTCACGTTTGAGGGCAAGCCTGGTCTCTTGGCTTGGGATGATATCCACCCCTCACGGGAGGGTGCTGCTCTCATTTCTTGCAGCATAGCCCACAGCCTGTTAGCTAGCCAGCAGTGCAGCTCAGATAGTCGCTGCTGACAAACCAGCGCCTAGGCCAGGCAGAAGAGAAACTGGCTAAACCAACCGTCTGTTATCCGCCTTGAGTCACCATTTGGGTCCCACTTATCCCACTCTATCGAGACTGTGTCTGCCCCCTGAACCGAATGGAAAAGTAGAAAAACTCAAAAAGTATGTTCTAATAATTTACCCAACCTTTCTCAGACAACCAGCAAAACAGCACCTTAGATCTAAAGATGAGACTGTTTAACATAATATCGCTCACTCATGTATAAAGTGTCCATTTGTCATACGTAATCACACAAGAGCACACAGTGTGAACAGCACAAAATTCTTTCTATGCATTTAACCCATTCTCCAAGTGAAGCAGCAGGCAGCCAGGAACACAGCGCCCGGGGAGCAGTGTGTGGGGACGGTACCTTGCTCACGGGTACCTCAGTGGTGCCACTAGCAGTCACGGGTATTCAAACCCACGGCATTCTGATTGCAAGGGCAACACCCTAACCACCAGACCACCAGCTGCCCCAGAAGCTGTTATTGTAAATGAAATAATCACTGATCAGAATTTGGACGCCTTATGTCTTACAGAGTACTGGATTAGAATTGATGAGTTTGTTGCACTAAATCGGGCCACCCTCACAGGCTATGCCTTTGTACACAACCCTAGACTAAGTGGTGGGGGTGGGGGAGGCAACTATTCACAGAAGTGCCCTAAGTATAAATCAGAAAATACCTTCACTTCTTTTGAAATTCTTTAACATTTCTACATTAACATGTAACTAATCTAGATACAAATAAAAACTCAGGCCACCAGGGTCCTATACAGAGTTTTTATGGTTTCCTAGCAAACCTAGCAGTACACAGTGATAAAGTAATAATTGTTAGAGATTTTAATATCTACTTTGAAAAAGAACACGATTAACTGAAATCTGCATTTGCTTCAATTTTACAGACTGTAGGTTTTATTTAAAATGTAATGGGGTCTACTCACTAATGTAACGCTGATTTTGGGGGAGCTCAGCGTTAGCTATATTTCGGGCCGTGGGTAGAGAGACGACGTGGAGACAACATACCTGCTTGACCACGGAAGACAAACTGCCCTCTTTATTCGCGCCAATCAAGCTAGAAGCACCGGCTCCTAACAGCCCAAACTCTGATATCACTCCACTCCTAAGCATTATATAGATTCCTTCTCTATTTATACATTACATAAAGAATCAATAAAAATAAACATGAAATAATGAAGTAATGATTCTTAATGAAAATAAATCTCATCTTACACTAATGTGGATAACATAACTATTGTTCCACAGACCACAGTAATCTCAGATCACTACCTCATTACACATGAGCTTCATCTTCCCTCACTTTTGTATTAGTCATTCAGTAACATCTGCCATAGCTCTTAGTTTTATTGAAAATTAAAACTAACTCCAACTGGTTCTCCATTTGGTCCAGAAGACTTAGATAACCTAATTGAATTTTTAGAGAACTGTCTTCGATTCACTCTAGATAATGTCACACCTTTAAGACGTAAATGAAGTAGATAGAAAAAGCTCACTCCATGGTACAATGATCAAACAAGTGCCTTAAAATAAAACATTTGAAAATTAGGGTGTAAATGGCACCTAGATGCATTTCCGTGAGAAAATTTTAAGTGTGATTGCGTGGTTGTTATAAAAATAGTGTTTGTTGACACCCAAACATTTATTTTTTTATGGGTAAAAAAAAATTGTGTTAAAAAGAAAATCTCCTCGCAGCATGGATTCAAACCGGTGATCTTCTGATTCTCTTCATTCATTAGGCGACTGACCTGAGCTTTAGTGTCCTGAAGTCTGTTTATGAGTCTGCTTTGTGTTTTACTCCTCATTTCCTTCTCTGAATTTGTGTTTCTCCACGTTTTGTCCCTTTCCAGCTCCACAGACTTTCTCTCCGACACAGATTCTGAAGGCAACTCAACCATCCGCTCTCTGTCAACCACAATTTTTTTTTTAAACTGTCAATACTTGGTCCCTGATAAACCAATCAAAAATCCGTTTTAATGTTGGAATTGTGCCAAAATTCACTACAGGCTCCAATGAGAAGTGGCACCAAAATGGGTGGAATAAAAATAATAACAATAAAACTTAAGAAGAACAATCACACTAATTAACCAAGAAAGTTGTGGCCCAGCAGCTATGTTCACTTCTGTATAAGAATCACATATATAAAAAATTCCAATCTTTATTCTGGCCTCATCACAGCACTGAAACAGCCCTAATAAAGATAGTAAACAATCTTTTACTGCCTGCTGACTAAGGCTTTGTATCTTTGCTGGTTTTGCTTGACCTTAGTGTGGAATTTGACACTATAGACCACTCTTATTTTATTAGACACACTAGAAAACCTGGTCATGGTCACAGGAACATCCTTATTTTGCTTTATAGCATATCTGACCAACCTGTGTGAGTCTGTAGTTGTGAACACGGAATCATTAGAGCATACGTAGTCCCTCAGGATTGAGTCTTAGGACCTCTTTTATTTACACTGTACACAGCCATGAGTATGATTCTCTGGAATTCGTTTCCGCTGCTATACATCTGTATATATCAGCCATCTCAGATCATAAACATTGATTAAATAAGATTGATGGTTGCATAAAGGCCATAAAGACTGAATGTCACAAAACTTTTTCTTGCTCAACTCAGAAAAAACACAGGTCCTTCTTCCAGGTCCAAAAGCTGCCAGAAACAAATTGTCAGGTTTAATGCTAGATCTTGCTCGTTCCTCATCTTCTCCTGTGTTGACTGTTAAAAATCTTGCTCTGACTAACCACTTAGATCTATCCTTTGACGCGTATTGTCGGTACAATCAATAAATTGCCAAGTGTTACTAAATACACACTATGATGCAGAAAAAATAGTTCACACCTTTATTACCTCCAGACTGGATTACTTTAACACCTTGTTGTCAAGATGCTCAAACAAGAACCTAAATAAACTTCAATTAGTTCAGAATGTGGCAGCTAGAGGCATCACTAGAACTAGGAAATTTGACCATCTTAGTCCGATATTATCAAGATTACATTGGCTTCCAATCAAATTTCGTATTGATTATGAAATTCTACTATTGACATATAAAGCCTTGAATGGCCTTCCCCCAGAATACCTCTGTAAACTTATCTCTTGCTACGAACCTCCACAGTCACTTAAATCTCAAAGTACTGGCTATCTACTAGTCCCCAGAGTTATGAGAGCTACAGCAGGGTGAAGAGCTTTTTTCACATAAAGCGCCCCAAGTCTGGAATAACCTTCTGTTCAACTTAGACACAGTCTCAGTTTTTAAGTCTAGGCTGAAAATCTACTTCTCAAGTCAGGCTTTCCATAATTAATTTTTTCTTGTTAGATGAAGGGTGTAGAGCCGGGAGGTTATGGGCACAGAGGATTCTGGTAAACTGGTGCTGTCGTCCCACCACTCCTCACATTCATTCAAGTTTGTTGATGGTGGAGTAGGGGGGTGCCAGTGTCTCAGGGTGTTCTCATGTCTGTGATACCCCAGAGCTCTGGCCTTTCTAGCTAGGCTGCTATAGCCAAGTTTCTCAACTTGTACTCTTTACAGATATTATTTGTGCCCTATAAACTTAAACAGACCTAACTCTGTTTTCTGTTTGTCATCCATCCTTTCCTTTGGCCTATTGTCTCCCAGGGGAACTGCTGCCCATCTGTCTAGCCTGGTCATCCACCACTGGGGCTCCAGGTTACCACCCCATCCCGGATCTGCCATCGCTGTGGTCCCTTGGCCAATTTTCGTGGACTGGTTCAGCTGCTTTGGACTGCCCATGTGTGCTCCTACTCCCCCATTCAAGGGCGAATGCTGCTCAAAATTCTGGTGCACGTTATTATTCCTGTTGCTGTGGACTGGAGGCTCTCAAATTACTCCTCACTCTTCTGCCAACAAAAAATAAAACTACTGACTCTAACTGTATCTACTCTGTTAGCCATAGACTGACAACTGTTCAGCTGTAAATAAGTCTGTACACAAAGGCCTCTTACTGTTAGTTATCTCCATAGGGTCATCTCTTTTATTCTCTCTCACTCTCCGCGTCAACAAGAGGAGGATGGGTTCCTCTTTTGAGTCTTGGTTCCCCCTAAGGTTTCTTCCTCCACTTTTAGGGAGTTAGTCCTCACCTCTGTCACCGTTGGCTTGCTCACTAGGGGCTCGGACACTGATTCAGCAGAGCTGCTTTGTGACAACATCAGTGGTAAAAAGCACTATTTAAATAAAAATGAATTCAATTTGATTGAACATTGAATTGCTCTGTCTGCTAGTCATGACAATTTGACAGTGTTAAAGCAAAGCAGTTTTAAATTGTGTAAAAAAAAGTAGAATAAACAGCAAAAATGAAGATGAAACTTTTTTAGACTGTGGCATTTTACTTCAAAAGACAAAAGGATCTAATGATTCAACAAATCCAAAAATGTGTAGGTTTTTATTTCATTTTTCACAAACTACCATTTTGAGCAAAAAACACACGTTACTTGACATAATGAGTGTGGGATATTTTTTAGTTTATGTTGTACATGCATTAGACTGTACTTCCACAGTAAACTGATTCATTATGTTTGTCATTCTTTATTACTTGCTGTATATACCATATCAAAAACATACTTTTAATTGGCTGTTGGGAGAATGCTGTTGAGTCTTTCAACAGTATACACTACTAAATCACATTAACCCTTAGAATGTGAGCGTCAAGGAGGCACAACAAATGGTAAATTGTCTTCATACAGCAAAACAACTCTTCATATTGAAGTTCCCCCGGTTTGTGTTGAGAGCGGCCAAGCGGCGGCGCACTAAGCGAAAGTGCAGCAAACGACGAGCGTGTAGGAGAGCACACACCAGTTTTATTTGTTGAAATCAGATTTTTACTAATACACAGAGTTCTAAGGGTTAACAAAATCAAATGTTTGATATAACCCATCTCGTCTGAACCTCAGACAGGTGGCAAAAAATTGGAGGTCTGTGCTCCTCACATTTTCTCCCCCAACCATCAAATCTTCAAAATCTGCAGACTAGAGGTAACCAGCACAGACTTGGGCAAAATGTGAATCATGGCTAAAACCAGGGTCTTAATGGTACAACTCCAGCATAAGAGTTAATATATGCTGATGATCTCAGTCTTGTGTTAGTGATTATGACTTTTTTGTGGTTTTGCTTGCTCTGGAACAGACACAAAACCACATATGGTTAAAGTTAAGGGCAAGGTTACCTCCAGGAACTTGACTTGAATTCATCTTTAATTCCTTCCTGGAAGTGATTTTTATTCACTCTAAGTCGTGGCTGGCCTGTGTGGTTTTCTTCAAGGAGAGCAAGAGAAGAGATTCAAACACTCTCTCTCTCTGTCAACTGAGACTGCTCCAAAAACTCAGTTATACTTTCAATTATCCTCAACAACACAGACCCCTCACAAGAGAGAGCAAAAACTGACAAACCTACAGCAACGTGCCTGTCAAGTTGAAAATAATTTAGTGTCACTTACTTTCTCTCTTGCCTCAGACCTTATCTGAGGGGGGCTTGGGGGTCCGATTTGTGATGAGCGCCAATATGTATTAGGGGAATGGAAAAGGATGAGGAAGAGGATGTGATGTTGCCATTGTTCATCTTTTGAGCTGTCACTCGGTGCTAATTAACAGCAGTTGGAATGAGCGCGTGTGACACATCCGTGTTGTTGTCACTGTTTGACAACGAAGGTGCAAAAATGTTTCCGCTACCTGATCATTCTCAATGCTTCAGTTCAAACGTAGCCTCTCTCGCTCCCTCTCTCGCTCTCTCTCTCTCTCTCTCTCCCTCTCTCTCTCTCTCTCTCTCTCCCTCTCTCTCTCTCTCTCTGTCTCTATCTCTCTCTCTCTTTGCGGTTTTATTTGCCTTTGTTGTCACACACTGTTAGCAGGGAACTGGCTATGAACCAGGAGAGTAGACAAAATAAAAAATTGAAAAATCAAGTGGTATTTCAAGAGTGGCCTTCAGAGTCTCGCTCACACACTTTCTCTCCCTTGTTCTCTCTCTTTCTCTCACTGATTAGAAATAGGCATATGTTTTACAACTAACCGTATTCTTTGGGCTTGATCAGTCTTTCTGCTTCCTCCCTTCATCTCCATTCCTCCTGCTGCTCTCTTCTCATCATGCTCTCTTCATCCTTTCACCTGATCTTAGGCTTCGCAAGTCAGTGTGACTCCTGCACAAAGATCAAGTATATTCAAAGAAAATAAGAATGTAAGAATAGACAAAGAGAAGAACAAACAAGTTTATACTGCACAAGAGTTCCCTCAAATTAAGAGCTAGTAAAATGCTACATACCAGTGTTGGGAGCAACAGTGAGACATCTCCAATAAGGGGTCTATATTACAAATTCAAGAGTGGCACAGTGTATTAAAGACCTGAAAGGTGTCACTTTTTGTCAGAATTTATAGTATGTAGTATGTAAACACTGTTAATGTTAAAATACACAATTAAAGCTAAAATACGCTGTTTAGGATAAGGGTCTTAAACATTTATGGAGACAGAAATCTGATGGACTTCCTGGGTTCCTGAGTGGTACAACTTTGAGTATTCATCCCAACATCACAAGATCATAAGTCCTGGTGATAATCTATAACTTAGAGCCCAAGAGGGGAAACTGTCTGATGTGACTGTGTGACACTGCAGTTAGTAGGGAAACTGAGTAAAATTCTAAAAACTAATTCTAAAATTCTAAAAACTAAACCGAAAAAGATTTTGACTAGACTAAGATATTTGAATTGGGTGAACACTAGTGTCCTCAGATTAAAAAGCTGTGTTTTTTATAGAGAGAGTTTGACCAAAAATATACACATTTTTCTTCTTATTCAAAATGTAGATGATTAGTAGGGATAGATTACCAACTGATAATATCTTGGTATGCTAATACCCAGTATGCGTGATTGGTTGTGTGGGTTGTGTGTCACTTAAAACAATCAAGAAATCACACTGACACTGGCATGTGGGTCTGAGTTTGAAATTAATTAATGTTTGGTCTTGTTAATCATTACACTTGTGTGGTTTTATAGATAATAATAATAATAATAATAATAATAATAATTTGCAATCTGAGGGCATGGGTGGGAAATGATGATTTTTAAAATATTCTTGACAGCCAACAAATACATGTATGGTGTCTAAAAAACACTCAGTGTATATTAGGTAAATTTAAGGTGCAACTACTGAGCAAGCATTGGACAAATAGATGTTTTAAATGTGTTGATGTGTGTGTGTGTGTGTGTCTGTAAACGTGTAAGTGTTTTTGCTATATCTCAAATGTTTTACAATCTGACAATCTGTGAATGAAAGGTCAAGACAGGGGCATGATCAGGCACATTCCAAAAGCAAGACTATAAAAATGAATTGAGGAGAGAAAGACAACTGTCTTCAGTTTTTGTTTAATGTGTTTGTGTGTGCATTCACAAAATGTGTATATGACAAAAGAAGTCTAACTCACTCTCTCTCTCTCTCTCTCTCTCTCTCCCTCATTCACACACGCACGCACACACACAAGCCTAAATTCACACTTCGAGTGTGCATGTCTGGCAGGCAGCAGGCAGTTTTGCAGAAAAAAAAGAATTTTAAGGCTCATTTCTTTCAAGTCTTTATCTCTTTGACAAACACCTTCCAAGCAAAAACATTCTACTGATGAAATAAAAAGCATCCAAATAAACAACAAACAAACAAACAATAAGCACTTATTTCCAGGAATGTCTCAAATCAAGCTAGACAAGCCAGGTTTCAAATGAACAGCATTCAAACCAATAATCTGATTCCTGGCAGTGTTCATGAGAAAAGAAAATGATTCAGGTAAAAAAAAAAAATGTGGAAAAAATGAACAGCTGTGTTTATGCAGAAGTGTAAATAACCAAGGTGTAATGAGAACAGAGTACCACTTTTTAAATAGAAAACTGGTAAATGTATCATCCCAAAATTGAATACCTCCTTATTGTTATTTACATTTGCCTCGAAAAGGCAATTTGTCTTCTATTATATTTGAAGTTTACATGACATTTGGTGGGACATTTGGGGACATTATGTTCCCAAAATGGTCATAATTCATTTTTACATAAGCATTCACCAACCTATTTTTATCCCTTAGAATGAATTGTTTCTGTGCCATTAAGACTGACATATTTAAGAGACTTCTTCTGTAACAACGTTTGCACACTACATCAAGCCCATTCCGAAAAAGCATGGAAAATTCAGTTTTACGTCACAGGGGCCCTTTAACATCCATGGCTCCCCACGCTTACTGCTGTATTGATAACAGATATCACCTTGGCCTTCTACATTGTCCCGCATTGCACCACGGAGCCGCAAAGTTCTGGTGTTCCGAGGTCTCCATGGTGCCTGCTGACAGTGACAGATCAGTTATGGGTCTTTGCATGGTTCTCCTCTATGCCTTGCTGCTTTCAAAGCCCTATGGAGGGTATATTTCATCCCTCTGCATTCAAGCTTATCTGGGTCACTAGCATACTCTGCATATGTGTCTGATGAATGGCCTGTGTCTAGGGCGTTTAGGCTGGTAACACATCAACCCCCATTATACCACATAGGAGCCTGCTTCCACCACCATTTACATGATTTAATTTTTCTCCCACTGTGCTCAGTTGTGCTGTGTTGGAGAACATGGTTTACATGTTAGAGGTCACGGGGGTTGGTTTCTGAGTAATTAGTATTTACTGGAGGTTTAGCCATCGCATGGAATAATGCTTTCAGGCTCGGTGCTGCCATAAACCAGCAGTGATTAATTTGGTGCTGTAGCATTTAAAAGTGCAGCAGGGTGCCAGCATTACTCGTACAAAAGCCATTTTACAGCCGTCAAGTCGAATGCAGAATCCACTCGCAGATTTGTAAACTGTAACTGACAGGTGGCAACAATGCTCTCATATGGGGTGTTTCTTATTTTCTTTTGTGCAGGATAAGAGGGATATTTTACCTCCAGTGGTGTCTTTTAACTGACACACAAATCTCTAACCTTCACCAACCTGTTTTTATTTCCAACTCAAAGAACCTAGTAAATATATGACAAAGTAATGTGCAGTTTAGGGAGCCTTAGGGGAGACATGCTAACCTTGTTTGTCTAATCCTAACATGTTTTCAGCTAGCTCCAGAAGCAAATGTTTCACCTCTCCATTTATCCATTAGGATGTCCCTATTTATGGCTATTGAGTTTATTTCATTAATCTTCAAATGAATGTATTATGTCCTCTTCACTTAGCAGGATGTTGATCAAGATAGCGAAGGTTATGCTAACCATGAGGCCAAGGTAACATAAAGAATATTTTTATGTGCCAAATTACCATTTCACGGAGCTAATGGACAGAAGTGCATCTTTCATCATGCTACAGGTTGCAGGAAGGTTTCATGTTTAGCCTTTTACTAATGTGACTGCATTTGTGCAGAGCTAAAAGGACTTTGTGACCTTGCGCCACTAATTTTCAAAGCATTCAAGCTAGTTTTCAGAATGCACCCCGCCCCCTAATCTGTTACCTAATGCTGTGGCTTGTTTGCTTTGTTAAATTTGATTTAAAGAGTGACAGTCAACTCTTTAAACAATGAAAGAGACAGATAGGCTGTGTACCTCCAGAAAACACAGCTTGTTTACCACAGATGGGCTTAGAGTCGTCCATTAGCGCATTAGCATGTCTGACTGAGACACAACAACCAAACAGAACAGCTTGGCAATAAAGTGTAGTGTTGCTTCCCACTTAAAGTGAGCCTATTACAATGATATAATAATAGAGTGTGCATAGTGCCACTAAACCATATTGTCACAACTGAAATTAATGTCATGGCTAGCTGCTAATGGAAAACAGAGACCTCTGGCCAAACCTGTTTATACCAACGACACATTACCATTTGAAAGCCAAAAAAAGAAAGAAAGCCCCCGTCAGCAACATTAGGATTTAATTCAAAGGTGTGAATTAACAATAAAGCCTACTTTTGAGATGTAGCCAAAACACATTCACACACACACACATACATACTCAGGCTAAAGCATAGACATGTCTGCAAATAGCCCTTACATAAACACATATAAGATCTCAAAATTCCTCCTCTTTACCCATCAATATTGATAAAAGCTCAGTTGTAGAGAATTAGGCCCATAAAACCAGGCCTGCCACCCCTTTGTAGTTCATAATTAAAAAGCAGCATAAATCGAAACAGCACCCTGTCACTTCACAATTGCTGGGGATAATGCCAGTACTCATTAATCATGTGTAAATGAAATTCTAAGTCACCTGCAGGTATTATTTGACTGGAAGCAAGCCTTACAAGGAACTAGGTATTAAAGCCACCTTATATATACATATATATATATATATATGTGTGTGTGTGTGTGTGTTGTGTATTAAAACCACAGACATGTCAACTGCACTGTCTATTGCTTTGTCTGGAAATATATTGTTGCTTTTGTGTTTTTCTTGCACTCTCACCCTCTCAGGCTGTCTTTGCACTCTGTGTATTCCTGTCCTGCCTGCACTTATGTAATCTTGTGATTTTTCTGTTTTTTGTTCTTTGTGTTGCACCGTGGTCCTGGATGAACATTGTTTTGTTTCACTGTGTACTGTGTATATGGCTTGACTTGACTTGATTTGAGGTGAGTAACATTGTTTATCTCATGGAAACTGTCAAAAGGTGGGAAATAATAGGAAGCAAGTGAACAGCCAATTCTTGAAGGTAATGTGTTGAAAAGGGGGAAAAATAGCCAAGCGTTTGACGAGGGCTAAATTGTGATGGCTAGACAAAGCATTTTCAAATCAGCAGGTGTTGTGTGATGTTCCTGGTATGCAGTGGTTAGTACCTACCAAAAGTGGTCCAAAGAAGGACAATTGGTCAACTGGCGACAGGGTCATGGGTGACCAAGGCTCACTGCTGCACATGGGGAGTGAAGGTCCAATCTCACAGAAGAGCACAAATTGCTGCCAAAGTTAATGTTGGCTATGATGAAAAGAAAGAGTCAGAACATACAGTGCATCACAGTTTGCTGCATATGGAGCTGCATAGCCACAGGTCAGTCAGAGTGCCCATGCTGACCCTTGCACACCATCTAAAGCACTTTAACTGGACCATGGATCAGTAAAAGAAGGTGGCCTGATCTGATGGATCACGTTTTCTTTACATCGTCATGGCCCGGTATGTCCATCGCTTACCTGGGGAGGAGATAGTACGGAGATAGTGTGATGGTCTGGGTAATGTTCTGCTGGGAAACCTAGGATCCTAGCATTCATGTGGATTTTACTTTGATGCATACCACCTACCTAAACATTGTTGCAGACCAAGTAAATCTCTTCATGGCAAGAATATTCCCTGAAGGCAGTGGCCTCTTTCAGCAGAATAATGTGCACTGCCACGCTCCAAAAAACTGTTCCAGAATGGTGTAAGAAACAAAGAGTTCAACGTGGTGACCTGGCCTGCAAATTTCCCTGATCTAAATCAGATCGAGCATCAGTGGGATGTGCTGGACAAACTAGTCTGATCCACAAGGGCCCCATCTCACAGCTTGTGGGATTTAAAGGACCTGCTGCAAACGTCTTGTTGCCAGATAGCACAACAACCCTCAGAGGTATTGGGGTGTCCATGCCTGTGAGAGTATAAGAGGAGACATACACAAGTTTAGGCAGGGTGTTTTAATTGGAGTGTGTATATATTGTATATGAAAAGTGCCCACTGCACAGATCTTTGGGTTTGGAAGGAAGCTTTAAAAAGAGATAGAAATAAGTTTTCCTAGCAGGTGATTTTGTGCAAGTCACCACAAGTCAAAGAAAAGATCCTACACACACTTTACCTTTCATCGAATCCCCACTCTTATTCATTAAATATGAGCCATATACACAAATTCTTCACACCAACAGAGACAGACTTGGATCTCCTTGTGCCAGAATATTCCAGGCTGATAATGTACGTCTGAGCTGCTTGAGATCCACTGGCATAACACTCACTCAATGAGGCTTCAAGTCCTCCACTTAATCCATATCCATGAGCACATACGGTTTATTTATTCAGTTGAAGTCAACTTATTTCATATACAAATGCGTAAACAGAACATCAGGTCAGCTGTGTCATGGGCAGTGGGTGAAATATCTCACAGGACCTGCACAGATTCTCAAATGCCCATCATAATTAAAATCCCACCAAGGGCAGCGTGATCATATCCCAGTGCACTTCTTTGCAACACAAACTATCTCCATAATTAGCTTTGGAGACTTTTTTTTTTTCCTTCCACTTACCTTTCCTCTTGCAGGGTCATTAATGTCAATAAAACATTGTTCTCTCATTTGGATGTGTAAATAACAGGTAGTCAATGACAATTTGGGGGGATGGATGTGGCTAGAGACTTTAAAACTTCATGGGAAGAGGATGAGAGCAATTAACAATATCTGACACATGTACACATGCATACACACACACACACACACACACACACACACACACATCAGCCTTAATTGCTATCATGTCACTCCTGGTTTGATGAAAATAAGAAAGATGGCTTCCTGCAAAGTACTAAGCTGGAAACAAGAGAACTCAACAAAGCGTTCATTGACCTGGAAAGTTCACTTTCTGTTCACTTTCATAAAGTTTGGGACCTTATTCTGGAAGATTCATATTGTCAGAAAAAGGGGTACTGCATATGTACATGTTTTCCACCAAAGTACAATGTAAATGCACCTTTGAAAGTACAACAATGTTGTTTATGTCCAGTTGTCTACATTAAATGAGTTTGAAATGACAGTGCATGGTAAAGGGCTTATTTGTACCTTTTCATGAGTGTCACTCCAGTGCCGCTGGTTCCACATCCCCCACATTCTCAGGACCACTAACGCTGGGTGGAGCCCCATTTGTTTTCATGTACCTCACTTCCTGTCTAGTTGGTCATGTGTATGTTCATTTACATCACTTCCTGTTTGTTATCACATGTTGTCGTTGCTGCCTTTCTACCTCACCACCTGATTTCTTCCCCGTCTCATTTAGATAACATAGTTTACTCTTATTTCAGTGTATTACCATATTGATCTCCCTCATCTATCTACCCTGTAATTTCCCGGCTATTTAAACAAGCCCCATCTTGAAGCCCATCGTCTGGGCTCCGTCTCCGCTCTCGCAAGTTGTGTGTGTATGTATGCCGTGGCTGTTTGATTTTGCTGTTTATCTTGCTTTCTTTTAGGTTCTTGCTCCTCCTTAGGACAAATTTTGGCACAGCTTTCCTTCTACCCTCCAGTTGGACTTCTCTCGGTTACTCCTTTTTGTTTAGTTTGTGTTTGTGTTCCTTATCCCCTTTCCAGCAGAGGGTTTATAAAATACCTGGGAGTTTTTGTCCATTTTGCCTTGCCTTTTTTTCAATAGTCTGAATTCCAGCAAGTGTGTCCCTGTCTGCATCTCTGTACATATGTACACAATGACAATTGTTAAATGAAAAAATAAAATAAAATATTGGAATCAAGGATATATGGAGTCAATGCAAGTTTAAAAAAATTGCAATGGAATATGGTGCAAGTATGTTCCTTAAGTAAAGGTACTGACTTGAAGGGTATTGCCCTACAATAACATTGATTTTCTTGTTAGACTGGCACCTGTCAAGAGGTGGGATATATTAGGAAGCAAGTGAACAGTCAGTTCCTGAAGCTGATTGTTAGAAGCAGGGAAAATGGCCAAGCATAAGGATCTGGGTGACTTTGACAAGGGCCAATTTGTGATGGCTCGACAACTGGATCAAAGCATCTCCAAAACAGTAGGTTTTGTGTGGTGTTCCCAGTATGCAGTGGTCAGTACCTACCAAAAGTGGTAGGACGACAAGTGAACTGGCAGCAGGTTCATGGGCGCTCAAGGCTCATTGATGCAAGTGAGAGAGCGAAGGCAAGTCTGTCAGGTCCAATCCCATAGAGGAGCTACTGTAGCACCAGTTGCTGAAAAAAATGAATTCTGGCTATGATAGAAATGTATCAGAACACACTAAGCATCACAGTTTGTCCACCACTGAAATTGCCTACAGTGGGCATGTGAGCATCAGAATTTGGCCATTGGAGCATTCATTTGGAACATGGTTATAGAACAAGTACACCCCGTCATGGCAACAGTATGTCTAACAAGCTCTTTCGACAGGATAATGAGCCCCGCCACATTGCAAAAACTGTACAGGAATGGCTTGAGGAGCATGAGTAAAAGAGGCGAAAAAAATGTTAAGGGTGTTGACTTGTCCTCCAAATTTTTCAGATATCAGTCTTATCAAGTATCTGTGGAATATGTTGGACAAATTAGCCCGATCCATGGAGGCCTCACTTCACAAATTACAGGACATAAAGCACCTGCTGCTAACATCTTGATGCCAGATACCACAGCACACCTGCAGAGGTCTTGTGGAGTCCCCTCCTCAATGGTTAAAAGCTGTTTCGGGAGACCTACACAACATTAGGCAGGTGGTTTTAACGTTATGGCTGATCAGTGTATATTTTAAAATGGAGCTATAATATTAGCACTCACATTGTAGTTAAAACAACATAGGTGTGAATTCAGAGACCTATACACACAATCCAGTAATCAACAAACATGCAAAAAGTAATTTACAAGGTACTATAATGTTTTCAAGTCCTCATGGTAATTCTGGATAAATGTCTGTCAGATAGCTGTCAAAATAATGCATGTAACTTTGCAAGACCTTTGCTAAATCTTCTTTCAGGCTCAGTTCAAGCTTTATGAACACTCAGCCCCAACACAAACATGAAGACACAAGCCAGCTCTGTACAGAAATAGTGCTGTTTTGTTGATTGTAGTGCACATAGTGAAGTGTTGCGAATCCTACCAAATTCTACTTTAAGAGCCATGAACTATGGAACATTGTTTCCAAGCTGAAACGAGACCACAAGAAGGCTTATGGTTTTCGGTGCTTCAAATTCAGAGTCAACTGAGGCGCATTTTATTCCAAGGCACGCACTTCCTCTTTGAGACTGCATGGATTTGCAATGGTTTGTTTTGGCCGCTTCTCTGCTAGATGCAAGATGTCAATTTGTAGATCACTCACCCACACAGCACAACCATGTCAGACACCTCGTCGTGTTTATTTCACACATTTGTCTTTAAGAACAGACCATATCTTAGCAATGTCTGCACCATCGCACTCCCTTCTCTCTTTCCGTTTCATTTGGATGTGAAAAATACAAAAAAACTTGTTTGCATATGTGTGTAGGCTTCCTGAATGTGTTACTTCACCAATGCATTAATTTGACATCATGAAATAGCTTGTGTCATGCATATTCAACCATATCCATCTTCATTTTGACTTCTCTCAGCAGTTCCTTATTCAAATCCTGTTGCTAAAAACTCTTTATCTACCCCCAAAAAGCAATAACTTTAAAAATTTAAATACAACCCAAAATGCCATGTTGGCCAAATATTACACTGCAGGCCTATTGTGGAAAATAATTGGAACCACTGGGTGTTTCTGACCTCAAATTACTGAGATAATGAAACCAGCTTTGCATGGTGTCCAAACTGTGAACTTTTGCTATTTCACAATGCGTTCCTCATATCGCCTTATTACACCCAGTGGATGGCAGCACTGAAGGGAAGCCCATTCAAAATCATTGTCATTATACCCAGTCAGAACAACCATCGAACTCCACTGCCTTTTTTTTTTAGTTGGCAGAGCCATCATGGATGCTCAAACAAATTCAAACAAATATTTTGCATCTAGCTACGATGTTCTCCCACTGTGGAAAAGAGTAATTGGTGATTGAGAACAGTAACCAAGGGAGCACAGTCTGAAAAGAGAATTAAAGCATACAGTAGTACCTAATGGTTTGTTGGTCATATCCAGAAAAAAAGTCCTTGAGAGATTAAAACCTTCAAAGGTTTTTTAAGTTAATACTTTAAGTTAGCAGAAAGAAAATGAATGGGTTAGATGAACAAAAGCAATATTTTACAGCAAGTTAAATATAAAAAGCATTGTACTTTTTGTCTGTGAAGGCAAACAGCTTATCCATGTTGCCTGCCTGTGTAGCTCCTAATGAACCTTGCTTGTAATCCACTCTCTCACATACAGCAGGCTAAAAATTATATATAAGGGGGCACTATTAGTACTCAAGTACAGTGGTCGTTTGCATCAATGCCACTTGTCTTTGTTTTTTTTTTTGCACACAAATAAACAGAAGTAAATTTCACTAAGCACTATTAAACTCAAGGTGGGACAGTGAATGGGCAACATGTTTTAGCTTGCAATATAACAGTGCAAAACCTCTAAAGGTACTAGTGGAAATTAGCACCATAGCATATAAATAAAATACAAAAATTTGCATGACTGGTGCATATTCATCTTTTGTAAATATCAAGTAATGTCATAAAAAGATCCGCAATGTAACGTAATGATAATACATACAATACATGGTGCAAATCAAGCAGTGGACACAGGTCAGGTAATTAAATCCTATAAATAACAAACTTAAAAAACTTGCATTACAACTTCCTTCACTAGTTTTTCAGTTGATGGAGTGTGCAGTCATTTCAAACCATCCAAGTGCTGTACATAAAGGACTTTCCTCAGTAGTCACCTTTGGATCCCCAAAATTGAACGCGTGTAAGCTGTCTGATGTCTGTGATGATTGACTTATCTGCCAGCACTAGAGGAGGGTATTCTAGGACATCGTTTATGAAAATTAATGAATAATTACTTTCGTACAATATGACATCCCCCGACAAATATGCAGCTTTAAATGACTGCCGAGAGCGATCGCACATCAGACTCATCAAAATCAGAATTAACTTATCAAGTTTCCTAATTGCTGAGGAGTGCTTTATCTTGATTGGGGCTTAATTCAATTTTCCAATCACATAACACCATCATGGCCATTGACTCTTGGAATTCAGAATTAGCCCAAGAAGCATTTTTACACTGCGGTGGGTCTTTTATCAGGTTTGAAAATCTGCACCTGGCTAAAATGATATTAGTATGTATGAAAAGACCATTTTAAAGAGCTGAAAGTGATTCTCCTTAAACCAGTGAAGGCCTGGAAAAAAAAAACTTTAAAACAATGCCGTTTTAAATGGTATTGTTTGGACCATGTGGACTAAAATTCCCATTTTGTGGATCTCCCACCAGTGGTTCATGTAACTGGACTGTAATTCAAAGTAATGGGACTGTAATGTGGTATATTCATTAATAAACATTTAGATTATCTAAGAAACATTTGGTGGTGTTACATTTTGTGGTACAAAGCAAGCTATTATGTGCATTGTTACAGCATGTGCATGTGCATGTACGAAAGAATGTATGTATGTGTGTGTGTGTGTAACAGACAGAAAAAAGGAACGACAGCGACAGAGTGGTGTTGAATTCAGAGCAAAAAAGAGAGTGAGGGAGGTCAGGGTGAAAGAATCAGTGTGAAACACAGATGGACAGAAAAGGAGAGTTATATAGACTGAAAATGGGGCTGTGACAAAACGCTAGCTCCAAGCTAAGATTAGGAATCCATCAGTCTGCCATGAAATATTCAAACACACATGGCCAGGCTCGGGATGTTATGAATGACATGATGAAACGATGGCTGCCTGATGTATATGGAACAATAGGGGTATTGCACATCCAAAAAATCTCTTCCAGGCTAGAAATCTCTTCTTTTAAGGAATACATGGCAAAATATACAGTGAATATGTCTATCCATTGTGCAAAATCGTATTCAGTTCTAATTCATATCTCCCCAATGGAAGCATTCAGGCCACTGCACTGAACTGTAAGTCAATAGGGCTGAATTAACCCTGAAAATCTGAAGCCAAAGCAACTACTTTTACATTGTAATCTACTCCTTTTTTTTAATAACATGATTTCTTAGTACCTCTGTCACATTCATTTTGATAAGTGAAGAACATGATCCACATGAACCAAAAAAGCATTGATTTTTATTTTGCTTGTCTCACAATCTACCATTTTGAGCAAAGAAACAAATGAATAGGAATGTTCCTCACCCTTCTGGCATCTTTTTACTTTTACCCTGATGAAACAATGCCATGCATGCATAAACTATATTATATTTACCAGCAGCACCCGGTGCAAATCGGTATTTTGCAGTCCTCCATGCTGGATTAGTTGCTGCCTGCTATGAATGCAATTATTTATTAGTCTAAATACACAGCCGAGACATCTTGCTATACGGAAAAACTACAAGTGGTAACGAGTAATTTCAACTGGTTTTATTCAACCAAAATGAAATCCTTTTGGGCTCTGTTTTAATGCTGTAACAGTATTTGGCTGGACAAAAGCCTATTTGCAACCATTTGCTATTTTGTTGGCCGGAGAAAAATACCACCTGCACCAGCGTTGGTGGTTGATGGAACAAGGGGTGACATTCAAAATATAATGGCACAAGGGTGCATTCTAACTCATTTTAGGCCAAAAATGTGTTTGCACTACCAGCTCCACTGACCTACTCTTTCTGCAAAACACAAGTGCAAAACAGTCGTATCCAATTTCTCATTACTTTGTAGGGGAATACAGTTTAAATCACCCCACTGAAATTTACTCTAAATGGGTAACCTCTCCAATTTCTTGCTAAAAACTGATTTCATTAATTTCAGCTACAAATACGATGAATTGTGGTTCAGTAACAACTACCGTGATCATTCAAAGTTTAAACGGTGTTTTATGGTCACAAAGCGTGTTTGTTCTTGTTTCAAGGATAGTTCATGATTTTTTTGGTGCTGAAAGAAAAGTTCCCTGATGACGGTGGCCTCTTGGTTTGAGGAATATGTTGAAAAGTAGAAGGTGTTGCCCTGGCTTACAAATTCCCAAGCTCTCAACCCAATCAAACGTATATAGGGTGTGCAGGAACAAGTCCGGGTCCGTCTCATAAATGGAGTATATTGGAGCTGTTGTGGTGCCTTGCAGAGGACCAATAGTACATTAAGTGTGAAGTGTCCATTTGTCATACATGAACACACCACAGCACAGCACACAGTGTGAACAGCACAAAATTGTTCTCTGCATTTAACCCATTCACCCGTGTGAAACAGTGGGCTGCCAGTGACACAGTACCCAGGATCAGCATGTGGGGACGATACTTTGCTCAACGGCACCTCAGTGGTGCCACTGGCAGTGCTGGGATTCGAAACCACAACCTTCTGATCGCAGGGGAACTCCAAAACCACCAGGCCACCAGCTGCCCCAGGGTGTCATAGTGTTTTGGCCCTTCACTGTATGCAGTGTTCCTAATTCCAGTGTAGTGAACTGGGTAACCAGTGAGGACTTAGCATCTATCATTAAGTATAAGTGCGCAATTAATGATTACCCAAGACACAGTGATGTTTATATTCCATTTCTTTCAGTATCTTGCATCAGCAACTTCACATACTGCTGGTTTCGGTTATGTGATTTGATAACGAATGACATTAAAACGAGCGACACTGCAGCCACATGCAGTGTACACATGATTGCTGACATCATGACTTTCTTTGTAATGACAGGGTCACTGATAAAAACATACTTTACTAGGTACGCATCCAACAGTGGATTCAAGGCTACATTAAAAGTTTGGGTGTTCTAAACATAGATGCATCAAAAGATGCGCTACATAGATGTGTCACAGTCTCTTCAAAATGTAAAAGCTGAATAAATCCACCGTTCAGGAGACATTTAAAGACATTTAAAGGTCCACTTTTCATAGCATAAGAAACAGAAAGGGGCTGGTGCAATTTGCATGCTTTAAGATAATTTAGAAGTGACCTTCAAAGTGCCGAGAAAGTGTGCCCAACAAATATAGAATGTGAAATGTCAGAATGATCTCATCCGCTGCACAATGACTAGCATAACCAGCCTAATTCTCCAAAATTAGACTCCATTTTGTACTTTGACAATTTCTTATCCTTAAAATCGTGAAGTAAAGATCATGGCTCATTAGAACTCAAGAGCGCACTTGGTGTATAGTGGAAATAACACCATCATTTGGCAGTTACCTTAAGGTTATATGAGCATGGCATTCCTGGGACCAGCTTAAAATAAAACAAATAATAAAATAAAAGACAATGTGTGTCGATCACATCTCCTTACAAATCCTGGGACCTTAAGGAGTGTGTCTGATTTCTTTAAGTGTGAGAGTGCTATTTTGGGATGGTGATCAGAGAAGAATCAACCCTGGGAAACAAGGAAGCAAGTAGGCCTCTAGGGGAAATGAACTGAGTTTTGATGTTCTGTAGTTTATAAATGCATTATATCAGTATTGTCAAAACAAATCTTCATATCAAATTTGAAAATGACGAGTGCCCTTCACACTGTGCGAAATGTCACGGTAAATGGATCAACACAAACGGCCCAAAACTTTTTTATATATTATTACATGAACCATTTTCTTTCTTCTCCAATAGTTACCATCATGGGGAAACAATGTTTCAGTCTGATTACACTTATATAAAATGTGTCCATGTTTTAACAAGCTGTTAAACATGTATATGCATATTACTTCAACGTTGAAACAATTGTAGATCCTTACAGTGTAATGTTACAGTTATGGCAATAGCTTGTAAGGGGAACATATTACAGTACACAAAGTTGCCACAGTAACAGTAAACACAGTGGTTAATTTTTTTCTTAATTTTTCTTATTTTGATTTTCTTTTTCTTTGTTTGATTTTCTTTTTTTGTGCTCTGAAAATTCTTTCTTCCTTTAGTTTTTTTCTTGCCAAAGTTTTCCGATTTCTCCAGTAATTAGTCTTTCTCTCTCGCTTGAATAGGGCAATTACACCAGTCTGTGAAAATGGATAAGAGAGGTAGTCGAACTATGTCAAGGTGAACTATTATCATTGTGAGATGAATAAATTAGTAAGATCTAATTAAGAGGTTTGTATAGGAAGAGCAAAGGCAGTGTGTTGTATTGTGTGTGTTTGTATGTGTGTGTGTGTGTGTGTGTTTGGGGGGGAGGGGGTTAATCATGAACAGAAAGGGTGAAACAAGCTGTTGTTTATTGTTCAGGACAGACGTGGGTGTTGGGGGAAAAAAATCTACACTTGATTGATAGGACTAAGATATATATTGAGGGAGCTTGTATTAGCATTATAACAGCATTCAAATCTAAATTCTAAAGAAATTTGACTGGGTTTGGGTCACCTTCTGGAACAGAGAGTTTTCTTATGTTACTAGAAAATGACACACACTTAAAACAATGATTCAGCTAAATTTCTCATAGCCCGAATGCAGTCGATCAGGAGATATTTTTGGTATCTTCAGTTTGCTTCTGTAGTTTTTTCACAGGAGTTTAGTGTTGCTAGCAAGTCACAGGAGCATTAGCATCACTACACACCTAAAGTGCCACACACTTGATGTTAGTTTAGCAAGCTTATGTGATTTCTGACACTGTACTACAAAGCATTATCCATAAAAATAAACAAAAATATTTTAAACAAACACCAGTAGAAGTTTGGGTTACTGGTGGACTAGTAGGGATAAGCCTACCTTCTATTTCAAAGAAAAAAGGCATCAAAATAATCTGTATTCTTTGGCGTGCACATTGTTTTACTTGTTGTCAACCAAAACTAGATGCTAATTATTTGGACTCTTGTGGACCTACCAACAGTACAACCAATAGCTGAGCTGACATACCTCTAGCCCCAACTCCCCAATTTTTATTGATTGGTTCTGCCTTCCCACTGCCTGCAGTCTGGGTTCGGATAGGTCTCCAAAATGGCAACTTCAGAGAAGAAGCAAAAAAATACTTATAATGTTAGATAGTGTAAAAACATTTTTCCAAGTCATTTTGATGTTCCTTATGAATTTTTAATTGTACATTAAAGAAAAGCACAGTAGAATCTTTATTCTGACAGTGACTAATTAGAATATACAAAAATACTGCATATGGACACAAATATGACCTTTTAAATTGCATTTACAGTGAGAATCAGATGCAGTCAAATTGCATGCCAATGTTTACAACAACAACAACAAAAACTGCTTAAAGAACCTGAATGTTTCCGATTTTCATGACTGCAATAATTGCTGATGTCCGTTAGCACATTAAAGGGATTTGAATTATTATTTATTGTCAAGCTAATGATGGCAATATAACAGCTGTACATGAACATTTGGTAGTTGTAAGACAGAAAACTCAAAGCTTAGAACTGCTAGTGAGAGACATTCAATTAAAATACGTTGTACTTTGTATATTTCTGTTTTACACAGACCTTCAGTAATGATATGAACTTAAATCTTGTCATGTTCATGCACAGTGAAGCACTGTGAAATAAAGTGTGATTGCTCTGTTAGCTTCCTATAGTCATTAGGTCATTTAAAAATTTAAATGCGACCATTAGCTAGCTCATTAATTTCGTTGCTGCAGTTAGGAAGGAGCTCTCTAAAGTGATACTGCAGTGTGTGAGCTTTTGATAGGTGTTATTAGCTGTTACTTATTGATAGGCCCTCCCCTCCAAAATTATGACCAGCCCTCGCTGAGTGACAGCAACTCACATAGTATCGGAAATTACTTAAGCAAGGCTATATGAGATCACTTAACTTCCTCAAACTTCATGCCAAAAGTGTGTATGGGCTTCAACTTATCTACATTAGTCTCCATAGATCAAACTTGTCTTGATGCTGTTCTGCATTCTGTAAATTAGATTTTTGGCTAGACCACGGCTTTAGCTGGAAGGAAGGTCCTGAGATAAATCCTCACCTCTGGCCGTTGTCTAGCTGAAGCCAGGGCACAACGTGATTCAGGGCATTGAGCATATGCGCTAGCCGCATGAGTGTGTGCTATCTTCCTCTTCATCCCCATGCTTTCCACTCCTACCAATCCGAAACACACAGATAGCGGGCAGTGGAATAAAAACTCATACTTGTTCAGGTCCAAACAGAAGGCTTAAGGTTGCATGGGGCTGGATGTGGATAGAGGAGGTGGTAACAGCGAGCGTGCGTGTGTCTCTGCGTGTGTGTGTGCGTGTGTTCGGAGGGCAGGTCACGCGGTCACGTTCGAACTCAAAGGATGTTGATCACTGGCGGCTTATCACAGCCTGAGCCAGGCCACCCCTCGCGAATTAAAGAAGAAATAGTATCTCACTCAGTCATTTTTCAGCCACCCAGAGATGGTGGAGAGCGCTGCATCCTTTTCTTTCCGCAGCGCTCCTGTTCAGCAGAGATAATCCAGGGCCCATTCCGAGCCACCGAATCCATCTTTCTCCGGGTGGTGGACCAGAGTCCTTGGCTGCGGCGAGGTCATTGCTTTCACGAGCACACACACACACACACTCTTTCCCTATCTCTTTTTCCTTCCTTTTTTAACCTCCTCAGTTACACAGTTCTGGATTTTTGTTTTACTATCATCACTCTTTGCCTGGAGAAATACAGTACACATGCTAACGGAGTTCAATGGAAACGACTGCGGTTAATTACCTGTTTCAATAAAGATGCTCCAAGTGCAAAAAGTGTAACAAAAACCTTCCACTCACACATTTTTTCTTAAGATGGATTTCAGTCCAGCTAAAAAAGTTCACATACACACACGCACACACACACACACACATATATGCAGACACATTCATCGAGTGCATCATAGACAGATACCAGATGTTGTTATTTTGCATGCTAGACACCTCATTTGAATGTGTTCCTCACAGCTTTGGGTTAGACAGTGCTATAGCTCTTATTTACCTCACCCCAGAGAATCAGTTCCAACATATTGCCAAGGCGACCTACAGCACATAAAAAAATGTTCGCATGGTGGTGGGGTGGCGGGTGGGGGGGGGGGGGGGGGGTGTTTTGCCCCAA
>JBBPCZ010000012.1:12140310-12151947 GCA_037974445.1 Brycinus macrolepidotus
AGTGAAGTACAGATACTCAAAAACTCTACTTAAGTACAGTACTCAAGTAAATCTACTTCGTTACTGTCCACCTCTGTGTGTAGATAGGGCAAAGCAGAGGGGCCAAGTTAGTTAGGAGTCAGGTCCATAAAGTTCCCATTTAAAAATGATCCGTTCTATTTCAATTCTGTCATTTCTTCCATCACATGGGTGTCCATATGCTAAGTTCTGGTCTAAGTCAAGTGCAATCTTCTCAGTACATCTCATGGTGTGTCTGTCTGATTTTACTGGAGCTGGTTGAAGGGCTGTCACAGCAAGCTTCATCCAGACAGAATAAGAGCCACGTGCTGAAAGGCCTCTGACAAACAGATGTGAAGGAGGGCGTTGACCCCAACATGACACATACCAAGTGAGTGTGTCTCTTTCTGACAGGGCCAAATGAGCAGGAATCCCAATGCATCATGGTTCACCACCACCATACGCACATATACACACCCACACTTGAACCACTAAGGTATAGTCAATGCCACGACCAATGCAAATGCACATTCTGCTCTCTCCTGCACATTCAGTGTCACTAACTTACACCCGTCGTTACCTCAAAACAGCTGCTCATGCCTGTTTTATACAACGTCAGTGTCAAAGGGACAGGTGGCAGGCAGGCATGCATTTAAACTGATTTTTGACAACATGCTACCAAGTAGGCCTCCCCTCATTATACAAACGTCTCCACGCACTATTGAGCTGATATTTGCTGTTTTTTACACTCCATGTGACCTCAGCACATGCACGTACGCCACCGTCTGCTTTCCAATTTCTCTCGTCATTTATATTCTCGTCAAACCATCTCCATAACATCAACATCACATTCTCCTCTGCTTTTTTCCATTTTCCTCCACCATGTTTTTAATTTCAGTGCGCCCGCTTCCTTTGCTCGCCGAAGGATGGCTCGGCATTCATCATCTTTCAATTTGAGCTGGAATATTCACCCTCCAAGATGCATTAATGCCCCAATAGGGAGAGAGATTTGCATGTTGATTAGGAGAAACGCATATCTCCGTTCAAATTCACAGCCAAAGCCACCATGCTTACCACCAGCTAAATACGGTTGCAGACTGAGAAAACCATCAAAGGGGGTGGGAGGGGGCTGAGGATAAGAGAGGATTGTGTGTGAGAGAGAGAGAGAGAGGAGTGGCAGGTACAAAGACAACAGGTGTGTAGACTTCCAATCATGGTCACCACTGTTTCGGTTTGTGGGCTTTAACCCTTCTTATAAAGACCTCCTTATAAATAAAAAACAAAGTAGTTGTACATTAATTACTGGATAAATCATGGCTGAATAATAATGAATAATAATTCTTATGCTGGCTTACTTAGTGAAATCTAACTATAGTAGTTGGCAAGTCTAGTAGCTAGTATTGTTAGTTTGCTGCATTATCCAAACTATGATCCTGAAAATGATCAGCACTGTTATCAAAATCAGCTTGACTATTCTATTTGAACAGTATGTGAAAGAATAAAGTAAAAATGGAATGAACAGAATAAAGAATACAGTAGGTATGAAAAATAAATATGAAGGAGCTAAAAAAGATCAATACTTGAATGTGTGCTTATGTGCAGAAGAACATAACTATCATTTGCATTATATTAAAAGATAATAGGAACATGTGTAAAAATGTGTAAAGTTGAACAAATAAGCATTAGGGTACAGAGGAGATATTCGGTTATACAGAGGTATGTTAGGCTACATTTTAAACCTGTGCTGGCTGGAAGTGTCTGGAAGAGGTGATGTCCAGCCTGAGAAGAGTCAGATGTACTCTTCATGATTCTGCTATTGGTCACTGATCTTCTCCATCATCCAGATTATGCACCAGATCCAAACTGGATGGTTACAAATGAGGCGAGGATGGACTCAATGATCACTGCGTGGAATTTAAATATCCGGACCTGCAGGAGGTTGAATTTCTCCAGCTGCATCAGAAAGAACGTTCTTTGCTTTTTTGTTACTTCTTGGCCATGGACACCATGCTCCGCTCCCACCTCAGGTCCCTGGATACGAAGGTCCCCAGGAGGCTGAGTGACTCGCCAGTGAAAACCACACAGCCAGTGGTGTTGAGGGGTATTATGCTATTAACATACATTTGCCTCTTTGTACCATATTTTATGTAAAGAAAGAAGACATTTAATCAGAATGAAACAGAAGCAGAAAACTTCACTGATCCCTGAGGAAACTGCTTATGCTACGACTGCACAGACACACAGAGACAAACACAAGAACAATATAAAAATATGTGTAAGTCAAAATAAAACTCTCTAGAAATGCTCGAAAATGCTTAGTACTAAATACACTATGCCATGTACACAAAATGTGATCAATAAGAGAGGTGGATATAAATACTATAGAATTATAATGTGGATCATGAATGATGGGACACAGAACAAAGTTCTTTATGGTTGATATTTGTTTCCTGTCTGCACACAACAGAGTACAGTGTTAATTCTATACGTTTTTGGATTTTGAGATAATCAAGGATGATAAAGCAGAATTTTTCATCTTCCACTTTGATGCACTTAATCAAAAACACCAAAGAAACAAATACAGGAGCAGATATATCTCCTATGAACTACCTCTCCTGTAACACTCTCTCTTTAACAATGGTGATGCTAGGTTAGCTGGAGGATCACAGAGCATGAGTGGTTAGAGTGGCAAACTCCAGCTCAGTATCTCCTGCAGAAAATTCACCATGATGAACTCAATAACAAATTTAATGACTATAGACAACATAGCAGGGGCTTGTTTCCTAACAAACAATGAAAACAGATATAGAACACTTAAGTACACTGGAACAATTACCTCACAGTAAAGAGGGCATCAGTTCATTGGAAAACATACGTTTATAAATGAAATATGCTTTTACAAACACTCTGGCTACATACATTAATTAAAGCAAATTAACAAAGGAAACCTTGGTATATGTTAACAATAGCTGAATGGGGTAATTATGTTAACTAGTTACCAGGCAATAAGTAGCATTATTCCATTTTTATTGTGTGTATAAGTTTTATTTTCTGGCCCATAATGAAAAATCAAGCAGCTGAAATGATACTGTTTAAAATGATCAGCACTTTGATTGGCTTTTTCATTAACTTTTTTGAGGCCGTTTCATTTTTTACATTATGCAAGGCAAGTGAAACTGAGTCTCTTTTAAGTTTCGAGAACCAAAGTTGCACGAACGTTTCACCATGTAAAGCCAGCCTTAAAATGAAAAAGGGAATTATAAGACCGCAGTTTAAGTGGTTAATGATTAGCAAGGGCTTATTTGGGGGAAAGGCAGTGTAAGATCCATCTATCATTAAACGCGACCCGTCTGCCCCATCATCCCTTTGAAGACCTGTTCTGCAGGTCTCTTTCTGTGTTCTGTGGTCTCAAACTTAATTTCTTACAGAACTGTGGAGACGTTATTGGATGTGAGGTGAAATGATTAGAGAAACATTGTCATCATTTCACAAAAAATAAATAAATAAAAAAGAAATAAATAAAAACGGCACAAACCATGAGCGGCATGATTTTCTGGCCACGTGCCTTGCATGGCAATGGCACCTTAAATTCAATAAACAAACCCGTGATCAATAAGCCTGGGTGAAATCACATCTGCTGTGCTAATATACTCAATGCTCCCTCGTTAACATGGCTAACTAATAATAATCTCTCGCGCTCCCCTTCTTTTAATTAGAAGCATTAGGATGCAGTCAGCGGCAGAATTATTATTTACCCTTAGTTTACACACAGTTATTTACACTTAGTTAGCATCGTTCCTGCTTTCTCCCTTCAGTGCTTTCCGGACCCCAGCTTCTGTTTATCTTGGGGCATTGTTTTATTACCTTCAAAACTGTACCGGGAGGATGGAGTGCGATGGAGTTGCCTAGCAACAGGAACTGGCTGATGATCCGCTGGATCTGAGTTTGTGCAAGGAGAAAGCAAGAAAGTTAGAGAGGGAGGGCGGATGGGGCAGGGATTTTTTTTGGGGGGGGGGATTTACCTGAGGCAGATATAGACCTGTAAACAGGAGGTTCAAAAGCTAACGCAATCGATAACAACATTAAATACAAATAGCATTAAATACTTATTATAGAACCAAAATACATAACAAGTATCTCAATAATTCTAACAAAAGGCTAAAGGCCACATTTTTAGCATTTTTACATTTTTTCAAATGTGAAGAGTGATAACTGCAGAAAGTTTAACATTTAAAGTGCTATCTACTGTGGTCACCTTGTTTTATTGCTAGCTTTGCCCATAAAAGAGGTCAATTGCAGAAGAGGCTGCTTACAGAAAAACCTGACAAGACGTTTAGCCTCAAGCTTTTCCCTTCAGCACCTCCCAACTTACGTTTCCTTTGAAAAAGCACTTCTCCTTGCTCGTCTTTATCCACCTGAGTGAACATCCCACCTCCCTGTCTGTCTGTCTGTCTGTCTCCCTCTCTCTTACTCTGTCTCTCCCTCTCCATATGTATACTAGGCACAAACATAGAACTTGGAACCAAAGCAAAACCATAGCAGAGTTTCAGGCTGAGTAGGCTTAAGAAGATGCAGAATTGTGTTTTTCAGAGTACCGCCTAGACAATATATCCCATATCTCACATTTTCTTAATTATTTTTATTTTTTTATAAACTTCTAACGATTTTAAATTAATGAGCTTTTTGTTCTGACATCAAATGTATACTATTTTAAATCTCTACCAAACAATTAAACCTATAATGGATGATAAACAAAATGCGGACTTTTTTAGTATTTCATAAGAACATAATCATCTACAGGCTTTCCGGCCAAAAGCAGTGGTGTATCTAAAGCAAGCCCTGATCAGAGTGTAAAAAATACTATAACAACTGACCATGGCCTGTAGGCAAAATTAGATTCTGCAGTGGGTATAGAAAATAATCACTCCCTTCAAAACTTTCACATTTTCTTGCCTTGCAGCCTTGAATGAAGACAAACACACACAAAAATTCCAGCTGTAATTACTCCTCTCCCCTCCCCTCCTAAAATACTTGTACAACTCAATCAGTTGGTAACTAATCAACGTCTCCATTGCACATCAAGCAAACTGGCTTCCACCTGTGATCTTTTTGATTAGTTCAGCATAAAAACAGCTATTCCTGGAGCACTCCAGCGCTTGGTAGTGCAACTGAAAACAAACAATCGACTATGGGTGCCAAGGCACTGTGAAAAGATCTCAGGGATAAAGTTCAACTGCTTTATTAATCTCTATTAGCACAGTAAAGTCTATAATTAGGAAGTGGAAAGTATTTGGTGTGTATGTGATGTACAGTTAGTTATTCACCTCTGATTTGGCCTGGGGGAAGAAACTGTTCCCCATTCTGGCCGAGAAGGCCCGGAAGCTGCAAAACCTTCTGTCAGATGGAAGAAGAGGGTGTGAAGTGACCATCCTGTCATACGTGAACACAGCACAGCACACAGTGTGAACAGCACAAAATTCTCTCTTTGCATTTAACCCATTCACCAAGTGAAGCAGCAGGAAGCCAGGAACACGGCGCCCGGGGAGCAGTGTGTGGGGATGGTATTATCCTCAAGGGAACCTCAGAGGTGCCACTAGCAGTCTTGATATTCAAACCTACATTTTTCTGATCGCAGGGCGAACGCCCAAACCACTAGGCCACCAACTATGTGGGTGGGGTGTGTGTGGGGTCTTCCACAATGCTGGTGGCTTTGCAGATGCAGCGTGTGGTGTAAATGTCTGCAACAGAGGGGAGAGAGACCCTGATGATCTTCTCAGCAGTCCTTACTACCCTCCGTAGGGTCCTGCAGCACGATTTCTGTGCCATGCCAAGATGCAACTGCAGACAGGAAGCTTATTTTGTTGTTGTTGACTCTGCACCAATCCATTATCCATTCATTGTACCTCTTCTCTGTACAGATTTTCAACATATTGATGGAATTTAGAGGGAACTGACTGAACTGAGATTTGCATGGTTGAAATCCCCAGTGACAAACAGTCTGTCTGAGTGCGAGACTTGGAGCTCAGTGATGGCTCCATAAAACTTGGCCACCCAGTGGTAACGAGTTATTTAGTGTTAGCACTGGGTGGGTTATACACCATGACTAGAAGCATGGTGGTGAATTCCCAGGGTAAATAAAGTGGTCTACATCTAACAGTCACAAACTCTAGCTGCGGTGAGCATCTCCGTAAAAAACAAAAACACAGCAGTCTCTGAACTCAAACTGGGCAGGACACTGGAGTTGGATGTACTCCAGTTTATTGTCCAGGGAGCAAACACTGGCGAGTAGGATGGATGGGATAGCTGGCTGGCCAGCATTAGCTTTTTGCCTAGCAAGGAACCGCACTTATTTGCAACACTTCCACTTCCTTGCGCACTGCTTGTGATGTGCCCTCCCCTGGCCTCTAGCATCAGTGGAAGAGTCTGGCAGTGATAGACTTGTATAAATCGTTCTGATGTGCATGTCTGCAGAAATTTAGTAAGTCAACTACAGCTACACTTTTGCACCAAATGTTGGATCCCAAAGAGGCCACTGTGACTTCGCATGCCGCCTTCTTGGATCTCAACAGTGAGCCATGACAGAGGAAGTATCCAGTGAACACACTTTTAAAAAATAAACACAATGCTCCACTTCAGAATGTGCACAATTATCAATTCAAGTGACCCTCGGTTTTGTTCAAAACTGTTTTTCTGCTTGAAGTTAGTGACATACCCGTGTGCAGTCCACGCTTCCCTGCAGCTCCTGTACAAAGTGGAAAATGAAGATGCTAAAGTTCCACAGGAGAGTTCCTCCCTGGCACCACACCAAATGTTTAATCATAATTACAGCCACAATTATAAGCTAATTGTTATTGGTGAGATCGGAACAACAGAGGGAAATGTCAGGGCTATTGGCAGGGGACTTTTATTTATTTATTTTTTCCTGTGCTGTGCCCTGCTCTTATTTGTTGAGTTATTTTTCACTACATGTTTGATCTTACAATCCATTTTTCTATGCACAGTTCACTATCATCTGTTAACCAATCACTGTCCATAGTTATTAAAATGTTGTGGTTATGTTATTTGCTAAAACATGAAATAACAATAAGCATTCTGGACTAACTCATAACTGCAGCATGAATGAGCAGGGCTAAACTGCTGGAGACTGTGTAGACAGACACATGTAAATTGGTTCAGGTTTGTGACATCACAAAAACATAAACTCTTTGCTAGTGTATATAAATTTGTTATATAGAAGATATTTCATCTCATTTTCTGACATTTACAGAACCAGGTCACGGTGGAATCAGGGTGAGGACCACCCCGTTTATCTGTGACCTAAAATGCGATCAGGGCACCTTCTGTCATAACAGATAAAGAGAATCCAATTAAACAAATAACACAATTATATATATTTTCATTTATGTTATCCAGCATTAAATGCCTTTGTTGGCCAAAGTACACTATATGGACAAAAGTATTGGGACACACCTGTTTTTCAGCATACCAAGATATTCTGGACAACGCCATGCTTCCAACTTTGTGGACACAGTTTGGGGAAGAACCTTTTCTGTTCCAGCATGACTGTGCCCCAGTGCACAAAGCGAGCTCCATAAAGACATGGTTGGATGAGTTTAGTGTGGAAAAACTTGACTGGCCCCCACAGAGCCCTGACCTCAACCCCATCCAACACCTTTGGGATGGCATCAGTGTCCAACATCAGTGCCTGACCTCATAAATGCTCTACAAAACGAATGGGCACAAATTCCCACAGAAACTCTCCAAAATCTTGTAGAAAGCCTTCCAAGAAGAGTGGAAGCTGTTATAGCTTCAGAGGGGCGACCAACTCCATATTAAAGTCTATGTATTTGATTGCAATATTATTAAAATCTCTGCTGGTGTAATGGTCAGGCATCCCAATACTTTTGTCTATATAGTGTATGTGAGCCTCTGCATTCAGTAAATGGTTTGCCCTTGCTTGAGAAGCAATGATTTTATCTGTTTTCTGTAGCTGTGATTCTCTTACCTTGCCTTAGAATAATTATATAGAACTATCTTCATATAGAACAGCTTCGGTAATGTTGGTGGGCGTTCTTGCATGAATGCTCAGTGCTTCAGGCCCTGCCACATTGCCCTGACACGTTTCTGTTGGGTTTAGGTCTGGACTTTGACTTTGCCTTTCCAAAATCCAAAATTACTGCTGCTTTAATCATTTTTGCTAAACTGACCCATGTGTTTAGGATCACTGTCTTACTGCAAGACTCACCTTCTACTGAACTTCAGTTCATACATTTTCCAGTAGAATGTTTTAATACAATCCAGAACTCATACTATCATTAAGTGATGGCCAGCTCTCCTGGTCCAATGGCTAAAAAGTTGGGAAGTCCTAAAGCCGGAGAGTTTTGTTTACTCAGGTAAGCCATAAGAATCTATTTTCGCCTTTTCAGTCTACAGAACATTTTTAGTACCTATATGGCTCACACGGGTGGTCTTCAGAAAACTACTCATGAAGCTGTGTACTTTCTGGAGAGTGGTGGCTTCCTCACTGTTATTATTCCATACGCACTATTCTTGTTCAGTGTTTGATGGAGTCATAAGCACTGATTTTTTTTTTTTTCAATTTTTACACTGTCTGCCTGAAAGTGGACTGGTGAAGTACAAACTCTTCATAAATTGTTTGTAACATATTCCAGCTGAACATTTCTATGAGATTCTTAGGAATGCTCAGAAATTTGTATGGTGACCATAATTATCCGTTGCATCAATCATATTCTTGCCAGCAAAGACGTTTAATATTGTTTGTGCTCTTTGATTTGTTGGGTCCTCTATTGTTATGACATAGATGACGATATGTGCACATTTTGGTATATAGTACATATAAAATATAAACCCTCATAATAACACCATGTAACTCTATTTTTGTCATTTTGAAACCATTTATACTGTGTCAAAATTTCATTCCGGACAAACCAAAAGAAATTGTCCAAAATGACTAAGCATGACTTAGAAAAAGTGAATTTCTCTCTATAATGAAAAACACATTTGTTTGGTGTTCACAGCAATTTGCTAGCAGTGGATTTAAATGATCACAAATTAGAAAAGTAATTTATGCTCGGGGCTACTGCAAGGCTGAGAGCAGATCAGGTGGAATGCAAGAGCATCAAAACATAAATCAGTTATCAAACCTCAGGTTCATCCCAACTGTGAAGCAAGTACATGCTGTGCTAATCTTGACCTGTACCCAGTTACTCCAAAGGCATAGGAAAAAATATCCTAATGTTTCTCTATCACTTAAGGATCTAATAACATATTCCTGTTCAGATTTGGACGCATAAAATTCTATGTATATTTTATATTGCAAACATCCTATATATTTTATATTGCGTACAATATAACAGATCCTTTTGTCTGAGACAGCTGTGTCTCTCACTCTCCCAGTAAACACTCCTACAGGAGATCAGACTGACTGATGTTGGATAAACTGTGGTTATATAACGTTCATGCCAGTATGGCCTTGATTAGTTGTAGCAGTTTTCAGTCTTTCTCCTATTACATGTGTTTTGTAGTTTCTCAAACAAGCACAGCCCTGCTTTCAACACTGTTGAATAGATTGGTGGAGAAAAAAAAAACCGGACTAACTCTATAGTTGTTTTTGTACAAAACTGCAATTCCCATGAAACCTGTTATTACTCATTCTGTCAGATAGTCAACATAGCTTTGCAGGCAGCAAAGGGAAAGACAAAGAAATCACTAGAGTGCAATTTTAAGCATAAAATTAAGGTATTTGAGGGCTTGCTCAATTAATTATCAGTGATGTTTTTTTTTCTTTCTTTTTTTTTTTTTTTTTTTAATTAGTGCACCATCTTCCAAAAACTTCACCAGTAACCAGAGCAAAATAATCTTCAGAGAGCTGAATGGACTGGCATGTTATTTGTACTGAAGTATTTAGTGGTCATAACTCACTCTGAAAATAGCGCATTGATGTGGGAGGATGAGCACCAAGTTCTTAAGGAAAGTGAAGAAGAAGAAAAAAACATCTTAGCTGGGAAATGTATGATTTAATCTTGATTATGAGTTAATACACCATATGCTCTTTGCAATTAAGCTGTCCATGAATAACCCATCTCTAATTTGTTAAGAGTTTAATGCAGCGTAAAATCTGGGGCAGGTCATTCCCCTGAGTTTAATCTAGCTAGCATGGCGCAAAGCGAGCTGTGCTAGCCATGCCGTCTAATTACCAAGGTCAGATCACAGATGAAGAGTAGCGCTTCATAACACCTTCGGCACTCCTGGCCAACCCCATTCAGCCGTTTATAATGAGAGGAAGAGAGAGAAGAAGGGTGAATAAGGCAAAAAGATGAGGGAGAAAGACAAGATGGGGGCGGTGGAGGGTGGTTGGGAGGGGTGAAGACATGGCTGAAGAGACAGAAAACAAAAAAGAAACAGGCAGAGATAGTTTACAGAGTGTTTTTTTTTTTAGAATGGGAGGCTGTGTTGCAAAAGAAAACATGTAGAGATCCAAAATGCGAAGAGAAAAAATGCTTTTCAAACTTAGATGCAAGATACAGAGGCTTCCAGCTACAAAAAATTAGCACTGATTGCAAATTTCAAAGAACGTGAAACACCAACTGAGAATTTTAACACCTACAGGTCCTTTTATGTAAATTATGTTTAATAAAATGTATTATATCCTGGAACAATTTCCCTTTCTCCTTGTTTCGGTATTATCCTTCTTGACCAGGGTTATCAAGATGATTGTTGAGTCTTCATAAGAAGAAGGATCATGCTACTATCACGCCCTTTTTGAAGCATTTCAAGAGTATTTTGTTCTTAAAAATCAATGTGATGTTATAAGACATTTTTCACTTTTGCACCTGTTCAGCTCAACAGCAATGTTCACTGAAAGTTTTTATTCTTCACTACATGCTCAGATTACCAGCAATTGATAAGTGAATAGAAAAACCTAAATTAGATCAAGCTCTTGAAATGAGCAAACCTTTCCATCTATCTGCAGGGAAACACAGGAGTATGGTCATTATTTATTAACCATTTTCCGGGCTATGCTTTGGTGGAAACCAACAAAAATACAAGAAACTCTTCTTTTTCCCCTCACTCATCTCATTTACTATAATTGTTCTTCAAAAATAAAAAACACTCAATTGAAAGTTTCTTCAGGGAACTCAAAGTGGTTCTTCTATGGCATTGTTCCAAAGAACTCTTTTTGTAAATGGATCAATGAGGAGCACAGTGCAGGCGGCTCTGAGGGCAAAGAGACAGTCTGTGTGATGCATATCAAGATTTCCACTGCAACCTCAAAACACAATTTGTTCACACAGTGCTGCAGTATAAAAGAAATTTGATCAAAAATCAAATACAGTATTTTATTATAGGGTCCACACCATAGAGACAAATTACTAACAATATAAATTAGCAGTGTGTATAAACAGAAATCATTGAATTGGATAACAGAAAAGGTAAGAACTATCACGTAAATACTTAACCAAACTTTGCGCAGCATGCCGTAAAGAAAGATAGACTATTGGACAAAAGTATTGGGACACCACCATTACACCAACAGGGACTTTAATGACATTACATTCAAATACATAGACTTTAATATGGAGTTGGTCCCCCTTTGCAGCTATAACAGCTTCCACTCTT
>JBBPCZ010000012.1:12162158-12177615 GCA_037974445.1 Brycinus macrolepidotus
ATTTTACTCAATAGACCTACGCATTCATTGATAAAATAGCACAAGGGATGGAACGGGGGGATGTTCGTTTTAGAAGGAGGATGATTTTGACTGTTTTTATTTCAGGGGGGATGACATCCCTCCTCATCCCCCTCAACTCGAGTACTGATTATGGTACGATCTGTGAGGGTCCAAGTGTCGTTTTGAGGAAGAAGATAATTTGAAGATAAATCAGTAGGTGAGCTCATCATAAATATGATATGTTCGAGCAGTGGCGAGACACCCTTATGTTTTTCAAATTACAGGACGAGGAGTGAGTGGGAAGGTCTGAGGGGTAGATAGATAAAAAAGAAACAACGGGTGAAGAGAGAACAGAAGTTGGAACTATCACACATAACATCCATCACAGCCGATAATTAGCCCAGGCCATGTTGAATACTAAAAGACATCACTGTGGGTTGGTTAGGGGGTTAAAAACAAGACACTGTGACTGACCATGGAGGAGTGTAACAGAACAAAAGAACAGACAAGAAGAAAAGAGAGTGACTATAAAGGTTCCTAAATGGTTCTTGGCTTGCATGTGGGGTTCTGATAGGGCTGATATTCACAAAGCAGTCATAAGAAGGATTTTGCATCAGATTCCATATTTATGATGTCATTGTCACAAAAGCTGATTCCAGATAAGCACTCCTAATGCCGTATTGAATGTTATCTGGGGTTCCTTAAACACTGAAAAGGTTCTTCACACTCACAAATCTCCTTTAAAAATAATTATTTAAAGAAACTGAAAGGACTGAAAGCTTATTTAGGAAACGAAAAGTGGTTCTTCTACGGCATCACTCCAAAGAACCCTTTTTGGCACATTAATTTTCAAGACTGTTGACTAAAAAGAACTTTCAGTGGAGATCAACCATTGGCACAGTGATTAAGTCCAATATGAGGCTTGTTCCTTGTCCAGCAAACCATCCCAAAGCACTGTATGAAAACGGATAACAAAGTATCATTATAATAAAACACACACACACACATACGCACACACACACACACACACACGTGCACAGACACAAAAATCACAACTCAATCTCAATCTCACAATTTCTCAGTTCAGCCAAGTAGCCAAATATCACACCAGGAAATTTGCTTTGCAGCACTACAAATGACTGACAGGTTTTCACACACAAAAAAAATAGACAGAAAAAGGCGCGAATGAAGAGAATGAGAGGAAAAAAAAAGTAGTCGAGGCCTGTGAGTGCTGCTATGTGCGGGTGTCACATTCCTCACCCTGGGAGCGGGAGCACTTAACTTCGCACTGTCACAATTCCTCCAATTACTTCTGCCAGCTCGCCTGTGCCAATGGGAGGTGGCTGGCCTGTGGAAGTGCTCGGCAGAATACAGAGCCACCGCGACATCAATTATTTAGGTTGGCTTTCTGTCCATGCGCTGCTTTAACCGCCTCAGTTTTGTCCCATAAGCGATAAAAGCAGATAGAGGTCGTCGCTCGGCAGCAAGGCAACTTGCCCAAGGGTCAGTTTGAGCAATTGTTCTGGAATACGGTCTATGGGGGTCCGAGCAGCGTTCTGATGCAGAAGACGCAATATGAAGGTAAGTCAATAGGTGGCATAAGTATGTCGTAAGTATGACATGTTTAAGCAGTGGCAACACACTGTGTGTGTTCTTCCCATGATGGAACTAGGAAAGCCTAAAAGAAGGTCAATGGATAAAAAGAAATCACAGATGAAAAGAGTTGGAACTCTCACATAACGTATCCATCACAGCAGATAATTAGCTCAGACCACGCTGAACACACTGCAGGTTGGTAAGGAAGCTAAAATCAAGATGCTGTCATGAGCAATCGAGGGGGCCTGAAAGAAGCTGAGTACATAGACAAGAAGGAAAGAGAGTAATTGACTCAGGAGAGTGAGCAGCAAGCGAGGTTAATCTTTAAACCGTGTTCTCAGAAGAAAAAAAAAAAACATTTGCCAGCTTGGGGTAAAACGAGAAGAAACTCCACTCCGACAAAGTCTTCATGAATTATGAGCACATGAAGAGACTGAGATGATAGATTAATGGATGGAGAGGCAGTGAGAGATCAGACATTAGTGTCTTTTGCAAGTTAATGCTTAAGCCAATCTTCATCATGAGGGAATGTTCATCCTTTTACACAAAAAAAGAGAGATATTTACATTTAAAAAGAAATAATGTAGCAGTCTCACATTAAATGATGCTCATTAAGTCCTCTAGTTCTCGTCTTCTTGTTAGACTGAATTAGAAGCTGAACTGACTTAAATATCACATCGTTTAAATATCACATAACTTAGAAAAACAGAATTTAGGTCAAAAAATACTAGTGAATGAAGAGTGCAGTGTGGATTGGGGCATTTGCTCATCAAAGCGTCTGAAACTTGATATGGTGAAGCCCACAGCAGACAAAGGAGGTTTTAAAAAAAAAAAAATCTGAAAAAGTACAATTATACTCAGTGACAGTGTGGACTTTCATCAGAAAAAGGAGTAATGGTGACCATTCAGGGTTAAAACCCTTAACACATATAAAAGATGAGGGAGCAAAATGTACCAAAATCTTATAGCAGGTGAAAAATCCACTCATTTAAGCTTCTGAAGTTGGTTTCAATGCAAGCCACAGCAGACACTGGATTTTAATAACATGATTTCTTCAAAGGTGCTCTGCAAATCTGGGCACATTTACATTTCAAAAGGATAAAGATTGCTTTTCATTTTTGATGTTTTCCACTGAGGTGACTTTTTTATTTTTGAAAAATGTTTTTTTTTGTCCCCCTTCTAGTTTATCTTCCAATAAATTTGCCACTGTGTCCTATTACAGCAGATAATGTATTTCTACCCCCCTCTCTTTGCTGCATCCTTTTTCTTGTTTGTAAGTCATTTTATGACATATTAAAATAAAACCTTTATGATTTTTCTTTACCCAGGGAGCATGATTAAATGTGACTTACTGTACGTACGTTCCTCTGCCTACACCACACACCCCTATTATAAAAAGACGCTTTTACATAAACATGACACAAGTCCTCATATTTGACATGTGTGATGTACGTATTTTTGCTTACATGTTAATCAGAATCAGAAAAATTTAGGACATTGCTTATGTTTCGACTGCACAGACACACCGAGACAAAAACAACATAAAATATAAATAAATTCAATAAAAACTTATACTTAATAACTTAATACTCTCCTCTGGTTCTCACACTGTCCTAAAACTTGAATGTGTCTTCATATTGTGAGTTGCTTTGAATAAAAGTGTCTGCCAAATAATTGTAATGTAGTGTAACATCAATACGAAATACACTATGCTATATACACAAATGCCGGGTTATTATTAGTATAGATATGCAACTCACAGCTAAGTGAAGTACTAGTAACACAACTAGTGGTTAGGAGTATGTTACTGCACGTAATAGAAATAAGTAGTTGATGAGTAATACTGATATACTGACAAAACATTCAAATTTGGTTCTATTGGTAGGCCCAAAATCTCTAGTCGCCAGAGGGCCCAGCTGCCCTGTCAGTGTAGATGATTTGGATGTTAAACCTTCCCTACCACCTGGAAATCTCGGAGTTTTAGTCTTGTCCAAAAGTTTGACCTCTTCTGGTCAAATTATGTTTTGTTATTTCCAAATGAATATAATTTCTAATCCTCTGCAGAAAACTTAAATATGGCATTTATCTGCAAATGTCTCCACCTTTTGCTTTGAGATAGGCTCCAGCACCCACTGACACCCCAAACCCCCTTACTACCCTTCAGGCCATCCAAAACTACACTACTAGAGTGTTTACCCCTATTTCCAGTCAGCTGGTATTGGTTACCAGTATCCCCATGGATCAAGTAGGAAATTATGTATATTACTTTCTAAGTCATTTGTGGTGTCGGTCCTGCATATACTAGTTAGCTTCTTCATCCATACAGTCCCTCCCACCCTCAGCTACTCTGGCAGCCAACTACTCGTAGTGGCGTACACTCGTCTCTCCTCAGTGGGTGGCAATTCTTCAGCACCGTAGCCCCTACACTTCCCTACGGCAGTCTTTTCTTTCCTGCATTTCTCTTTCCTCCTTCAAAACTACTACGAAGGCATTCCTCTGTAAACAACACTTCTCTCCTTCCTCTGCCTCATTCTCTTCTTTTATAAAATGACTGTCATCAGTATTATTTTACTAATGCATCACCTCACAGTATTTTTTGAAGAATGTATCTTTGTAAAGTGAGTTTGGGATTATGAGAAGTCCGGCGTAAAATCAATCGCAGTATTATTGTTTTTATTTTTGAATGACAGTCCATCAATGCGACTCTTCCCATTCTATTTTTGGAGTGTCGGCAGTAGCACACAATGCTTGCAAGCTTGTTTCTAAAGTTATGTGCTGCAACCTCGAGCCGAGCCTGAGATACAGCAAATAAAAGCATAAATAGAAAGAAAACCTAGCGTGTTCCTGTCAGCAGAGTCACTGAAGGTTCTCTGTGGAATTAATTTGCATAGGTTAATTTCTAGCTACTTTGCAAATTAGACTTGAAAGGATAATTACTTAATTTCCTTCATCCGTGCCTCCCCCGTCTCTTTTTCCATCGTTGGTTATGTAAATCACACTATTCGCCATTGCCGGTGTACTCGGTATTTAAACAGGGTGTTGCAGTGGTCAGAGTGAACTCTCTTCTCATCGTCTCATTTTACCTCCATGCAGCCATATTGATTTAATTCCCTTCTGTCACTGGCATGAACAAGAGCAAATCAGTTGTCATCTCCAGGTCTCGTATGCCACCCCCCTGGCCATTCCGGCCTCCAGATTACTGAGCCTGGTCTTTCTTCATCCCCCGTGCTGTTGCGTGTGGTTTGGTTTCTTCCGTGATTAATCACACCTGTCCCCTATTACCATTTCCTATTAAAGCCCAGGCTCTTGTCTGCTCACTGTCGTGCCTACTGGTTGGTGCTCGCTTTCTCTCTCTGTTTCTCTCTCTCTGTTTCTCTCTCTCTCTCTCTCTCTCTCCCTCCCTCCCTCCCTCCCTCCCTCCCTCCCACCAAGTATGCCTTACCCACCTGCACCACTGTGGACTATCCAGTACCTGGCCAGTGTGCCCTCTCTGACTGGCGGATTTTTCTAGTCGTTGACACAATTGGATTTATTTATCCTAATTCGGTGGAAAACTAATGTGACTTTTGTTGAAGTGTGACTGTGAGCCAGAGCACAGGCACTGTTCTTTTGTTTGTAACTTTGCCACCATTTGCAGATTAAAAGAGTTCAGGTATCTCCTGAACAGGTTGTGCATCACAACCTGTGTCCCAACCAGCATCATGACACCAATTTTGACACCAGCTACCACAATTCCACAACAGCTATGTTTTTTTTTTTTAATGAGTGATAGTTAGCAGAAACGTGTTAGATATTGCTGCTTATTTTACACAAAAATGTAAAATAAGAAGATTGTAAAAAATTAAGTTTTCTGATGAAAGCTTGTTATTAATGTTTATAGTATTTTTTAAGACATGGGCAAAGTAAAATGCTGGTTACCAGGCTAGCCTGGAAGATTTTGCATTACACATTTTTCACATTTTCTCCAAAAAGAAGCAAAATAAAGAGGATCAAGTTGTTACTCTGTAAATAAATCCATGTTACAGGAAAACTAGCTGGGTGAGAAAGAGGTGACTGTTGTGTGAGTATGTGCAGGGGAGGTTTGGGAGGGTGGTAGATAATTAAAATTAATTTAATCTATTAAAAAGGTCAATATTAAAAAATTACTACATTTTTAGTATTTAAAGTAAGTAAGTAAGTAAGTTAGTGAACTTTATTGCCATACAACAGTACAACAACGGATGCATAGCTGAACGAAATTGCGTTTCTCCAGGCTCAATGTGCAGACATAAATGACAAGTGCACGCAAGACAACATACGGACATTACAAACATTTCACTTCTTACTTAGAAAGTAGGTAAGACCACGTAGGACAGCACAAGGCAGCGCAGTACAAACAATAAATACAAAAAAAAATATATATATATATATATATGTAAAACCAGTCAGTGGGTGAAATATAATATGAAAGAAAATATTGCACATCTTTTCACAGTGATTGTATTATTGTACTATATAGATACAATATTCACAGTGATTTGTATTACTGCACTATATAAAGATAAATATAATGTAAACTTAAGACTTATTTGTGGTAATTTATATTTCACCCCTCTCTCTATTCATGGCATACACTTTCCAGCAACTAAGCACGCTAGAATCATTGAGTGCGTCCCAATTACACACTGTACCCTAATACTATAAAATATGTACTATGTATATACTTTCTCCCTAAATTCCATCAATACGTGGACTTTCCGACAAGACTGGGGCGAATACGCTGGACTATGTTTATACAAACATTGCTGTATAAGCACCGCCCCCACTTCTTCTACTACGATCACGTGTACGCTCACATTCATAAGCAGACCAAGATCTGCCTCCCAGGCACCATCTCTGCTCTTCAAGACTGCATTGAGGACACTGACAGGGACACGTTTAGGGAGGCTGCAACCTACGGCGGTTCCACCAACCTGGAGGAGAACATGACGTTGTTGACTGGCTACATCAGTAAGTGCATCAGTGATGCATCAATTACTGTCTCCACGACCATCACCACACACCCCATCCAGAAGCTGTGGGTGTCTGCAGAGGTGAGCACACTGCTGAGAACCCGAGACATTGCCTTCACATCAGGTGATAAGGATGCCCTGAGAACAGCAAGAGCCAACCTGTCCAGGGCCATCAGAGTAGTAAAGTACTCACATGCCCAGAAAATCCACAGCCTCTTCCAGGTCACTGGAGACGTACAGCGCATGGGGCAGGGACTGCAGGCCGTCACCAACTACGGGACATCTCTACCTGCCTGTGATAGTGAGGCCTCCCTTCCAGATGTGCTGTATCACTTCTCAAGCCCAAAACCGCATGGCAGCGAGGAAGACCACCCCGCCCCCCCAACGACCAGGTGCTCTGTCTGACCATAGCTGATTTGAGAAAAACTCTGCTCAATGGCTACCCACGGAAGCCTGCCGGACCAAACAACATTCCTGGTTGTTTGGTCCAGCTGGCAGATGTTGTCACAGACTTCAATATCTTCAATATCTCACCACAGTCATCCCCGTGCCAAAGAAGTCGCCACTGTCCTGCCTCAATAACTATTGCCCCGTAGCACTCACACCCATCATCATGAAGTGCTTCAAGAGGTTCATCATATGGCACATAAAATCACACCTGTCCCCCTCACTGGACATCCTGCAGTTTGCGTATCATTCCAACCACTCTACAGATGATGCCATTCAACCCCATTATTCCTCAGCATCTCACTGGGAAGCTGAGACTGCTGGGCCTCAACACTTCTCCTTGTAACTTCTCTGTAGATGCATCACAGCCTGGTATGCAAATTGCAATGTTTTGGACTGCAAGACCCTACAGAGGATAGTGAGGACAGCTGAGATGATCACTGGGGTCTCTCTCCCCTCTGTCATGGACATCTCCATCCGCAAAGGTACCAACATTGTGGATGACCCCACTCACCTCTCAGACACACTCTTCTCCCTCCTCCCATCGGGCCAATGGTTCCGTAGCATACAGCCCCCCACTGCCAGAGTGGGAAACAGTTTCTTCCCTCAGGCCATCAGACTCCTCAACCAGAACTGAAGCAAAAACTGTACCCCTCAACACACACACCACTAACACACCCCTTCCCTGAGCTTCTCTCTCCTCCTACTAACACAATGCATACATCTATCTGCCTTAAACAAACAGCTCAAACAACTCAGACTTTAACTGCCTCTATAAATACTTTACTATTTATTATATTGCACATTCTCTGTCCTGCTGCCATATTTGCACAATCATATTTATTGCTGTGTACCTCTGTTCTGCATTGTTGCACATGCAATTTTCTGCTGCTAAAATATAGTATCTGTCATACCACTGTATTCATTCAGACTAGTACGGTCACTACTGTCGACTGCACTAAATGCCTTGCCTGGTTGTTTTGTTGCTCTTGTGTTTTTCTTGCACTCTCTTTTGTCTTGTGCTGTTCTTAGTTGAAGGAGATGGTAAGCAGTATTTTGTTGATAATATATTTATCAGGAAACTAAAGGGTTTTGGGGTTAAGGCTCATGCAAACTAATATTGAATATTTTAATGTATGTTCTGTTACGTAGCTAGCTAACTAGCAAGGATAGAACTTTAGCTAATAGTCACATTTAGCTCACTTAGTTCTTTAGTAATGAATACTGACAAGTGGCACATATAGCTAGACCTCAAACATCAAACTCAACTGCATATGGCAAATCAATAAATGAAGGAGAAAGGTGGATGAACTGGGAAGACTGGAGAAGTTTGCCGTAGCAAGGTATACAGTCATCTACTAGCTACAACCAGAATAGTTATTTCACTCAATACTGACACCCAGTGATGAAAAGTAATAGTAGGGTATATAGCTGATCTGTTTCTTTTCTGTAACCACATTTTACAGAGGTGTTTAGAGGCAGGTATTTACTGATATTTGGCAAACTTTGGAAATATATTGATCAAATTTCAAGTGCTACTGAATTTGAATTAATTCTTCAAAACTGATTTTGAATTCACATGTCTTTTTGCTAGAAAAGACCATAATGCAGCCCCTCTGTAAAATGTGGGGCAGCTGGTGGCCTAGCAGTTAGGGAGTTCGCCCTGAGATCAGGAAGTCATGGGTTTGAATTCGTAGGCTGCTAGTGACACCACTGAGGCACCTTGAGCAAGGTACCGTCCCCACACACTGCTCCCCGGGTGCCCCTCGTTGGTGGCAGCCCCCTGCTTTACTTGGTGAATGGGTTAAATGCAGAGAAAGAATTTCACCTTGTTCATGCTGTGGTGTGTTCACGTGTGACTTTACTTTAGAAAACAACTCTGATGAGAGATGCCGCTCATATACTTCTGGCCATTCATGCATCAGTGGACGATGGCCATAGGCTTGTATTGGATGATTAAACCTAGACTACACTAGAGCTACCACTCTACAAGTTATTATATCATTTCATTGGGTCCAACATTTCTAGCAGCGCCCCTGTGCACGTGTGTGTATCTGGGCATCATCATCAGTTGATCTGTCTCGCAGCACGGCAGAAAAATCTCCAAAACAGCTTGTTGTGTTTATTGTGTTTAGCAGTTTATAATGCTCAGTTTCTTGAGCTGAGTGTGATGTATACTTTAAACATTAGCTGTGAAGAAGCATATAAAACTAAATTAAAGTCTCACACACGCTATCAGTGCTAAATTTGTACTTCACATCTACTCCTACTCAGTGACATCTCTACTAGAGTTTTAACATTAAATGGCTTCAGTGTTGATCACATACAAGACACTGTTTGGCACTACTGAAAGTAAATATCCTCCATTTGTTTAATATGTCAGTTTTGTCTAATTTGCTAGGTTATGGACCTCAAAAGTAACAAAGGAAAGCACACCACTAATAAGGAGTGGGTGTTGCAGTAAAGGTTATGTGAATCTCAAATAGAACAAAATTCCCTTTGAAGGCTGTTTATTAATGTTAATTGTTCTTCAGAACACAATATTTGAATTATTGGCATAATCCTTGACATTTCAAGAAGTCAGTAGTTGATTTTTCACATGCACAGAAGATGTCTGAAAGGTTAAACGTCAGTGCTTCGTTTGGCAGAAAATTGCCAGATTAAAAAGCACGCAGTATGACTGATCTGACCGATTATCTTTTCCACTAGACACGGATGCTCACTTCATCCCACTTGTGGTAAAATGGGCAAGTTATCCAGTCCCTTCCAAACTTGCTATTGTTTTCTTTGCTTAATGGTGCGCTAGCTACTAGGGTTTTATTTTACCAGGCTAATCTCCCTTTTTTGAGCACTGGTACACTGTCACATGATGTATTTTGCTGTGATGCAGGACTTAGTGTTTCCACTACAACAAATGTGGTATGATACCCAGACCACCTAAGCAAATGGTTTGAGCATTCTGATCACAATATGTCTTGGTGGTTTTTTAGACTTGTTTTTAAACACTGCCCACTTGTGATCCAGTTTCTCAGGATGCATTTTAAAAGTTCATTGGGCACTGTTATTTCCAAATTAATTTTTACTACACAGGTGAGTTGACAGTAAAATAATGTGTAAAATTATTCATCCTATTACTTAAAATACTGCTGACTGTAAATTAAAGCTTGCAGTTTTTGTGTAATACACAATGCACAAAATGAACAGGATTTTTCTGGAAACTATTTAAATTGTCTAGAACTACAAATTCTTATGAAATATATATACACAGAAATTCCTGAGGCACTACAAAAAATGTGTGTAAATGACAAGATCATGGCTTTTTTTTGCTGATGAAAATAGATCCATTGAATGATCTGAACTCTTTCCATGCCTCTTGGTTCAGCCTCAGTTTACCTTATCATTCAAAGTGCCAAGCCTTACTGGGATGATCCACAATGATGCTGCTATTTTTTAGCAACCTGCGCTCCAAATCTTATTTTTGTTGAAACACTTCATGGGCCAGCACTCACCTTGTCATATTTAAAAGAACAATTTTACTTTCAGCTCCCCATGTCACACACTGCGTGCTGTTCATGCCCATTCTGTGCTGTAGCTGATGATCTGAAGTGCTGAACCATTTTTAATCTGAGGTGGATTCAGCGTTTGGTATATTTTTGGAGAAACTGCATCAAAATGAGATGATCAAGAGTATGGCCTGTATTATAGCATAGTGGGGAAAAATCATCCCATCCCATCCCACCATCCCATGTTTACAAACTCAAAAGGTCAGTCATAACAGTCTCCATGTTTACATATTCTTGACACTGGTCTGTATGATCTAGGTTTGAAAAAGGGTTCCTTTTTTGCAGAAGGCTTATAAGTCATCCACCCTCTTTCTGTAGGCCAACTAATGCTTATTTTTAAATAAAAAATTCCATTAACTCTTTTAAGTCACTGTTGGCCCTGTAAGTGTGTGTGTGTGTGTGTGTGTGTGTGTGTGTGTGTGATGTGACTCTCTGTTGAGCTGCTAGTGAGCAACGAGGGGTAGCCAGGAGAGGTGAGAATCTCCTGCTTTGAAAACAATTCAAAACTTTCCACAGCCACAGCTATATTGAGATAAAAACACCGGCAAAATTTGAAAATCTAATAAATATTTTCCCATCAACATTACTGAAGAAAACAATGCATAGTTCAAATGAGGGGCTTCAATAACAGGCAGAAGCTGCATTTTATGGCTACCATGAATAAGGGTTAAGAAGATCAAAGTTATATGTTAAATAAGGGGACAGGAAATAAAGTAAAAAACATACTGCTCTTTAGTGTATTCATTATTGCTGAACCAGGAAACAACCCCCTTACAAACATCCAAATCATCAATAATGACATTCAAAAATAGACACCATTAGCAATAAACTAATGTCCAAATTCTCAGAAATGCCTAGCAATACACTCAGTCTGGTTTGCAATGTTCAGTGTGAGATCAGCAGGATGAGTATATATCCATGAATAGGTCAGAGGACGACTATGTACCCTTTTAGCTTGGAACTACCTACTGATGATGGAAAACTACCATAAGATTCAAGGAAAAATCATCATGGAGTAAGTGCTCTATAAGCAGACACAGGGGGAAGATGAATTTCCAGTGAAAAAATAAATTAGTGAGTCACTAACAGTACGCTGAGACTGAAACACAAAGTCGACCATGGAGGTAGCATAGGACTTGCAGGACTATGTATTATATGCCACCCTCTTCATGGGGACTTTCTTATTCTTATTTGGTCAGAAAATAAAGGTAATTTTGCAAGTAAGCCTATGGAGTAGCCAGGCAGACACACTTGATCACCAAATCAACCCAACACATTATTGTGCATGTGTCAGCATTTCCTTATAGGCATCCCCGTCCCAGTCGGGATTTTAGATAATGATTCTCTAGATAAATTGTAAAAATGATTTGGTGATTTGGCTCTTAAACCACCTGTGCAGCAATATGGAAAAAAGATAGAGGTTAGATTTGCCTCACTTGCGCAGTTGGTCGCCTTGAAGTTGTTGCATGAGGCAGAGGAACCGGTCAACACATCTGTTGCAGTGGAGGAAGGAGATGTGTCTGCGCAGGTGGTGGAGGAGTCTGACACCAGCGCAGGTCCACATAGAGCATCAAACCAACACAGAGCACAAAACCTGTGCTGTCCCACGTGCAGGTAGCGGTTCGTCTTAAGGTGTTTGATTTGGAGATGAAACAACAGGAATATCAGAAATGTTTCCTTTAGGTATGAGCTTTGGAAATTGAGGCTGACAAGGCTTTAAAATGTGCCAGTTTCAGTTATAGGCTGGGGAGGCACTTTATATGTTGCAGCCTACCTACGGTTTGGGCCTTTAGAAGAAGCTGTCCAGGCTGGGGTTCCTTCTATGTCTTTTGTGATCTCACAGTCTTTTGTGTCTGCTGCCATTTCAGCTTCTGATATAAGCCCTGATGCTTCTATTCTATAAGCTCCTATTCCTGCTCTCGCTCTTCCTCCATTTATGGTGCAGCCAATTCCTCTTCAGGAAATCAAAAGTCGATTCTTATTTTCCTGCCCATGAGCGGGTTGCCCCGGTTTTCCATTGGAGAGGTGTAAGCTGGAGGGAAAAGCTCAAGAAGTAAAGTACTGTGCAAAAAGTCTTAAACCGCCCCTCATTTTAATATTTTTTACCTTGGTGGTGCAAAAGTACTGTTTTATGCTTCTCAAACAGTCTAATTTTTTGGTATGTTGGGTAGATTAAAACTGAAGAAATGGGAACAAATGTTAGGCTTCAAGGTGCCTGAAGTGCCTACTTTGAAAGTCCTTCAGGAATCCTGGAGCACTGTTCCTCAAAACTACATTAAAAATACAAGAAAGTCTGGCTCTTTGGAAGCAAAATATGAAGAAATGAGGGGTGGCTCAGGACTTCTGCACAGTACTTTTTGTGTTGCTTTAACACTTGGTCAAAGTCTAGATCACAGTGTTGTCAAACATACTGTTTTGAATGTGTATTAACTAGCTTCAGATGCTATGTGAAAACTGTGACCCGTGAAAAGGAAATTCTACTTGAGAAGTAGTGTAATGCATCTAATGTTTCCAGCTTTGAACAGCTAAAGCAATTATTTTATTGGAAGAATTTAAGAATTGTGTACACAAAAGCATTTTTGATGCATTTGAAAGAGAAAAAACCTTTTCCTCTTGCAGATGCAGCCGTTTTGGCCAATGAGTTTGCATTAACACATAAAGCTGACTTCACTGTGCCAGTGCAATCAAAGCAATTCCCAGGTGATGCATTTTTGAGCCCCTGTAAATCCTGATATATCTTCAAAAATGTTTTTATTGTTCTCAAGCTTGGTTTTATTGTGCTAAGCTCGGTCATTTTGTGGCAGACTGTAAAGCTTAGTAACAAAAGAGGAAATGCAGAAGGGGTAGGTTTAGTGAAATCTGTTCTGAATACACTCTCCTCTCCTATGTGTTATTCTTATTAGAAGAGTAGAAGAGTGCATATCTATATCAGAGCATAGTCATCAACCTGTTACTGTATTGCAAGATACACTATAAGGACAAAAGTATCAGGACACCTGACCATTACACCAACAGGGACCTCAATGACATTGCATTCAAATACATAAACTTTAATATGGAGTTATAACAGCTTTCACTCTTCTTGGAAGGCTTTCCACAAGATTGTGGAGTGTTTCTGTGGGAATTTGTGCCCATTCATTCTGTAGAGCAGTTATGAGGTCAGGCACTGATGTTGGACGAGAAGGCCTGGCTCACAATCTCCGTTCCAGTTCATCCCAAAGGTGTTGAGGTCAGGCCTCTGTGTGGGCCAGTCAAGTTCTTCCACACTAAACTCATCCAACCATGTCTTTATGGAGCTTTCTTTGTGCACTGGGGCACAGTCATGCTGGAATAAAAGGTTCTTCCCCAAACTGTGTCCAGTTTGGAAGCATAATGTTGTCCAAGATGTCTTGGTATGCTGCAGCATTAAGATTGCCCCTCACTGGAAGTAAGGGGCCACCTGAATCCAAAAATTAAGTGGTCTGTACCAATAGTTTTGTCCATGTAGTGTATGTGGGCTGCACTCTATTTTAGAGAGTGTACTGCATTTTCTTATAAGGCGTTTTGTGGATTTTTTGTGTTAGTACAGGGCACTGAGATGGGTTTTGCATGAGTGCTGTTACATGCTATATATTTAAAGTCCAAATGTGTTGGCTTTGTGAAAACTGCACTGTTTCCTCAGCTGCTGGTCGAAGATGTATCTCTTATCCTGGGAAATGATCTGGCCGGAGGGAAAGTGTTTCCTTTGCCTGAGGTGAGTGACACACATGAAACTGGAGACAGTGACAAAGCTTATTCAGCTTCTGTAGTAGCACAAGCCCAAGTTATCAGAATATATAAAATAAAACTTATATAAAACTACCTTTTGGTGAGAAAAATGTCCTTCTGGGAGGGAAGCTGCTGTTACTTTATTGAAGTCTGCAGATGCTAACATGAAGTGTCTTTTCACAGACGTTCACATTTCAACCTGATGAAGTTTAGGTTTTCTTGCCTTTGCTCTGGTCCTTATGAAATTGAATCAAAGCTTAGTGAAATGGATTATGTAGTTAAAACACCGGATTAAAAACGAAAGTCTCATGTATCCTACGTTAATATGCTGAAGGTTTATGTGTGATGTCAGCCCGTAACAGCTCCTAAGGCTGTTGCTGTTGCTGCCGTGTCTTCGGCTGCACTTTCTGCACATAGTTCCAAAGAAGATGGCTTAACTACGTATGATGTTCCTGTAAATGCTTATTTTGCCCTCTCAGAGAGGTTGACTGATTTATAGTCTAGTTTCAGTTATTTATCCAAGAGTGCTTGGGCTGATATTACCACTTTAATTCAAAATCATGTCATTGTTTCCCAGTGCTTCTCAAACGTATGTGTCATTATAGTGATGTAAAGAACCATGTGCCAATAAAACAAAACATTCAAGAAAACCCCACTAAAAGGGCATTGATGCAGGTCAAGTATTTATTGGAGAATGGTTTTGCCACACGCCGTGTGAGTCCCTGAAATTCCCTCTGCTTATTGGTGCCAAAACCTGATAGCAACGTGTTTCCGCACTGATTACAGAAAAAAAAAAAAAAAACATTCATTTCTAATGCCTTGGATGGAAGATTGCATCAATAAGCTGGGTTTGGCTAAGTTTATTACAAACCCATAGGCAGCTGGTGGCCTGGTGGTAAAGGAGTTGCCCCATGAACGGAAGGTCGTGGGTTTGATTTCCAGGACTGCCAGTGGCACCACTGAGGTACCCTTGAGCAAGGTAACGTCCCACTTTACTTTAAAGGGTCATTGGGAGATTCCGTTACCTGGTTACTTTTTTTTTTTTTTTTTTTTTTTGTCCTGTCCGGCATTTTTTGCAACCAAAATGGTGGTCTGAATGCTTGTTTTTCCAAA
>JBBPCZ010000012.1:12177715-12187848 GCA_037974445.1 Brycinus macrolepidotus
AAGAGTGGAAGCTGTTATAGCTGCAAAGGGGGGACCAACTCCATATTAAAGTCTATGTATTTGAATGCAGCGTCATTAAAGTTCCTGCTGGTGTACTGGTCATGTGTCCCAATACTTTTGTCCATATAGTGAGTGTGTAGATAATCAGAATGTCAGATAACAGCAAGTTCTGCAACCCTTCAAGGAATTTTCTGCCATAAAACATACTTTCCAAATGCATTAACTAGAAACATGCAGCACAAGATGATCACACCCATATCAGCCCAGACTTTTTTGTAGTTTTGAAACAGATAAAACTTTTTAACACAAATGCTACGGTGGGGACTTTACTTAGCATCAAATAAGTGATTGAAACCTCCAAGGTATGTGCAGGCTGATTCTTCTTTATGATGCTGAATGGTGGGTAGCCAGAATAATTTAGGAGAAATCATTTATAAATGAAACTGACTTCACACTGAAACATTGTTTCCGCTAGCAATGAAACTCCAGAGGTATAATGCTAGTATAAATTCTAAAAGTGCAGGGAGAAAAATTACTGTCCAGGCATGGCACTGTTTAAAAATGATTCACTCCACAAAGGGTTAACTTTGAGAGAACTTCTACCAAGGCCATGTAATGTTATTAGAACATTCTATTAATACTACTTTTAGATAATAGGTTGAGAGAACATTTCGTGCTAGCTTTGAAACAGGTTCTTCAACATGTAAAATATAGTGGATTAGGCCATCCCAGATAGCATGCAGACATGGGCCACTTTTGACAAATATATGGCTCTGCTGGTTTACAGAAAGCACTTGCAAAAACAAACAAAATTTCACTCATCATTTTACATTTATATTCTTTTTATAGAAAAAAGTGGAAAAAGAGAGGAAAGAAACCCTATTTCAGTCTGGCTTCTTAACACCAGCACAAGCAAGGATTACTGCAGGCTCTCCTAGTCTCAGACCAATACAGGCCAGAGTTACTCCAGCCTCACCCAGTAAACACTATTGATCTGATGTGTGTGTCTGGGATTGCTTTAGTACAGCGGTTTTAAACTCAGTTGTTGTTTAAACTCATGATCACTTGTTGGATGACTGAGACCAACTCATTAAGGAATCAGAACCATGTATATTCCTGCTATTTTGTAATGAAAACTTGCAACCAAACTGGTCCTTTTGGGATAATATTGGACACCCCTGTCTAAAGGGCTGGAATTCAGGGCTAGAATTAAAATCCAGGCTTATAAATAAGATCAGAACCACTGAACAGTGCTTAATTAGTCCTTGTGCTTTTGAATGATTCAGATAATATGTAGAAACTGACCACCTTGTGTGTGGTTTGTGAGGAGCTTGTTTGTGGACAGAAACTGTCAAGAGAAAGTATAAGCATATGTAAGCAACAATGCCTAGAAATATGGACATAAAAAATATTTGGATAATTTAGTTTGAAATTAAATGTAATCTTTTTTAATTGTCTACAAATGATTTAAATTCTCCAATACTGAAAGTGTTAGAATGTTTGATTGTCCTCTTACTAGGTGAGGTGAGTTTGTGCTGAATCTGAGTTTATAAAACCAAAATGAAAGTGCAAAGCGGAAACCCCAGATAGCAATTTTGACACGGATCCAACCTGGGCCACATGTGGCATGGCTTGTTACTTGTGGTCCACATGGAATGATGTGCACATGATACCGCCTGGAATGATGGCACAGAACAGGGCCAGATGCAGTTGCCAGAACCCAGCCAGTTTATAGCCATGAGAGGGCCACATCTCAACCACATTTAAACCACCACTGCCAGAACCGGCCCATCAGTCAACCACCAAGTTGAACCAAGTTCAACAACTGGGCCATTATCATGGTGTATAACTTTAAAGGTTAATAAGACTTTTTATTCCATGAAGAAGCTTGAGTTAGAGGAAGCTCCCTAAAAATTTTGCCTTAAAATTTTAAGTTGAGTTGACCTGGCTTTCAGTTTTTACAGTGTAGCAGCCCAGATTTTGTATTTGTGGTTGAATGGTGCATCACTTCTGTCACTGGTGGTTTAAATGTGCTTGATGTGGCTGATAATGGCTGTAAACTGGATGGCTTTAGGTAACCATTGTCACGGCCGTGTCCATGTGGCATGTGGCCTGATTCTAGTGTATCCTTGGAGTATGAGGATGAGGATTTGGATTGGGAGTGGCATCTATTTAAAATTTAGATCTGGGCCACTTACACACGGCACGATAATGGAGCAGTTGTGTTAGTGGTGGGCCAGTTCTGTCAGTGGTGGTTTTAAGGTGGCCCCGAGTAGCACTCTCATGGCTGTAATCTGGTTGAGTTTTGGTAACTGCATCTGGCCCTGTTCTCCTCCATTATTCCAAGCGGTGTGTGGGCCGTAAGTATTTGTCACATGTGGTCCAGGTTTGTGCCATATCATACTTGCAGGGCTGTGTCTGACATTTACATTCATTAGTTTTGCACTGGATCAATGAAGCTAACACAGTTAACTACATAGTTAACTTAACTGAAGCTTATAATCACCCATTTGATTCAAACCATATGAAGTGATCCTTGCATTCAAAAGTTTAGAATCACTTGTTTTATTAATAATTATTGTTTGTTTTATTAATCATTCTAAAATAAGCTAGACACCAGAGGGTATTTGAAGATATGTTTAACATTTACATATTTTTTGGACAACTAAGAAGTTCACTCACTGTGCACTTCTTAGGGCACGAGGCAGGGACTCACCCTGGGCAGGGCTCCAGCCCACCGCAGGGCACACACACCATCTAGTCACACCTACAGTCAATTTAGAAACCCCAATTCACCTGACGCTCATCTCTTTGGACTGTGGGAGACAGCGGAGACCCTGGAAGAAAACCATGGCACCATGAGGAGAACATGCAAACTCCACACACACACACAAAGCCAGGACCCAGATTTGAACCCCCAACCTTGGAGGTTTGAGGCACTGCGCTACCCACTGTGCCACCAGCTAAGAAGTTAAAAGATGAAATAGACTTGCTTATGTGGTTTCTGATACTGTATGAGAGGCTGGTGTCTATAAAAATAGATACAAATGTGAAAGAATAGTAGTAGCCACCGTGAACTTCATGCAAACCTTTATACATTTTATAGATACCAACTGCATTTAGAGTGGGGGTTATTGTTTGAGGTGGCAACCTTTTAAATGTGTGTATGCCCCACAAATCAATAAGTCTTTTAGCATGTTCAGTACTTACAGCTGCAAAGCAGGTCTTGATGAATTCACGAGGATCCCCAGTTGAAAACATTCAAAAAGATCTGCAGCTCTTTTTCCTTACTCATATTCTCTTGTCTGCTGTTTGCGTCTTTGCAGCATTCTCACTTCTTTTAAGACCTTGGTAGATAAACAGGGGCAGGACAGGCGCCCATCTTGCCGTGTGCAGTAAAGCATGGCTGGTGTTGGATAAATATTTAGCTCAGCCAGCTGCAGCTGTAGAAAGCTCACTCTATCATTACATAGGCAAAGCTCCACTACCCCCTCATACGTCCTAACAACACATGATCAAAACAGCTGCCTCACAGCTACTGCCAAATGCAGCTCCAACATGCTCATCATGCATGAGCGCTGACGCTTTCATAGCAGTATGGCAAGGCTCAAAGTTTCAGCCTCCGGGTGTTCGTTTCAGTTAGTTTAGTACAGTAAAAAAAATTTTTTTTTCCTTTTTCCTTTTTTTGGGGTGTTTGGAGATGGTTGAGTTCTTCAAGGCCCGGGGAAGTGCAGGGTGAGTTGGGTGGAATCATGTATTTAGCTCAGCGGGGAGGGCGGCGGCATGCAGATGCACTTAATTCACTGTAATCAGCGCACAGGCGAGAGACAGAGAGCTGGGAGCAGGTGGCACCAGCCCTAAGTGCTCATCTGCTTATGAAATCAGTTCAGCTAGACACTAGCATGACAAAGAGTGGAAATTATTCTGAGTTCATTTTAATATATGTAAGAAGACAAGGTCATTTGTCTCCGTCAAACATAAGACAAGGTATAACAGGGCTGCCCACTTTCCCGCCGACACATATGCAAAGAAAATCATAAATCATGTGACCTCCATATCTTTAACGTGGCCTAATAATACACACACATACACTCACACAAACCTTGAACTAACACTTTCCCTTGCCCGCTATCGACTGTGGCTTTTTATTATCTCAGTTTTATAGTGTGGAAGCAATCGCATTTCGAACCTCTTGCATGTCCGCCTGCATTCAGAATAGGACTAAATGTCCTTTAAATGAACAGCCTTTCAGGGTTCATTCAAGCAGTTGTTTGAACCACTCAAATATCTGTTTGAATCAGTTTATTAAAATCAAAGATTATCAGAAAATGGAGGTTTTCTTTGTGCATTTTTGTTATAAGGAATATTGTCCTAGTATTCACAATGTGATACAGCTGGTGACTAATTTTATACATTTTTGGGATCGCACACAGATTTCAAATTAAGCAACAACTTACTTTAAGAAAATTACAAAAATCAGTTTTAATTTGATTGTATGGCTCTTATGTTTACAATTCTCTTATTTCAAGGGGAGCAGGACTGGAAAGTGCAGTTTGCCTCTGTAGTTAAGTATTTGATGCCAGTCAGTTCAGTTCCTGTGCATTAGAAATTATTTTTTTCATGGAAACATCCAGCCAAATTCCAAAATCAGTTTAAAATATCGCTGCCCAAAACAATGCTAATCTTAATGGTTAGTACTGCTGATTAGGCAACTATTAACAAAATGGAAGAGTTTGACAAATTATTTTTTATATTAAAAAAATCAGTTACTCATATTTACTAATTCATCTGTACCTTTTTCACTCCTGATTATAACATGAGTGATTGTGCGACTGGCTGCTCAGTTGTCTCTTGCCAGCTCTGTGCAGCTGCATCATTAGTTAAAATCAGTTAACAGAAGGTCTAGAGCTGATTCTAGTTTTAGCATTCGCTTCTGGAATCAGTTGCTGCTGAGAACCACAAAACCACTGGGCCACATCATGAAACTGAAAACTGAATGTGTGTGTGTGTGTGTGTGTGTGTGTGTGCGCGTGTGTGTGAGTTAAACTGATTTATACAGGACCTAGCCTCAAATTACAGATGTTACAACATCACCTGGATACACAGAACCACCGCTGTGGAAACAGCCCTTTTCTCGGGGAACACTGGTCATTTAGTAAACCATAGTCACAAAGAGTATAATTTAAAAATGAGGTGGGGATTCAAACAGGGATTCATGTGTGTTTGCTAAATAGCTCCCCAAGACATTTCCAGTTGGTTATATAACTGTACCGCAGGCCCTGTCCATTTCACCAGGTATTTACCCCAATCTGTTTTAGAAATCAGCGACCTTAATAAAAGAGAATCAGCACCTTTTGATTAAATGAACATGAGATACTGCAGAAAGGATAGACTTAAATCCCTAATTTAATATCCATTATTATATTCGTTATTATTAAGAGATGTATTCGAATTGGCCTGTTTGTTCCATTCAGATAATTGCTTAGCTAACCACTTGCTACAGGGGGTTATTTGAGGGACAGATGATCTGGATGGTGTCAAGGTTATGTGGGACGTTGTGCTGACAGATGAACAATGGAGCCGGTGCGAGCAACAGTATATCAATGTATTTATGACCTGTGAAATACAAGGCACTATCATAAAGCCCAGAGAAAACGAACCCAACATTCTCCAGCAAACATCAGCAAACCAAAACATCCAGTTGGTGTGGCATAATCTGTGTGATTGTGGCAAAATCCCCCAAATGTTCTGTTATATGCACAGTGTTCTAGAATGTTGTCTCTCATTTAAAATACTATAGAATGGCATCCCCATTCCCACGGTTCTGAATCGTTCTCTCTACACCCAGTGATCTGTAATATTCTATTTCCAATGTTCTAAAACGTTCTCCCTACGTCCAGTGTTCTGCAGTGTTCTTCCCATTTCCAATGTTCTAAAGCGTTCTCCCCATTTCCAATGATCTGCAATGTTCTCCCCATTGATAATGTTTTGCAAATGTCTCTCCCATGTACAATAGGAACTTAAAGCAATAATGTCAGGCACACCTGTAACAGAAGCTGTGCAGGTGTGCACATGTATTTGAGCCTGCTGTTCTACAACAAGGGCACCACGGTGGGGGGCGGGCGCTTCGGCGCGAAGTTTGCATGTTCCCCTGTTTCTGTCGGAAGCTCTTGTTTCCTCTTACAAAAATACATAACACTACTCCATCAATGTGATTGTCATATTTGTTGCATAATTATTTGTCTCTTTTCACAGTGTCCCAGGATGCTTCCACATTCTAGGATGTTGTTCCTCATCACACTCTTCTAGAATATTCTCCCCTCGTCACTCTTTTCAGCCATGCAAAGCTGATATTACAAATCGGATTAGAAGATGTTTGCTCTCGCAGTGTTCAGTATGATCAGACATCAAAGAAACACTTTGTTCAGTCACCTGGGGGGCGTTCTATTAAGCTGAATTCCGTGGTAAATGAGGTAAAGTAGAGTTCAACTTAAGGTTGCCCTGAGTGGCATTCAGTTATGTTAGCTAAACAGCCTCTATTTACACATTCCTGGTTGCTACAGTGATTTGCCCCATTCTCATTAGTGCAGGACAGACCAAACATTTTTCATCCTGCAACAAACATACGAGACGAGAGGGATGTCTGGGCCATGCGATCAATAGAAGGCTATCCTGCACACTAATTCAGATGCAAATACAGAATCTCTGATGTCTCTCTTCACAAGAGGCTTGGGGAGCGGGAGGGAGGAACACAATGCTAAAAGGAAGAGCAAACGTTGAGGCACACAAGTGGAGCAGGGCTGACCACTCGGGTAATTAGCAAAACAGCTTCTGTCTGATCCACATCAAAAAGCCAGCCAGTTGCAGACGGAGCACAACCAAACGGCTGCTCCCTCTGTGCTAGGAAAGTAAACAGGCATATAAAAGCTATGACAACATTTTTACTTTTGTAGTTCCATTTTTCAGGGTTTTGATGTTGATATTTCTCCTCGTGGAAGAGTGGAAGGACTTTTAATAGCTTCTTTGACAATCGGCAAACAAACAAGTGAAAGGGATGGTGTTCAGTGCTAGAGGCACAAATGGGGTATCTAACGGCTGGGTGTATCTGGGGACACTTGCTAAAAGTTGTTTTTCAAACCATACTTTTTTGAGACCTCATTTGAGATTTACACAGTGCTGATATTGTGGCAACCCTGAGCTCTGAGTGGTCACCACTTCATTTGCATTCTTCATTTGCATTCTCCACAACTAACTGTAACTAATTGCTGCTCTTTACTAGAGGTAGTGCTGTTGCTACCTCTGTTTGTTCATTTGTTTGTTCACAGTTTTTGGTGTTTACCATAAACAGGGATACAGCAGCTTTAAATAATCCCCTGTTTCCCCTAGCCTTTGTCCTCTAGCCACCAAGCATTAAGAGCTACATGCAGTAATTATGTATAAGCAACACAAGGAACTCTTTTCCATAGCTAACGCTATTGCACAATGACATTTTTGGGTGACACTGACATCTGAAGCTTGTAACATACATAGCAAAATATATTTTCCCTTTTAGTACTCCTTCAGTAAAGAGCCCTGGCATTGAGATGCCACTGTTTACTATCTGACAGAGACCCATTGGTTAGGCTGCTCTTATTCAGAGTCAATGGTCTAGAGGCTTAGTCTCAATCTAGGCTTAGAGTAACATTTTTCCTCATAAAAGTGGTCACCCATTGCAAATCAAATGTGATTGGTTGATTCATCGGTTCTTTATTAATCATTTACTGTAACCACTTATTCCATAGGGTCACGGGTACCCAGAGCCTATCCCATGGTCAATGGGCACAAGGCAGGGACTCACCCTGGGTGGGGCACCAGCCCACCACAGGGCACACACACCATTCACTCATGCCTACAAACAATTTAGAATCCCCAACTCACCTTACACACACAAACTGGAAACCCACACCACCACAAGGGGAACATGCAAACTCAACACACACAAGGCCAAGACCCAGATTTGAACCCCCAACCCTGGAGGCATTAGGCAACAGTGCTACCCACTGCACCACTGTGGGGCCGCGCTTAGTTATGTTGGTCGTTGTTTTGACAAGGAAGAACTTCAAACTAGCTCCCTTAGCTGTGTAAACATAATAACAGAAGAAGAACAGCAGTACCAGGTTTAAATATGATTCTTATTCAATAAAAGTGAACAACAAATAATTGCAGACAAGTTTTTTTTTCCAGAAACTATTAGGCTTTCTCTTCACTGGTAGTGGAATTTTCCAGCATCGACCCTTCATAGTTTCATTCCTAATAAATAAATGGAGCCTAAGAAAGATAGATGGATGCTGAGTCTACAACTTGACAAGTCTGCATTTGAGCAAAGGCCTATCATTTACAAACCCACTACCCCAAGGCCACTCAGGAATTCTCTTCTTCTGGCCTTGTCAAAACCTCACACTTGTGAATGAATGGAATGATAAATATCACATTCCAAGAGAGAAAAAAAACAACTATTTATGGAGCCATACTCAGTTGTTAATTTGAATCAGTTTTCTCTCCTCATATTATTTAACAAATGCATGTAACTTTGTAAAACCAAGTCATTTGTGTTCTTTCAGTAAAATACAGTGAGTTGTCAGATTTATTTATAAGTGTGGGTTTGGTCAGTGCAATCTTATTGAGGAAAACTCAGCATCTTTCTCACTGGCTCCTGGCACCATTCATTTGCATACTGTTTTACTTGTGTTCGTTCTCATCCCTTCCAGCATAATGTCCTTTGTGTGTGCATCATTTTTTATATTTCTTGGTTAATTTTCAAACCTCATTGTTGTTGGCTGCAAGAGTGAGTTACCATGCTGTGCCCTGCTGCTGAGACAGATGGGTAGCACAGTAAAAACAGAACTAAATTACATTAGTTAAACATGACAGTAGGAGTAATACATAAAGGTCCAGTTAATTAGAATTATAATATTCAAATCATTTTTTGTGATTTACTTGAATGTATTGAGCCTACATTGAGTATCCTAGAAGTTACTTAACACAATACAACACATTTTACTTATTTAGTCACATTTTACTTGTTACCCCAGAGTTCACATAAAATGTCTGCATCAAAAACAGTCAGAATTCAGTTTCACGTCAATTTCCTAAACTTTCTTTATCCTTTAAAATTAAACAGGCTGTTTGTCTCTGTGCCTTTTTTAGACTGATATATGTAAATGACCTCTGTTCTTATTGGCTGCCCTGTACTGTCCCTTTTTTTAAAAAAACAGTCTGGGCTAAAACAACTTCATTGTGAACAAGGCTAAACTACTGTACGCTGACAAAAAAGATATATATAAATGTATTGTTTTATTTTTGTGACCTCACAAAACAGGTTGCTTTTTTTCCACATTTATCATAGTTAAAAGTGACAGTGTTTACATTCTACATCAAACTGTTTAATTTAAAGAACATAAAGTCTTCCTGTATATGGGCATGAGAAAATAAAGAAAATCTAGCTATGGTAAAAACCTTACAGTGCACATTCATTTGAATTACTCTACAGTTTCTCAACAACTAAATATTCACTTCACTTAAATATAATCCGCCTGCCTTCTACTCTCTCAGCAATCACACACACCACATGAATCCCAACATAAAGACTCATTCACAGGATATGTGCACACACCTCCTGGTCTCCTAACCCATTCCTCTCAGTGCTTGCTCTGAAGTGTTAACAGGCAAAGAGCAAGTTTACCTCAGCAGTGGGATGCTACCTCAGTGGAGAGACCATGCCCACGGCCCTATCTCCATAAATTACTTGGATGGCGGGGCACGTAAGCATGCTTGTTAAAATTGCAAATGAAATAAATGGCACTGGGAAATGGGGAGGCTCAGTGAGGAAGAGAAAAAACAAAAGTAAAAGGAGATATGATATGGAGGAGAGCAAGAACGGATTGGAGCACTGGGTTGATGGTACTACACCCACATGGGAGTGACTTAAGGAGGTGAAGAAGATACTTGAGATGGAGCATGGGGGGGTTGATTGAACATAAAAGTAAAGCAAATGAAATATTGAGAAATGCAAATCAGCATCTCGTGGGGGCGGGGGCGGGGGCGGGGGTGGGGCGGGGGGGGGGGCGGTCCATGGGGACAGATAAGAGGTTCTG
>JBBPCZ010000012.1:12205697-12225136 GCA_037974445.1 Brycinus macrolepidotus
AGTGCGTAAAAATACGAAGAAGCTCCCAAAGACGTTTGTTTTTTACTCATTTTTGCTAGCTTGTGGGCTAAATTTTTTTGATGTACCAAAATAAAAGATCTTTCAGACTCAGATAATCAATAAAATATTTTTTACTGTCTTTCTGTGCGGCCCGGTACCAAATGACTCACAGACTGATGGCCCGGTGGTTGGGGACCTCTGCCCTACAGGATGAACGATCACAAATTCCCACAGAAACACTCCAAAATCTTATGGAAAGCCTTCCAAGAAGAGTGGAAGCTGTTATAGCTATAAAGGGGGGACCAACTCCATATTAAAGTCTATCTGAATGCAGCGTCTTTAAAGTCCTGTTGGTGTAATGGTCAGTACTTTTGTCCATAAAGTGTAGCCTGATCATTTGAATGAGTGCTCCAATCACAGAGGAGAGGAGGCTGTTGTGTGTGCAGTTATAAAGAGTTTGGTATGCTATTTTTATTAATCCATCACAAAACAAATTAAAGTCCACACAGGCAGATATAACATTCTTTACAGTGAGTTTCGTCTAGCTAAACTTCAGCTAGAACCTTGGTCAAGCAGAAATGTGGCTAAATCACTTCAGTTTTGAATCTTTTCAGGTCCATCTATAAAATGTACCTCCAGCGTTTACCCCTGTTATTTCTTGGGTCAGGTCTATTTTTTTTTATTGCTTTTCCTCCTTAGTCTTCTGCTTTTTTATCTTGTCATGTACGCTTTTGTTGGCAAAGAAGGGCTGGGCATTTTTTTTTCATGGCTGGTGGTTGTTTACCTGCCATTGCATTTGCAAAGCTCCTGAAGCTGCTGACTGAAGATATTGAGCTTGAGCGAGAGGCAGCATGCACAGGGAAGGGGTGGATGCTTAGAGTGTGTGCACCAGCAGTGACTGACACTCTGTCAGACACTCCTCTTGGCTCTGATTGGTTGTTTGGATTTGGTTGCGGTGGATTCTTGCAAATGGTATTAGGAGAGCTAGGAGCCAAAGGAGACTGCACCCCACACTTTTTACTGTCATGACAAAAGTTGCTTTTCTACAGCTGCAGTGATGGTCAAGGAACACCATGATTATGTGTCTGAAAATATTACTGCTGAAATCATTTCATCACATCACAGACAGTGCAAAAATCAAAGGTGCAGATATTGACAAGGCTGAGCTGTTGGAGAAAAATGGGATGTAACAAGACCGTCAAAGCAACATACATCAATAAAAACTGCAAGTCAAGGTGAATCACCTTTTAAGCTCTATCACTAAAACGGTTATTTAAAAAAGCTTTTTCATGCCTTTTTTCTACTTCAGTTATTGTGTGCAGTACTGCAGGGCTGCATATCTCCTTTTAAAGGGTGAGTATTACAGTCCAACAGAGCATTTTGGGGTTTTTTAAAGAGGATACAAGTAAAAAAAATCTTAAGAGTCTAAAAGACCACTATCATCTTTAGTCTCTCTGGGTGGGTAGGATGGCCCCCCTCTCCCCATCACACGATATAAGACACTGTACAGAGACTTTTGCCTAGTTATACTTTAGCTAGAAACTGATTAAGGTTCAGGAGGGACAGGCAGATTTTCATTGCTGGTGGTGGTTTATCTGCCACTGTGTTTGCAAAGCTCCTGAATCCACTCACTTAAGATATAGAACTGTATTAGATATTGAAATGTGTTACAATCCAGCATAACCTCATAGGCCTTTTTAAAAAAAGATACAAGTAAAAAAATCTTTAAAAGTAACTCTCTGGGTGGGTAGGATGGCCCTACCTATCCCCATCACACAATGCCAGCCAAATGTGCGTTGAGCGTGTTGAGCTGTCTAGTGACATTACGTTAGTGGGAGCTTACATATCTAAAGGTAGCACTGTGTAAGTCCTAGTTAGTGGGTGGAAACTGACTGACAATGACTAGATTAAAGAGAAAATTGTCACAACCAGAAATGAAAATGGGCTGAAACACACCATATATCTGATTTTGCTCAGATTTTGAAAATCTAGGACTGTGTTTTCCCACCTTAAGTAAATCATTGTTAATTACCTGGATCAGGCTGGGCAGAGCAGGACCAGGGAAAAACTGATCAAGAGAATTGTTAGCATAGGTGAACACCACCTATGGCTGTTTTATACCATTTCTAACATATGTGCATGAAACAAAGTGTAACTTCTAGAGGTGAACAAGCCCCAAGTCCAGCATACAGTCCATAAAGCCAATGAAGTCTGCCCCCATTTGAAGTTATTTGAATATTGTATGTAATTGATATTACATTATACATTATTCATACATTTCTTGTTGAAAATTCTAGTCAGTGACCATATTTTAAAATATCCATGAGACAGAACATTACCTAATGTGAATGGAAGGTAATGACTGGAACATAGCTTGCCAGACTGCGAAACTCTGTAGATCATATAGAAACAAGGCAGTTTAGTGTTTCTGTTAAACATAAGTTGTTTGCCAAGCGTGTAGCATTTAAAGTGTCTGGCTCCTGGTCTACTTTGCTGAAAAGCTTGTTTAGAGGATTGTGTGTTATGTAGGTAGCTAGGTAACAGCAGCTGCAAGAAATGAAAGAATGTCGAATTAAATTTATTTTGTTAACAAGTTCCACAAAATTGTGTTAAAAGCAAAAACGTTAAGGATGTTATTAGAAAGAATATTTTAACTTCACAAAGATATGTATTTAAAGTAAACTGAAAATTAAAAAAATAATATAAAATACATAATCTGTCTCATTCACCAATTTGAGTGTACAAATAACTTTTAGTAGATTTTTCATATAACTTGTGAATATAAATATAAACATTTTATTTTAATATTTAAAGAGTCAGATTTGGTTCCCTTTTCTACGTGGCTCTTAAAAAAATGCCTTGATCTTCATATAGATGGGATCTACACTGAACAGCACAACATTAACACCAGTGATAGGAGGAGTAATTAACATTGATTATCTCGTTACAGTGGTGCCTGTAGAAGGACGGAATATATTGGGCAGGAAGAGTCAGTTCTGGAAGTTGATGTGTTAGAAACGGAAAAAAGGTTTTGACAAGTTGTGATGGCCAGATGACTGGGTTAGAGCAGTGGTGCTGTGGTTAGTACCTACCAAAAATGGTCCAAGGAATGACCAACAGGATCATGGGTGGCCAAGGCTCACTGATGTGCATGAGGGGCGAAGGCTAACCCTTCTGGTCCAACGCCACAGCACAGCTACTGTAGCACAAGTTGTTAAAGGTATGATAAATGATGTCAGAACACACTGTACATCACAGCTTGCTGCATATGGGGCTGCATAGCCACAGAACGGTCAAAGAGCCCATGCTGAGCCCTGTCCACTGCTCAAAGTGCTTACAAGGGGCTTTAGGACTGGATCATAGAGCAATGGCAGGAAGTGGCCTGGTCTGACTCATGTTTTCTTTTACACCATGTGGACGACTGGATGTGTGTGGGTCGCTTACCTGGAGGAGAGGTGGCACCAGGATGCACAATGGGAAGAAGAAAAGTCTGTGGAGGCAGTGTGATGCTCAGTGACAATGTTCTGTAGGGAAAGCTCGGTCCTGGCATTTACGTGGATGCTACTTTGACACATCACCCATCTAAATATTGTTGCAGACCAGGATGGCAACAGTAGCCCCTAACGACAGTGACCTCTTTCAGCAGGATAATGCATACTGCCACACTGCAAAAACTTTTCATATCTCAGATCTTAATCTGATCGAGCATCTATGGGATGTGCTGGACAAACTAGTCAGATGCACGGAGGCCCTACCGAAAGGATCAGCTGCTAACATCTTGATGCCAGATACCACAGCACACCTTCAGGGGTTTTGTTTAGAGGGCATGCCATGATGGCTCAGAGCTATTTTGACTGCACAATATTACACAGATGGTTTAAATGTTTCATCTGATCAGTGTTTATGAAAAAAAAAAATGGGTTTAGAGGCTGAGGTTTAAGTCGCACCTGAACAGTTTTGAATGGGTGAATTCCTGGTGTCCATATTCAAAGCTTTATTGATAAGGTATATAATGTAAATGCTTAGACTGAATAGAAACCAAGATATATTTGCAACAATCAAGCAAAAGTACAGTTCCTTGCAACGGGTAAAACAAATTGTTTTTTTTTTCTTTCAGCTTTAACAAAAGAAGACAGAGAGGAGAACGAGGAAATGTGTGAGGAGGACAGGGAGAGGATAGTTCTTAGAAACAGAAGAGTAAATGGTGGGACAGAATAGTATGAAAGTGTTTTCAGAAGCTGTATAAAAAGTGTTTTATCAATAAAATCAGTAACTTTCATGGAAGAAAAAAGTCACAGAGACAGACCCCTTCTGAGAAAAAAAAAATCAAGCTTTCAAAACTCTCCTGTCAGAAAACTTTCCTGTCGTTATTTTAATTGCACTTAACACACTTACTGGTTTATAAAAAATGAATGAACGTAAAAACATCTAAAATCATTTAATGGTATGTTTCAATGGACAAATGTACCAAGAATACATATTTACTATGCAACATCATCTCCCAAAAGAGATGTGTGTGGAAAATTATTAAATGTTGTGCTTTCTATGGCTGTCAAGAAGCACTTGCAGAATTGTAGCCTTCTGAAGGATCAAGGCACCCCAAATGAGTGGCTTTTTTCTGACATCCCTGAGTACTTATAGACGCACTCAAGCTGCATAAACTCGAACAATGCATAATATAGAATAATTTCAGTTTTTAACAGGGTGCAGGTGAGGGTGTGGCCTATGTACAGTGCATGAGACAGAGAGAACCACATTCACTCTCACATGTTCACTGGAGGACTGTAGAACTGGTAATGCAGGTTTCACTGATTCAGTGCAAAATGTATTATGTGAATATGACTTATTAATTTGCATAATGAGGAGCTGGGATTGATGAGAATTTAATTATGACACTTCTTCGTTATTAAAGTGTAATCAGAGAGGACTCTCATCATTAACTCCCACCTTTGGAGCAAGCATGGCCTGAACATTTCTCCCAGCTACCGTCTCGCAGCAAAATGATTTCCTTTTCCTATCGGCCAAAACGGAAACAATACAAGCTTCAAATCGACCTGCAATTACCAGCCTCATCCATCAGAAAGGGAGGGGGGGAATAAGAAACAGAACAGAAGGAAAGAGGGAAGAGGCAGAAGAGATGTCTACAATTTTTAATTAAGAAACATGTCTTGCAATGATATATTCATGTTAATACATTCATTTTTCCATGCATAGTTTCCCTGCACACTTTCAAGACAACATTTAAGGCATTTAACAGACGCTTTTATCCAAAGCGACTTCCATTCCCTAACTACAGGGGATAGTCTCCCTGGAGCACCTTGGGGTTAAGGGTCTTGCTCAGGAACCCGGTGGTGGTGCTGAAGGTAGGATTCGAACCCATGACCTCTTGGTCCAGAGGCAAGTATCCTACCCACTAGGCCACCACCACCACCAGACTAGAATTAAAAATGTTTAAGAATTTTGTTTAAAATGTTAAAAATGGTTTGACAATGCTCTAACTAGATACTACACATATTCACAGATAAATAAAAGTTCTTCAGATCCTATTCAGTGCCTGATGTGCTGCCACAATCACAACTCCTAAAATGTATAATTGATTTTTTAAAAGCCCAGTAAACAAGATGCATGCATAGCATAAACATAGCAAACCAAGCTATGAATCTGGTCAAGTTAAGTCAAGTCAAGTGAAGTCAAGTAGGTTTAGTGTCAAAAAGTGCACACAGGACAAAATAGGTAGAGTGCAAAGAGAGTAAGAGAGATGAAAGAAAAACACAAGACCAACAATACAACAGGACAAGACATTTAGTGCAATCGACTATAAATGAATACCGTATTATGACAGATACTATATTCTAGCAGCAGAGTTGTTAGATGTGCAAAAATGCAGAATAGAGGTAGACAACAATATACAATAATTTTGCAAATAATCACAACAGCAGGACAGGGAATATGCAGTATGTAATAAACAGAGGGGTATTTACAGTGGCAGTTGGGGTATATGTTGTTTAAGGCAGAGCAGTTTAGTGTGTATATGAATTGTGTTAGGAGAAGGAAGTTCAGTTCAGGGGTGTCTCTGGGTGTGTGTGTGTGGGTGGTTGTGCTGGGGACAGTTTATGTTTCAGTTCTGGTTGAGGAGTCTGATGGCCTGAGGGAAGAAACTGTTTCCCATTCTGCCAGTGAAGGCCTGTATGCTACGGAACTTTTTGCCAGACAGCAGAAGAGAGAAGAGGGTGTGTGAGGGGTGAGTGGGGTCATCCACAATGTTGGCGGCTTTGCGGATGCAGTGGTGTAAATGTCTGTGAGGACATTTCAGCTGTCCTTACTATCCTCTGTAGGGTCTTGCAATCCAAAACGGAACAATTCCTGTATCAAGCCGTTATGCGGCTATTGAGAATGCTCTCTTTGGTCCCTCTGTGAGAACATGGTGAGGACTAGGGAAGGGGTGCACTCTACTCAGTGACCACAGGAAGTAGAGATGCTGTTGGGCCTTCTTGGCGATGGAGCTGGTGTTGAGGGACCACGTAAGGTTCATCAGATGTTCAGCAGAAAGTGATCATGTCATGCCCTCCTGAAGTCAACAACCATCTCTTTTGCTTTGTCCACATTCAGAGACAGCTTGTTGCCCCCTGACAGTGGTTTCTACAAAAGAGAGCCCCTCAAATGAGATCAAGTGGTGTGATACAGTTTAAAATTTTGGATCCCTGCTTCAAATTTGATTTTTCAATATGTACTGAAATAATTGCACCATTAGAAAGGAAGAGAAACACTTTTTTCATCTTTTGAAGAGAAGAATAAAGAAGCGAAAAGAGAAGATGAACTGAAAGAAGGACAGTGAAAAAAGAAAACCGAAGAGAATAGAAGAGATAAGGAACGAGAAGAGACAAGATGAGACAAGATGAGATGAGACGAGATGAGACACTGAATAAGAAGAGAAGAGACGAAAGAAGAGAAAAGAGAAGAGGATAAAGAAGAGAGAAGAATAAGCAAATGACAAAGAGAAAGGAGAACAAACCTCTCATGTCATTTGATGGAGTAACAATACCTGCTCCTCGCTTCAGAACCCGAAATCCCATGGGGATTTTTGAGGCACTGGATTGTGTAATTTCATATTCAGTGTCATTCCTCAATCATGTGTATTTTTGCCCATGAGGAGAAGCCACATCTGTCTCTAATTGAGCCAGTAGATCAAGCATTCCCATCTGACAGCGTATACACTAAGCCTGCAAGTTTTAACAAGTATTAGCCTTGCTATCTGTGAGAATCTCTCCATCGTCTGGTGTTTTTCTCTTCTCTCTCACTGTGTCTAAACTTTTTGAAGTGCTATAGTTCCTCTTCTCCTTGACAATATTAACAAGCAGTCATGGTGACTGCACTCTCTTTTTCTCTGTTTATATACAAAACCCGTCATTCCCTGCTGGTACTGAATGACAACCACATGCATACGCACACACACACACACACACACACACACACACACACACACACACTCGCATGTACACACACACCCAATCACAATGACGTGGAAGGAACCCTGTCGTCCATCTAGCCATAACTGCATGTATCAGTAACCAGTAAACACTTACTCATTTATCCTTAGATACAATTCTCAGGACTCTGCTAACAGAGGCAGAGACGGTTCTGCGTGAGTTACGTACAGTTGACTGGAAATGTAACTTCAGTTACCCCCAGAGTTCCAAAACAGCTCAAGGAATAAAAATGAAAACCAGAAATAAACGATATTTTGCTAGAAAAAAACTAAAACCAAAAACAGATCATCTGTAATCATTATGGAACAGAAATTTGAAAGCTGTTTCCGGTTAATACCGTTATTCTGCATGACCCAAAACTTGACAAGATTTTGACCTAGCTTTATATTTACTATATTCATGTAGGCTGCAAGAGGTTGAGGATGAGTAAACTGAACGTTTTTTATTTTTATTTTTAGACACCAAAACCATCCTGTAACACCTTAGCCACCTTAGCACTTTTGAAAACAAACCTCAAACAGTTGTATTCTATTGGCACCAAAAAACATGAAAAGTTGGATGAGAAAGAGGTGCTGGGCACAGTTACTAGACTGTTAGACGAAAAAGATGCCCCTGTGGCTGAAGCTGCCTCTGAGACACATTCACAGCAATTAAGATGTGGCGGTAATCTAAACAACCTTCACCATTATTTCTTACAATGCAGCGCTTTAGCGAGAAATGTTGACTAACCCGCACAGAGGACATAAGCAAGTCTTTTGCTGAGGCAAAACCAGGATGGTTCAGTACTGACTGCAGTTAGAAGCCCTACAAGCAAATATTATATTTTAATATTAAATATTATAATTAAATGACTTTGACTGAGTCCTCCAAACATAACTTTACTTGGGACCTCGGAAACATAAAATCCACCCTTGCTTATCAAAAATCACTACGTAAAAGAAAGATTGACTTTGTTTCTTTGTTTTTGTAGAAATGCTACATCTTGGCTACTGTGGCATAAACTAAAGCTACAGGCCTTTGTTCTTAAAGCCAAAACCTGGTATGTGTGGTAACCTAACATATAACTACAAAACATGGGTTCATTCTACCAAAATATATTAGGGATGTGTATGTGTATGTGTGTGTATGTGTGTTTTGGAGGGTTTTAAGTGAAATGAAGTAATGAGGCTTTGAGTGTGAGGGGCTTTAGACAGGCAGTGAAGCGTTGGAAAGTGACTCATTTAAAGCCCTCTGTGCTCTCTAATGGGGACAACTTACAGCCCTACTCCAAAGCCTAATCCATCCTAGCCTATTGTGGCTGCAGGTATTTGTTCCCACCATGAATCGCAGGCTCTGGACCATGCTCAGAATGTAGACTTTGTGTTTTGTTTGTACATGTGCACTTTCACCGGGTTGAAATAAGTGATGCATTTGAGTTCACTTGGTTCAGATGTGTACATCATTTCCTCAGGGAAATATGACATCAACATAGTTATTGCCAAAAGTAAGTAAAATAAAAGATTAAATGGTATTGATGTAATAAAACTCTTTCCAGTGGAAATGACGCACATATTTAAATACATTTTCAATGCATTACTTTTCTCAGTAGGGAGGTTAAAGATGTTAAAAGCAATCTTTGAACAGAAATGAGTATTTGCATACAAAATTATACTTGATTGTTCAATCTTTAACCTTTGAGTCAGAGTTATCACTATTGGTGGTAAAAGCGTTAGTGATGTGTTGCTTGCATATGAACATAGCGAACATTGGAAACTGAATCACATTGTGTTAGTTTTGTTGGAAAATAAATGTGTAGATCTTATGACACTGTACATAAGAAAGAACCTCCCTCTGGTATCTCCTTGGAGCAATCCGGCTCAACCCTCTCATTACACCCAAACCTGCTGCTTGTCATGTTAGTTCGTCTCTGGCTGCGTTGTTGCCAAGCAGTGTTTCCAAATGTCTCGTTCGTTCTGATTCTTTTTTTGATTGCCTGCCCATCTTCTAACCCCTGTGTAACTATTTCAGGGTGTGGAGGATGTAAAGGGGACGCACTTGCAGAAAAACTGGGAATTTATTACAACCAAAAAACACTGTGTATAATAAAACCAGGCATGGTACAATAAACACAATGCAGGGGTAATGGGAAGATCTAGGGTACAATTAGGGTTGACCGACAGTGCAATGAACACAGACCATGATACTTATAAAGGGTGCAAACAAGGCAGGCTTACAAATCAGACAGGTGTGAACAATGATGCAGGAGGTAGGCTAGGGGTGGAACTACACATGTAAACAAAAACAGAAACCACGTTAGGGCAGAACATGACAGAACATAAAGTCATATAGGAGGAAGCGAAACACAACAGGGTGAGACTGTTACACAACTTCTCCAGGGCGCATTTCCCAAGGTGCAAAATACTGCCACAGGAACTGGCCAAGAGGAAGAGTAAAGGGCAGGACAGGCAGAAACCAAGATGGGAAGACAGGAACTAAATGCAGATCGAGGACATAATTACAGATGGGAACACAAAGACAGACCCGGATTGGGTACGGAACAGAAGGTGATGCTGGGGCAGTAAACAGAGACAGGACTGAACAGGGTTAGAAACAGGGGGCTGAACTTGGGAGCATACACATGAACGAACACTAGACTGGGCAGAAAACTGGACAGGGACCTGAACAAAGGACTAGACACTAGGCAGGACAGGAGATTGGACAGGAGACTGGGTCGAAGGTTCAAGATGGGACTGGAGATGGGTTGAAACACTGGACTGGACAGAGGAACAAGATATAACCAGAACCTGGGGCACAATGACACAGACAGGGACTAATACTTAAACTGGAACTGACACATGAATGGAAACAAGGACATGGATAAGGTTCACAACAAGAATGGATACATGACAGGGGAAGTGGTGTTTAAGTGCAAAAGGAGACCAGGAGACTGGAAAGCCGGTGATGGGGGACCAGGGGCCTTGGAGACCGATGGCAAGGAGGCAAGAGGCTGGGCATCCGGTGAGGCTGGGCCAGGCAGGTTGGGCATCCGGTGAGGTGGGGCCAGGTGGCTGGGCACTCGGTGAGGCTAGAGGCTGGAGAGCAGGCTGCGCAGGCTCTAGAGATAGGTGCATCTGCTGCTCAGGCTCTGGAGACGAGTGTGTCTGCAGCTCAGGCTCTAGAGATGGGTGCATCTGCTACTTGGGGCTAGGGAGATGGGTGCGCCTGCTGCTTGCTCTCTAAAGACAAATGACCAGGCTGCTCAGGCTTCGTAAACTGACGTGCAGACTGCTCAGGCTCCGAGGATCCGAACGCACCGCAGCGATAGGAATAATGGGAAGATCTAGGGTAACGTTAGGGCTGACTGAAAACACAGTGAACACAAAACCATTATACTTATATAGAACAGCTGGTACAAGGTGTGGTTAAAAATCAGACAGGTGTGAACAATGATCTGGGTGGCAGGCTTGGAGTGGAACTACACAAAAACAGAAATCACATGGGGCAGATTATGACAGAACATAAAGTCAGACAGGAGAAGGCAAAATACAACAGGGCGAGTCTGTTACACCCTGCAAGTCCAAATTCAGACAATGAAACTACTTGGCAACATCTGACATATTTGATTGCTCATGGTGAAAAGTCTTACTGAAAATTAAAGGATAGATGCTACAGCTAACAAGGCTAATTTTGAAAGATCCAATGCTACTGAAGAAAACAATGCTACTGCAAATTCTAATCAAAACCAAAAAAAATGGATGCGTGCTTATTTTAACTTTCATTTAAAATCATCAAAATGTGTAATTTGCCTGCATGTGTACAAACCTATGCATGCAACTGTATTCACAAAGTGCTGCTTTATCATTTTAAGCATTGCTTAGTTTTTTGATGTTTAAATGAACTCATGCAAACAGTGAAGCCGGGACTGAACTGCTTACAGCAGGTGCATCAAAATTCCTGGAGGGCTCCAACATTGTACAAGTTACTGCTTTCCTTGCTGCAACACACCAAATCCACACAATATGTGTTACAACCCATAGGGTGCATCCCATTTCACTTTTGTTCTTGCTTCAACATATTCCATCCTTTATCTGAAAGCAGGAATCCCCAGGGGAAAATTCCCCACACCCAACATAATTTAAGCAGGAGTCAAGGCACATGTGCCCTTCACTATTCCCTTCAACAAAGTTAAGATTTTTTTTTTTTAATCCTTTGAGCTTGAAGTGTATCCCTATGCAAAGAATGTTGGGTGTGTTTAACTAATGCAGAATTCATGCAGGTTTGTTGAATTTCAAATTATTTTCCAAAATGTTTCCTATGCATGATGCATGCTTTATAGAACCTGCACAAAGCCGGCATTATTCAAACCTACCTGTTATGTTACAGAGAAGTTGTCAATAACTGGCTTGTGCACGAAAAAATGAATTAATAAGTGTAGTATGAAATATAAATCATGGTTTTAAATCAATTACATGCCATTTCGATTCCACTGAAGGGTTACATGCTTTATTTGTGTGCTGTGTGGATTATAATGAAAGGCATTTCATTTTAAAGAGATTTTAATTCATCAGAAAGCAGGTCCTGATTTTATTAATTAGGTCCCTGCTGTTTCAGGTGTGTGGGTTCAGCTACTGTTGTACAGGGGTCAGTTATACAACTAAAAATAAACTTGGCTTAAACTGATGTAAATCAAGCAAAAACTGGTGTTATAATATGATATGACAATCATGGCTCCAAGGTATACATTGGGTCAAATGAGCAGTGATCCTCAAACCAGTACTCCAGGAGCCCCAGACCATCCACATTTTTCTTCAGTCCCTGTTTGGTACAAGTAGGATCATAGCAAGAACGTGGACTGTTTGGGGAGGGCCCATTGTGTTTAAGATTCTAAGGATCTGACTGAAATGGTTTAATCTCACAGAGAATTATAATAAGTGAGATTCTATCAAATCTCAAATGAAGTTGTACGAAAAGCGGCACCAGAAAATACCAGTGATGCCAGCTGGCTCATGCAAATTTCTGTAAATGTTCAACTGTGTTGAGTATCCAACTAGACCTCCCTAACACCTGCTCAACATGCATACTCAAGATCAGTTTTGAGTTCTTCAGGAAAGACCACAAATGTGTTCTTTTGTAGCTAATGTTTTGTTGGACGAGCTTTACTGAACGAAATCATATTCAATCTGGTGAATTCAGGCTTGAGTTAGGAGTCACTTTCAGCTTTCTGTTTATTACTGAGCTGGACTAATCTGACGCAGGTTGGAGAAGACGAGTTTGCCACCATACGAGCTGACAGAAAAGATCCATCCATGCACCAATAATATAATAAGTAAAAATAAATATCATTTGAAACAAAACGAGTTCTTGTGTTTTAGGAAAATTTCTCATTAGGTTTTAGGCATAATGGGATTCTAGAAAGGTTGTCCAATCTCACAGTGGCTATGGAAGAGCACATTTGTGGGTGGATCACAGATAGGTCCATATAAATAGAATTTGACTAGCTCCATACCAATTTGGTAGAGCTGTGAAATGATGCCAACTTTGACAATGCTAGTCTTCTCATCACCCAGTTATGACACTCCCCTTAGCTGTATCCTGTCTACAGAACTATATGCCTAAACTCAGCATCACCCAAAAAGTTTTTGACAAAAAAAAAAAAAAAAAAAACCTTCCAAAACTTAGAAATCACTTGTCGGCCTTCAAACAGCACAGAAGCAAATACAGCTGCGATGAGTCTTTTACCTTTTCATGCTCTTTTTTTTTTATTCCCCTTTCCCCCAGCTCAGAAGCGTGCCTGAAGACACTCTTTCATTTCCCCGGAAAAAAGGGAGAGAGAAAGTCATTTAAAACTTATGACCTGCACCAGTCTATTCTACCTTCTCACTTTCTTTCTTGCGCTCTCATCAGTTCACCAGGCTTTCTGGCATAGTCTCCTGCATTTGAAACGTACACACAAATTGATAGGCAGGAACTTAAAGGCCATTTGCTCTTTGAATTTGGGATTGGAAAAGGCAATAAGCCAATATTTGCTTGCTGGAGGTTTTTTATTTTTTTTTGGCTACCTTCGCGGAAGAAAGCTGAGGTTGTGTGCCGTGCGTGTGAATGTGTGGGCGGGTGCTTGTGGTGTGTGCATGTAAAAAGTGAGCATGAGCAGGTACTAAGTGTACTAGGGAGAATTTAAAGCAATGTTTCAGTCATAAATCACGCTGATAACATTTTTCCCCTTTAGCCAAATGTACCAAAAATGTGTTTTTTCTTCAAGGTTCACTCCTGTAGTTTTGTATTTGAGATACAATGCTAACATAGTTTGCCACAGACTGCTTGAAGTGGCTAAACAGTCTCAATATGTGCTTGCTTATATTGTTTCTAGGACCACTACGGATGAGACCAAAAATGGTCAAAACTATCTCTTAGGCCTAAAATGATGTGTCACAATCTAGGTGTACTTTTAATGGCAATGAAAATGAGAAATAAATTAATTAAAAAGTTGTTTGTTCGCTGCATCTTACTCAAGGCTGAAGTTAGCTTCTTGTTACCAGCTTCTTATTTAAATACAGCCACATCTTTTAAGTGGACCACACTGGTCAAAGCAGACACAACAATTTTGACTTTCTATAACAAACAATTTGTAGTCATTATTTATCCTAAGTATCAAGAGGTGGAACGACATAGTCAAACTTCTCCATTACAGGATTCCACTTGAAGATGCAACATAGTGCTTGGTACTCAGAAGTAAAAGTAAAGAGCATGTCGATGCCATCTTTAGCTATGGATTTTGAAATGACAAACCAGTTTGCAACGAACAGAGCCAAATTTTAACTAATAATAATGAAAGGTATTACCTTGGATGACCAGTTATTCTCAGTTGTCGAATATATTTGATTTAGGGCGCGTACTGTAATCATTTTAGCAAATTATTTTATGTATACATCTGGAAATAGGAACCCCTGTCTTACAGAGTAAGAACCCATATACTTTGAGATTTGAGATGATTTGAGATTTGAGGAAAGTGTGATGTCTTAGGTGTGCATGACAAGTTCATAAAGTTAGCCCCTTAGCTCCAGTGCACAACCGAGGAAGAAAACTTGGCTGATGAGCTACACTTTACTGTAAAGGCGAAAGAGTGTAAATGTGATAATTAGATTTTTGCAGAGCCATCGCTTTAAATTTTTCTGCGACCTGAAAATCTCTTATACATGTACACACAGGGAGGCCTTAATGCTGCAGGAGATCTCTCGCTCTCTCTCTCTGGACATTAAATTTAATGTGTCAGGTGCTAGCTGGGTGTCATAAATTCAGGCAGGCTTACGTGGGAGGCTGCAGTGCAGGGAGGGGGGGTAATTTGTGGCCAAAAAGGGGGTATTTTTTTCAACATGGCTATAAAACACAGACAGAGAGAGAGAGAGAGAGAGAGAGAGAGAGACAGAGAGAAAGAGAAAGAGAGAGAAGGAGACACTTGGCACAGTAATCTGCCCAAACTCTCTCAGCCCTTGACTGCTGACATCACCTTCGATCAAGTGTAAACTATTATAAAGCAAAGGTTTGCCATTTATTTAACATATCCCCAGGAGAATAGGAAGGATGGAAGAGAGGATGGAGGAAGAGAGGGATCAGACAGACAAATGTCAGCTTTTCTCCATGGATTTGCCCTCTTTCTTTCATGCAGTCTCCCTCTTAAGGCTATGTTTTTTTATCCCTTTTTCGATGTCTGACTGTTTCTGTTTCTCTTTGTTTCACTCCCTTTACAAAAACAAAAATGCACACAGTCAATAACACAGGAAAAATACAATTGTATCCAAAAAATTTTTTTTTAAATAGGTCAACCGTATTGCATGTTAAAACTTGTACTCTTACACCCTCCCGATATCTACTTTACCCCATTATAAGTCATGTAAACAGAGGTGCGAGTTGCAGTGTTTTGACCTTTAAATTTATTAGATCCTACACTTCATCTAATTGAAGTAAACAACAAAGATCTGTTTTAAAATAATATATTTTCAATAAAATCCAGACAGTTTTTGTAATGATGCAATTGAGGGGAGGACTCAATTGCAGTTTTATGGAATAAAGAGGGCTCATATTCAAAAACAGAACAAGTTCAGGTGTTGGCAAACACTAACTGAAGGGCAAGACAAAAGACGTGATCCGAAAATAGCCAAAACAGAGTCAAAATCCAAAAACAGGAGTGTCATAGGCATGGCTAGTCAAAGTCCAAAACAATCAGCAACAAAAATCAAGCGTCAAGCAAGACACAGACCCTTCAGTACAACATGAAAGCCAAAACTTCACTAAGACACTTTCTACACGGAGTCTTTAAATAGTGCTACACACATCAAGTCCTTAGGTAAACTTAGTTTTTGTCCATAGCTTCCCCAGCAGCAAGGGGGATGAACTGCAGCTCAGGTTGTCACAGTTTTACAGTTTGTAGATCAGTCTGTGTTCAGTATAAGTGTCAGGTTGCTATCAGCCCCTGATACATACCATGCATGTAAGGGTTACAAATGTAAATATACCAGTAAGGCTTTAAGTCAGCTTCTCTAGCCCTGTTTAACCTGGATTTCTCCTATAATATGAATCTGCAATGTCCATATAATAGTCGCAATAATTCAGAGAAAATGACCTGTAATTGGCTAAAGCTGGAGCTCTCTCAGTAATAGCAGTTCTGTTTGAACTGGCCTCGCAGTAATGTAATAACTAAACCTGGTAATAGATAAGTCTGTGTTCTGTGATTGTGGCGACCGTTGCATAACACTGATGTGTCCAAGAAGGCTATAGCGTTTCAGCCGTGCTATCTGCGGTCATTTGGACAAATTATTCAGGAGACTATTCTGTACAAACTGGCCACTCAAATTCTCTTACAAATTACATTAGAGCCTCCACCTATAAAGCTGATCTAGCTCCAATAGCATTTTCATTTTATTGACTATTGTTTCACATGGTTCATGAATGTCAGAATGGAGCCATTCCCTCTTCCCCTCATAGCTCCAGGACATCTTACTGCAGTGCTAATCTTACTCACCTTCAGCCTCAGTGAGCTCAGAAAGTATTACAATGAAACAGGCCAGAGCGCTGCCCTTATGGGCTGCATGTGCATCTGCCTGCGTATTCAGATGAACAATAATGGAAGACTGAGAGAGCGAGCTAGCCGGTTAACGGAGAGCGTAGGTGGGCCGCCTTCTTCTAGCAGGGAATCAGTTCTTCTGCTCCTGCATCTTTCACACACCTACAGAAAGATTTCATTTAGCAGCCTCAGAAACGAGCTTCCCTACTGACTACACAATAGCATAACTCCCCACCCCCCAGTGTTAAAACTTTAATATAAGTCTGTGTGTGTTTGAGAGGGAAAGGGAGACGGAGAGAGAGAGAGAGAGAGAGAGAGAGAGAGAGAGAGAAGGGGGGCAGAAAGAGGGAGAGAGAGAGAGAGGGAGGGAGGGAGAGAGAGAGACAGAGAGAGAGAAGGGGGAAGATAGGACAGGGAGAGAGAGAGGGAGACAGAGAGGGGAGAGAGATAGAGAGAGAGAGAAAGAGAGGGAAGGAGACAGAGAGAGAGGGAGGGAGATGGAGAGAGAGAGAGATAGGGGGAGACAGAGAGAGAGGGAGACAGACAGAGAGAGAGAGAGAGAGAGAGAGAGAGAGAGAGAAAGTGGCAGATGGAAAGAGATAGACACAGAGTATGAGAGACAGGAAGAGAGAGAAGGTAAAAGGGAAAAAAGGCTGATAAAAAATTCTGCCCATGTGATGCAGGAGCCATGTAGTTTTTGTGTCGGGTGCAAAGAAGGCACAAAATGCACTTATGTGAAACATTTGTGCAAACAGGACTTTGAATTTTGTTCATCCTAATTGTTAAGCATTGAATTAAAATTCATTTTTTTCCTACACTCTGCGATTTAGCTTCAGTTTTTATTCAATTCACTCGAATTTAAAATTCCACATCCACAGGAAAAGCAAACACGCACAGATTCAGTCGTCACTGTTTTAATTTTCTGGAATCTCAGTATGTTTATTTCACAAATTTAAATTTTTCTACATTTGATTAACTTTTTACTACAAGCCCCTCGTGGCATGTGCGAAAACAGTAGGAAAGGATTTAATCATAAAACCAAACTAATAGTTCAATCAGCAAAAAAACTTGATCAAGTCTTTCTACTCACTCTAAATAAACACTGTCTTCTGAATGCCCTGCGGTGGGCTGGCACCCCGCCCAGGGTAAGTCCCTGCCTCGCGCCCGTTGGCCCCGGATAGGCTATGGGTACCCACGACCCTAGTGAGGATTAAGTGGCTACAGAAAATGAATGAATGAATGAATGAATGAAAGTCTTCTGAACTGTCGGTGCTGTGACTTTTCAATAATTTGTACAAATAAACTACAACAAAACCAACTGTGTACGTTCACTAAAATATCAATTCTCAAACGCCACAAAGCATTTAAAACCTTTCTTTCACTACCAAAATTCATTAACTCTGCCTGAAACGAGAATAAGTACTCCTTGTGACCACAAAACACCTTTATGTGATTAAAGCATCTGCACTTCATAGTACAGTTGTCCTGCAGATTTTAAACACTGCATGATCTTTATCTGACATGTATATCAGAAGTTACGCAGAATTTAACAATTTTCCCTATTATGCAAGAACATGTCAAAAAACATTACACACACATTTAAATTACTGAACATCAGTTCAGCTTGATCCAGCTGAACTTACTTCTGCCAAAACTTCCTACACAAATTCAAATCAAGGTATGAACATTCAACTCTAAGTCCTATTGGCACAAAAGTCATTGCATACCCTCTTTCTTTCATGCATATTCATTTGAGGGGGGAATGCAAAACATGGGTAGATCATGGCTTAAGTTGAGATATCAAAAGCACAGCTGATTACATATTTCTGGGCAATTAACTGAAGTTTGAGCAAGTCACTGGTTGGTTTTGCATCGTTTTTGTCTCCACCTTTCAAAAACAAGCATTGCATCAGGGTCTCAAAAGATGTCTTGACTTAAAAATGTAAGCAGATGCAGCAGTTAGACAAAGACACAAGCTCTGAACAAAGACACCAGAGCCTCATGCACAAACATTTCCCCTCACAATAGCACTGTTTAGGCTCTTGGGGCCAGATGCGTGAGTGTAAGGACATATAGCACAACATATGTCATGATGTGGCCATAATTTACACATGCTGTCCACGTTCTTATTTCCCAAACTTTCCTTAGCTGGAGTAAAATAAGAGTAGACTGTTTTGGCGTAAGAGAACATAATTTATAAGCACCATTACCTCTTTGAAATTTGCTTTTCTGCTTTGGCTCAAGTTTCTTGATGAACCATGTGAACCATGATGTTATCCAAACCATCATCATGCGTCCATGTGTCAAGAAAGTTTTGTAAAGCTAAAACAAAGCCTTTACACTAAGGCTAGACAAAACAAAACTCAACAATGTTGCCTCAAGTCCAAGAAGTTCCACGCAAAGTTCAAGTCACAGAATATCAAAAATGAAAAAAAAGAAGAAAAAAAACCACAACCTAACAACTAAGAATTTATGCTGCACACACATCCAGTGTGCCTCAGGCCACTAAAGCAGGACAAAAGCTAGTCTGTCATTTCTTCATTTCTCCATCTCCCACATCACTCCGTCTACATGTTCCCCCTGAGCTGCAGGCCTTTGTCTTTCACTTTCTGTCTATTTCTTTCTCCTCCAGGTGGGTTTCATTCTCTTTTTCATTTGAAAATATACTCCCTCCCCTTGGTCTTTGGGCCTTTTTTTGGTTAAATAGGCAAACTGGGTCTGTAATTTACCTTTCCATGCTCTGCTCTCCATTGCATTGTTTCATAGCAGCTGTTGCTAGGTCAACCTCAGCAAAAGTCTCATTCAACCTAGTACATTTTGGTTGGAGGTTATGATCACTACTTCAAGATTCAAGATTCAAGATTCTTTATTTGTCACATGCATAGTCATACAAGTACAACACACAGTGAAATGTA
>JBBPCZ010000012.1:12277289-12313985 GCA_037974445.1 Brycinus macrolepidotus
ACACACACTGCACTATACATCACAGTCTATTCTCTCTACACACACACACACACTGCATTACACACTACTGTCTGCTCAATACACACACTGTACTGCACACCACTGTCTGCTTAATACGCACACTGCACTACACATCACTGTCTGTTCTCTCTACACACACACACTGCACTACACACCACTGTGTGCTCAATACACACACTGCACTACACACCACTGTGTGCTCAATACACACACTGCACTACACACCACTGTCTGCTCAATGCACACACTGCACTACACACCACTGTCTGCTCAATACACACACTGCACTACACATCACTGTCTGTTCTCTCTACACACACACACTGCACTACACACCACTGTGTGCTCAATACACACACTGCACTACACACCACTGTCTGTTCTCTCTACACACACACACTGCACTACACACCACTGTCTGCTCAATACACACACTGCACTACACATCACTGTCTGTTCTCTACACACACACATTGCACTACACACCACTGTCAGATCAATACACACACTGCACTACACATCACTGTCTGATCAATACACACACTGCACTACACACCACTGTCTGCTCAATACACACACACTGCACTACACACCACTGTCTGCTCAATACACACACACTGCACTACACACCACTGTCTACTCAATACACACACTACATTACACATCACTGTCTGCTTTCTACACACACATTTCACTACAGACCACTGTCTGCTCAATACACACACTGCACTACACACCACTGTCTGATCCCTACACACACTACACTACACACCACTGTCTGATCTCTACACACACACTGCACTTCACATCTCTGTCCGCTCTCTACATGCATACACTGCACTACACACCACTGTCTGCTCCCTACACACCGCGCTACATCACACTGTTCCCTACACACTGTGTGTGTACAAATGTACAAATTTCACTGGGTCCTCAGAGTTACAAGGATGTTAAGGAGTCGAAAGATGAACGCTGTTACATTCAAGTAAACATTGCTGCTCTTGCACTTTAACCCAGGCGAACTAGCATGGGAGGTTTGTGGAGTTTGGGGGGAATGTGTTCTGGAGCCCTTCTTGGGTCAAAAAACTGGAGCATTGGGCACCACTTAGGCCTTGACACTTAAATATTGCACTTTATGACACATCGTCCAGAAAACCATCTAGCCATCTACCTTAAAGGCCTTAGTACAACGTTGTCATGTTTGCAGTTGGACGAAGAGTGTCTGAAATAAGGACTAATGTGACCTGAGTGAATAAGGGAGAATATTCTAAATTCTCCTAGCAGTAAAACTCCATCCAAACGTTTCAGTTTGTTTTTGTTGGTGTTTAGTCAGAATGCTCTGACCTTAAGACTGGATCTTAAATAGCTCCCTGCTCCTCATTTTGTGCACTAAGTAGCTCACAGAAAAATGGCGTATACACCTACCAGCAATAGACCGCAGGAGGCTAGCTATCCATCTGAATCTTAAATGGTTTCCTGCTGTAGTGCACTACATGGGTCACATAGTTATGGCTTCTACATGCAAATAGTCCAACAGAGACAAATTCAGGATTCAGCAGCTGGCCGAGTAGATTCCTGGGGTGTACTGCATTGCACAGACTAAATCTCAAGTGGCTTGCTACTCGCACCAAACTGGACTATTCGCTTTATAGTAAACAATATATTACTTATGTAGTCCACTATATAGCTAGTGGTAAGCCGCTTGAGATTCAGTTGTAACATTCCTTAAACGTGAGTAAAGACACTTCGGAAATTGGTTGGCTAGTAATCAGTATTTTAATTCCAGTAATAATAAAATCATCATCTTTACAACCATCTGGCGCTGTATTTAACTGTGTCTATCCTACTGGTTATCACTGGCATCTATAGTCAATCATGGCAGCGATTGGAAAATCTGTCAAGGGCCTCTTTAATGACCTAATTAAAATGGGTCACATCATCATACTCAGCTGGATAAGCTAGAACGCACCGCAAATGTTACATAAATACACAAAAGTGATACGTCGGAAACATGATAGTGCCAACTACATGAAATCTTTCATCAAGGAACAGTGCAGGAGTGATGAGTGGTGGCACAGCGTTCCTGAAGTACCCCTTTTTGGCCAGCAGGGGCACGTCACTTCAGTGAGGGTCCCAGAGCCACGCTGGGTTAAACAGGACAGGGGCTGGTGATCATCATCTCCCTGGCGATAAGCAGAACAGGCCGTGGGAAGCTGGGTAAACAGGTGGCAGATGGAGCGAGACTGAGGTTCAGGGTGAGGCACAGGGAGCGAGAAGCAGGGCGGAAAACTGACGAGTGGCATAATTTGATATGAGCAAGCAAGAGCGTGAGGCAGGCGGCCAGCCGAGCTGTAGGGGGACAGACAGACTTAGCATATGTCAAAGGAGTTTTGCTATGAGCTACCTGTGAGTTAATGATGGTGATACTGAAAGAGCTCAGTGTTCCCGTTTGCAGTCACACTGTGCGGCACTCCCAGCTCACATAGACCCTAAAAAAACGATTAGATAGCCATCCCATTAAGCTCCAGAAGATTAGGGCTGTAACAAAATCCAACCTATCTGGAATAGTGGGCCCAACCAACATGAAAATTTAATGATGATATCAATTTCAAGGAGCTAAAAACTGCATTTACTGATTTTGGCCGGGAAAATATGGTAAAAATTAAAGACACTAATTAACGTAATTAGTTTTTTACTGATCAGTAGGATTTTGCTAACTGACCGATATGCCTGTTGCCAACAGTGAATTGTAAAATATAACTTCATTGTAACGTTGAACAGGTATGAATAGGAAGATGTCACATTTGTGACTCTAAATATGAGAACGGGTTCACTATGACATGTTCAGAATTATCCTTTCAGCCTGTGCTGCTGTAGTGTGTTTGTAGAAATATAAAACAAATCACTAATTACTGGTGCTTGATTCCAGTATCTTTAGTGGCCTGATTATATCAGGCCCTTGAAGCTGTACCAGGCAGCAACAAAGAAACAAGGTGTGTGCTTTAAATAATTTTAATGAATAAACTGTTTCAAAATATTTAACAGCTCATCCTTACAAAGGAACATCATATCAATGACATGTCAATAAACATATTTATACAGCATGAAAATAAGAAGTAAAGAAACATAAATAAATAATAAAAGTGACTCACTTTCCTGTGATGAGAAAATCTGTGAGGGGTGGGAGAATAACCGTTTTTCAGGTATTTATTACTATAACCACCTGTGTCACACACTTCAAGGTTACACATATCTTACTTAGTAACATCCTTTAAAGGTGAGTTTGATTTAATTTACATAAAAGCATATTAACATGACCACTTTTTAAAAACGTTTTAGCTGTATGTAATCTGCATCACAAATCCTCAAATCGGTTAAAAACAAAACTTCAGTACAGCACAGTAGAACTACAATTAAGGATATTAAAAGATAGTGGAAAGGTTGTTGGCTCTGAGGCACATGTCATCAGTACAAGCCATACAAATGTCTGGTAACAGTGTCAAAGTGACACAGGTGAGTTTTTACTATGTGGATGTTACATGCGCTTCACACTCAAATATTTAAATATCATCCTAAGTATTATAGCATTCATTTTCCATTCAGCTTTGGATGTGAATAATACACTGTTGGATAAGGCGGAACATTGGAGGACAGTTATTACATGTAAGCATGTCAGAAATAAATAATAAATTGGCAAAAGCAGCACTTTATACATGTGTCAAGCTGTATATTTCTATATTTCTGTCTAGTTCTATGCTTCCTACTAAAACTTGTGTATAATTTGACACAGTCCATAGGGCCGGCCTAAATAATTTTAATACTCAAGAATTCACTTGTTACATTAGTATTCGGTTTACTATAGACCTCTCTAAGCTGGGCTGCCATTCCATAGGCATGCTCATATTGAGAACTAGGAAAGCTGGCTTTCATAGGAAAATGGCATTTTCAAAAATGTGACTGTTTTGCTTCGAATGTAGCCAGATCCTCTGAATTTTGAGGTTGTTAAAGAGCCAAAATAAAAATACTGCTAAATGCAATCCAACACTGCTGTGTACCGAAATGACTAAACTGACATAAGACAGGCGATGTGTCACATTCATACTGCCTCTGACTCATCTCTGTCATGTAGCTGCTTCAGGTGAGAATATTAGTGCTTTGCTTTTCTAATATAAACAGTTTTATAGCATGGTTAAAATCATCACAATTTAGTTAAACATTTTTTTAAAAATATAGTTTAAGAACCAAAAAATGCTTTAAGTATTATTGTTTTAGGGTTGGGTGTGACAACAAATATTCAGAGCATTAAGGTAAAATGCTGTTAGACCAGCCCTGCAATGGTCATATCTTAAGAATCTACTGAAAGATCTTTATGTGGTACTTGCTTGCATGAATGATTTGAAGTTTGATTAAAACACAAAGTCAAGTTTCTGTTTTGGCGTGCAGAATGGTGTTTCTGCTCAGGTTATGTTTTCACTTATCTTGTTACATTTGAAAGGTTATTAGTCATTGCAAATGACTTAGTTGGCATGGGGGAACAGCATGGCACACCACTCCAAGGCAGCACACGCACATGACTTAGGCAAAGAGGAAGATCTGCAGAAGAGGCATGACCTTTAGGGTTGAGAGGTCAGCAAGGACAGCCTGTGACAAAAAAGGATAACAATAAATATGAATAAAATTTTCAGAAGAAAAACATTTGCGGATAAAATGTTGATATAATTTGAATTATGGTCACTAAAGGGCATTTTCACAATATACAATATGTTTCATTAGAGATAACACAATACCCCTTTTTCTTTTCAAGAGCAGATACAGACTTTTCAAAATGAGCTTTTTTTTTATTTGAGATTAGCATCTTAAGTAAAGTAAAGTAAAGTAAAGTGGCCCTTATAGTCACGCATGAACACACCACAGAACAGCACGTGAACAGTGTGAAATTCTTTCTCTGCATTTAACACATTCACCCAGTGAAAGTGGGCAGCCAGGAACACAGCGCCCGGGGAGCAGTGTGTGGGGACGGTACCTTGCTCAAGGGTACCTCAGTGGTGCCACTGGCAGTCCTGAGATTTGAACCTATGACCTTATGATCGCAGGGGCAACTCCCTAACCACTAGACCACCAGCTGCCCCAAAATAAGTCCACCTTTATTTGGGTTTGAACTCATAATATTTAGGCTCCAACCCAACACCCTAACCACTCAAGGTAAGAGGTAAAAACCAAGAATATGAGATCACACAATGTGAGAGCGCACTATTTCAGACTAGATTGGTTACAGGCCTGAACAGAATTCATTCCTTCTGTTCTGTCTGACATCTATCCCAGCATATATTTCCTCAATAACAATGCTTGCTATTGGGTCATTCTCAATCGTAATCACAGTATTTAGTTTACTTGACAAGTGGGAATAAACAAAATCACCAGCAAGTCAGTTATGCTATATTTATTGTGCAACATCTGCAAATAACAACTAGCTATTGGCAAACTATTGCTTATGACCCACAACCCATTATTTACTCAGAAAAACATCTTGTAATGTCATTTGTAATCACAGTAATGACATATAGTTATATTGTCCGCCTATAGCCCAGGGTAGCTAAAAATGCTGGAATCACTGGAAAAGCATAAACCAAAAGTCTTTCAGTCTCCTCAGTGAATTTTTTTTCCTTCTTGTCTAAATGCGATTTTCAAAAAATGCCGTCTGACATCCACTCTGACAAAAAGCATCTCATCCTCAGTGATAGGGCAAGAGTTTGGGTGGTGCTGTGAGTGGAGCTAGTTACCCTGCAGGTGCAGTGGTGGAACCTGAAGGCAAAGATGTGGGGGAGGTGTGGAATCAAGCGTTCTCAAGCTGTGGCCTTTTGGGATCAGAGGCGAGTAAATTTAGGGGCTCCTATCATGTTTGCAAGCCTCTAAAGTTTCAGGCCCAGGCCCTGAGTGCTAAAAATACAGCATGTTATGATATGTTCTCCAGTAGGGCTTGGTGCTATATGAGCAAGCAGATACTGTCTAGCAGCATCTTCCCTTCGCCCAAGGGCCCAGGCCTGTGCGTCACTAAGCATTATGGCCAGGGGCCACTGCCAGTAGCTCAGATGAACTTTTACTACAGCTGCCAATCAAACCATTGCCTGAGACCATAACCAATGATGCTGCCCTTAAAGTGCTATTAAATATTTTTATGATAGACACTAATGTCACAAATTCAAAACAATGTTTACATCTCATATTTTACAGTTACTCATTTAGTTTTCAAAAAGAAGGTAAATGGTCACAATTACATATTATATAAATTACATATTACACAATTATATATTATATAAACAGCTGTACGTGTTCACACTGTGAAGCATGTTCTCCTTATATATCATTGACATTTAAATAAAATCTCAAATCTATTACCAAATTGTAACTCTTCAAGGGAAGGATAAATGTTCTTAATTTATAATGTAATTTTTTGGGCCATTTCTATCAGTCTATTCAGTGTGAAAAGGAAATAAAAACCCAAGGAAAAAACAAAACAAAACAAAAAATGAAGACATAAGGTTTTGATCACATTTGGTTTTGGATGTGTAGGGGCCAAGGGGGAGGGTGGTCCACTTTTAAAAGTGGCCAGGCCAGCGATTCTGAGACATGTCTTGGCGAGACTAGGTTACTGGCGCTGGCTGTGAGTCAAGGCGCTATTTTGGTCACCTTTCGCCCTCTCTCATGCACAAGCACACATGCACGTTCGTATGCAGCACACACGCACGCTCACCTCAGCTGAGGCAAGTGATGTCACCTCCATCAGATTTTCAGATCGGAAGGCGAAGACAGCAGCCGCCAGGACTGGGGGGAACAGGAACGGACAAACAGCATATCAAATATTAGGGTCGAAATGATGACTTATTTCAATGTGTCACACGTTTAACATCATTTACTGGAAGGTTCCTGTCAGGAACCTGACCCAGTCAATCTGATTCAGCCAATCAGGGGATTCTAAAGAAGTTAATTAGCTGGAGCAGAGGTGGGAAAATTGGAATAGGCAGAAAGGTAAATCTCCAGGACCCTAAATTTTAAAGAATTGTGTAGAGTTTGCGCAAAAGATTTAAATTTGTTCATTTGAGTTACAAATTTCCTATTTGTTCTCCGCCCACAAAAGTGTTCTTTCATAGCAATTGTTGTGAGCTCTACAGAACGCTGGCAATATTCCCATCACTACCGAGCGGGACTATGTTGTAGGTAATCAAACAAATCAGGGTGTTTTTCTCTCACTTCTTTTAACAGAAATCATTCTGTCCAACCTCGTAACAGCAGCTACAGAGGAACACATTTGTGGGCAGAGTATGGATGAATAAATCCACTTCTAACTAACTTAACAGCTATCTTAAAATGTTAAAAAATATTTATCCTAAAAATTCTGTTAAAAAGCTACACAGAACATAGCCACTCTAACGTGATAAAGGTTGTTTGTGTGGGAAAACTGACCCACCTGCAACTATCTCTAAGGAATCGTAGCCGAGGATACGGTCCCATAGCAACAACAGTTGGTCAGTGGAAAGGTACCCCGAGAAAGCCCGAACCATCCATTTGAAGGCGATACGCAATCTGAAGCAAACACACACACACACACACACACACACACACACACACACACACACACACACACACACATACAGGCAGTTAACTGTAAGATCATATCAAAACATTCCTCACTCAAAAAGTTATTTGCTTACTTTAAAAGCTATGTCCTTAAAAAGGTTTTAGATGGAAGACTTGTAAGTGCATGGCATGAACTCTAGGTGGAGCCATCTGAATACTGCATGCAAGATATCTTTTCTCTGGTCTTAGATTGTATTTGATTACTCAGAATAAGATTACTGTTTAAGAATCAGTCTTCGCATTTTGGATCTTTATAAGCATGTTTAAATAAAGATGGCACCAACGAAGAAAGCACTATGACACGCACATATGGCCTAGTTCTAAAACTACTATTACACTATTATACAGCTAAAACTCAAGTGGAACACTGAGGCATACATCCAGTTCTATATTTGCCTTAAACATATGTAAATATGTACATAAATAGGTGTGTGATATGCTAGGTGGATTACTGACATATATCAGTAGCACATGATTCAGACTTACGGTTGAGCTCCGATCTCTTGCAGATGATAAAACAGTTGGGGAAGGTGAGTTTGAAGAAGCCTCTCAAACTGCAAACAAAGAGAGACTATGCCCTGCAAAACACACACTTAAACTTACACATGTGTGAACACAGATGAATATTAAAGCACACACCTGCCACCAGTATGTACACATTCTGTAATATGCACTTACTGAGGGGGAGGAGGATATGGCGTGCAGTCTGAAGAAGTAGCGGACATACATCTCCCTGAATACACTGTACAACTTGGACGGCTCATTGTACAAGAAACACAGAGGAGCCACTGCAGGAATACACACATCCACATAAGCAAGTTTAAATATAAACTAAACTTCAGCATATGTCTCCAATGACTATTCACTGATGTATACAGAACACTCACCATACATTGAGAAGCCATGGAAAGGGATAACGCCTACAAGACAAAAAAGAGACATGTATTGTAAGAGAGAAGATGTTCGGGTAACATGATGGAACAGTGGTGCACTAAAGTTACCTCTTCAAACTGAAAGAGTTATTACTGTTGATTTGCTGTACTAATCAATTGCAATTTAAAAGAACTATAGAATTACTTACATTGTTACTATATCTGATTTTACATACTATACCAGCAGGTTTGAATATACAAGTCTGTTGTTTTGATATCAAAACATGTCAGAAAGACAGCAAAAATGTAGAAGAGATTCTTTCTTTCTGCAAGGCAAGCATGTGCACTATCGTTCCAATTACTTGTCACGTTAGTAATTGCTATTTAATTCAATAATAACTTATAGAGTGCAGACTTTTCTAAAAGCCAGAAAATATATGTTCTATGAAACATTTCAAGTTTACGGCACATCAAGACATTTTAAATGATCAATAATAAACCAGAATGATGTATTTACAGTCATTTTCTGATAAGTCTGGCTTGAAATTTGATCTCGACTTTGCAAATACAAAGCATTCCGGATGTTACTTTAAGTGCAACTTTGTTCTCAAAGTTATTCAGCTTTCTCGGTCATTATATAATCATCCACATCCAACATTCAGAACACATCTAACATCTCCTAAATTGTAGAAACCTTTAAAATTCTTGTTGTAAGCTATAAATTAGAAGCATTTTAACAAACTAATTTTATACATACCTTTTATGTACCTGAAACAAAACTGACTTTATGCTGATGAAAACGGTGATTCTGAACTTTTGCAAGATATTTCAATATTTTGAAAGATATTTTTCATATTTTATAAGAAAAAAAATGTTCAGCTTTGTTGAATGAGAAAGAATTACTATCAAATTACAAAACGTGTGTGATATTTCTGACAATAACGTGACTTCCAAGGTTTAAATAACACAGAACGATCTTGGCTGGCGGTGGCTGTCAAAGACGTCCACATAAGTGACTGGATGGATGCTTGAAGTAACTGACTGATAAACTGTACCATTGGGAGGGTAGACCAAAGCCAACTCCTCTGCGCCAGTCTTGCCTAAGGTAAAGAGAATATTTTGCTTATTAGATAAATAACTGACACACTAGTTTATGAAGCATACACACACATGCACATGCACTTGAGCAGGTTACCCTGGATGTAGGATTTGGGAGGGGTGGCGCTATTGTAGCTGAAATGCTCCAAAACTGCAGTGTCTCGAGAGAAGCACAGCAGTACCTGTTATACAACGAAATCATACATGCGCACACACACACGCACACACACACACAAACATACACAAACAAACACAGAGCAAAGTCCTTCCTGACTACAGACTTTTTTATATATTTTAAATAAATTTCATGTCGGTAACAAATTGCTGTACATTTACCTTTAAGAGTGTGGCCCTCAAAAGCACATGCTCAGCCTACAATGCCACTTAGCAGACATTAAAATAATAGTATAAAAGAAAAATGTTAAAGGAACAAAAAATCTCTTTATTTGGCACATTACTGGCCCTAGCCTTTTTAATCACTGCGAAGAAATTGCTACAGACAACGTAAATAAACTTATATATATATGTGTGTATATATATATATATATATATATATATACTTCTCCTATTTCTAACAGTCTTAGGTTTTTAAAAATGCTGCCTGAAAGCATGATTCTAAACAGTACTTCTGTTGCACAACACATCAACAGACAAAATTCTTTATCTGCTCAGAGACTTTGCACAAAACCAATATTTATGTTCAGCCTTCTAATCATTTCACACCTGTGGCCTGTGATAAGTCTCCATAGAGATGACATAATTTGCTCCTATGAACTCTGATAACTTTCTGTTCAGATCTTAACCATTAGAAGGTGCAGCAATGGGTGATACTAAGAAAAGTCTGGTGTAACATGATATGAGTTATTTCTCAAAGTGGAGAAATTTGCCAGAAACACACATTTTAAACATTCGGTCAATGTCACATGTGTGCTTGTAAGTTAAAGAGGATGTATTTTATTATAATTTGAACTGAATGAAAAGTTACCATTGTACATAGAGGCTTATTTTGAGGAATCAAAATGTAGTTCTTAATGCAGCTATGTAAAAAAACAGTGTAATTGTGTAATTACATTTGAACTGTAGAGCAAACCTTCTAAGTAAATCTCCCAAGGTTAATGAGACTTTTAAACCAACTTGGTTGTAGTGAATGAGTAAGACAGAGTACATGTGAATAAGGTGATACATGTATAAATAAATGAATAAGGTGGTACATGTCTCGAGATGGCACCAATCCGATATCAGATATTGGGATAAAAGCAGAAAATGCTGGATTGGGCATCAAAGGAAAAAAAAAAGTGAACCTAATCCAGTCCTGTATCGAATCAAGTCAGAAATAGCACACACTCACATTGTGTAACGCTGGCTGGGTATTTCTTCCTGTGGGGTAGTGCAGTGTTTGAATAGTTTGAGAATGACAGTCTACTTTTAGACACTCATCTGAGGTGTGTCAATTAAAAAAGTTTATTTTAAAACTTAAGTTATTACAGAAGTAAAAAGGGACTGCTATTAGCATCCGTCCAATCTCAAGGTTTCAATATCGGTATCTGTATCAGAACAGGAAAAATGGTATTGTGTCTTATCTAAAACTGTCCCAGACATGGAAGCTAATGCAGTCTCAGTACAGATACTACACACTACAAGAAGTACCACATTAAACTACCAGATGCATCTCTGAGTTTGGCCATGTAACAGAAAATGCAATAATTATGTTAACCAAAGCTGCTGTCTATGCTTTTCCTGGTGGGACAGTATGACTGAATTATATATATGAAGCTGAATTTGGGTCAGATGTGTTCACCCATAAAACTGCAGGCATCTAACTGTAAATACAAAATTCATTAAAACAGTAAACTATCATTATTTATAACTGTAAAATAATAATGTGGCTAGGGTTCCCCTATATTTAGGGTTATACAGGATAGCCTAATCAGATGTTATGAAGTAAAAAGTATGGGTTTCAATAGATGATGTCCTCTTAGAGGCCTTGGTTTACAATCACAGAGAGCTCTTTTCTAAAAACAGTATCTCTCCAAGACACAACAAGTGTTATCGAAGTAAAGAAATTAAATAAAAGGGGTTACAAGGCATGTATGTGTGGCTGAGAGTGACCAGTGTTTGTGTCAAATAAAAACTTTCATAAACCTTAGAAAAGGCACACACAGGACCAGTAGGGTGTTAGCGAACCTTGACAAAGAAAAGGACTAAAAAACATACATCCGGCCTGATACAACACTGACCTGATACAAGAAGTCTTCAAACACAAAGTAATAGTCGTCATTACTTGCAGTCAGCTTCACATCCTAAGGCAAATTAAAATGAAGCATAAATGCCTTCTACAGGAACTATGATAATCAATCATTCAAAACGACTGCCAAATCTAGTCTGAGTCTAATCTAACCGAGGCACATGTGCTACCCACAGACAAGCATGCCGGCATTCAAGGCACATCACAGATAACACACATGCTGTATGGATAAGTGGAAATTATATGGCGGATTTCATTCAGCTGTGCTGGTCTTACTAAAAGTTTTTATTCTATTTTGTTCATGTCCAGATCTAATCTGTGTTCATATGCTTTAAAGAAAACATGACCTTGGAACAAGACGACTTCGAGCTTTGGTTGGAACACTAAATCTAGTTAAGGAAACCTTAAGGAATCAATCAAATAGCCACAAAATCGATTTTTATTAAATATATTACACTTCTTAAACAATGTTTTTGTCTCAAATGTGTGTGTGTGTGTGTGTGTGTGTGTGTGTGTGTGTCTCTACCTTATATATTAGATTGTCCACGAGCAGGTCATGGTGTATGACTGCAGCCTTCAGTTGCTCATAATGCATGATGTCCTGCCAAGAGGGAAAAACTGGGTAAGTGAATCTAATCTGAATGATGTAATACTATATACTGATACCAGCACTGCAATTAAACAGCAGGGGTTTAAATATTTCTGTTTAAAAAGAGAGCTGAAAACAAAAAGCAGCTACAATCATCACCCGTGAACCACTGACCAACATAAACAGCTTCAGAGTCTCTTTCATTCTGGGCAAATTCATTACAATTAGAGGTGGCTGATAGGGCAAAATATCAATATCAGTTAACCTATTATGCTCTGTAATTAAACATACAGTTGGGTTTTTTTAGGTACTGATGTTTTTAAAATATTCTCAGAAAAGCATATTAAGACATATGGTGAAATAATTTATAATAACAATAAATGATAAAACTGATATCATCATACTGCCCAGTCCAATTAAAATGCTACACAAATGGAATTAAAATGGACTGTCGCTATCAGCTAAACATTATCTACAATATTATGCAAAAAAACTGGGCACCTATTTAGATTACATGTTTAAGTACAAATAAATGCAAATTATCTAAAGAGAACACGCTTCTGCATTCCATTGTACAGATGCTTTTTGCTGTATTTAATATATTAGAAGACATGTGTCCTCTGCAAACTTTATTTCACATTTTTTATTTTATTTTTTACCAACAAGTTAAAGTTATTAAATAAATAGAAACTTTGAACAAAAAATTTGCAAAAAATCCTTGAGGAGGATGTGTACTTATTTTGTCTTAAAAAGTCAATAAAAAAAGGTAATTTACACATGAATGTTTAACAAACATGCCAAAATGTTTGTATTGTAAAAATCCTCTGGGCTATGAAAAATATTAAAGGTAATATATTATCCTGGGCAAAGTATAAAAATAAAGACAAGCAGAGAGGAGGAAGTCAAGTGAACCTTTCCTGCCCTGCTTTGGCAAGAAATGTGAAAAGGATGAATGTGAAAAAAATGAAAGAAAAATGTGGAAAACTGTCAGGAGAATTCATCAATATCCAGACCTTTAGCGTACAGACATCTTTTATAAAATGATAAAGTACCTGGCTTATGCCAGAAGAGAAAGATTACAATTCACCTCAATGGTCTTAAAAGAAATCACTGAGCTGGAAAGATTTAAATGGTTCTAGGAGTTTGTCAAATCCGAGACTTGTCACCTGTGACATGAAACACACTGACAGGAAACGAAGCTACAGCAGGTCAGACGAGGGTAACAGTCGCCATAAATAACAGGAAATGTGTCAGATCACTGCACACTTGAATATCAGAATGGATATCTCCTGGCTTTAAACAGTATAACCCAAGATCCTAAGCTATTACAACAAAGCTATTACAACTTTCTGCAGTGAATCCCACCTAATGTGCGCTCAAGCTTACTCAGTTTGCCTTGATAGCTCAAATCCTCTGGGCACTAAAAATGACCACTTGTACTATTGAGGGAAAGGTTAAGATAGATTGAACATCATTTTCACAAGGCATTAGTCCTCATAATATTTAATTCCGATTCACTGGTGGCCACTTGCTGAAGTTCTGCAGAGATGCACCGTACTCTTCTGACTTCCTGACACTGCAGGAGTCATTGTCACTTCTTTTTTTCAGCTGGCCTGGTCACTGTCTTCAAGACAGCGGTTTTATCTCTGGTTACATAATTGTTCCATCTAAAACATTAACAATACCACAGATTTCTCTCATCCTTTTTTTTTTTGCCATGCCATCTGCTCCTGATCTGCAAACATGAGGCAGTGACAAAAGAGAGAAGAATTAGCCTCATCGAGAACACAATGCCTTTTAAACATGTGTTTACCCCTCTGTCCCTGGAACTCAGAAGCACACACTCAAGGCCTTTTTTAACTGCTGGAGATGAGTCTTAAAAATGGCGAGCATTGTTTTTGGTGGCAGGTTGCTGGCTACCTGATGTACACAAACAAAAGTAGAGGTTGTGTTAGCATCCTGCCACACAAGCGGTTCATAGCTAACGAGATATTTATGTTGGCACCTGCAGTAATGAAGGTACATTTACCATTCCAGAATAAACACAGCAACTAGTTGCGAATCGTCAAGGCAGCATCTGAAAGTCTAGCTGCTGACATCAGGACATTGGTTTTAAAACACGGAGGGAAAGAGATTTCAGCTGAAGAAATGTTCTATAAGCCTAAAAGGGCTATAAGCCTAAAAGGGCAGTTTATGGACCATGTGTATATAAAAATGCAAACTGCATTTCGCTCCCTCATACACATACGCATACACATTTGAGGAAGGGCTGGGCAAAGTGAGGGTCGCACAGAATGTTTTGGAAGATTTTGGAGGAGATTTTGGAAGTGTGGTTGGTTACACATTCCTCTCGTTTGAGCAAACAGTGACACCCAGGACTGTGTGGAATTTTATCTGCCTCTAAAAACCAGGTGTACATTTTCGTTTATGTCATTTATGTTGACTGGAAATCTCTTTTAACAATGGCAGAAGACACAGCGACCAGACGGAAGCACAAGCCTTGAATTTGCACTGAAAAAATATTACAGCAACAATATTTTAGAATCAGATGGTCAGAAGAAATAATGCAAAACATGGCTTGAAAAGGCCACAAAAAGCAATCTATGTTATTGTTTTCTAAATTCTATTTTTCAACTGGAGTAACACGGAAGGGTTTAGCTCCAAAATATACAGACATTTTTAATGACATACATTTTCGAGTGGGCTTTACACATACAGGAAATATCTATGCTATCATATTATTAATATCACCTCTATTAGAGAAATTCTGTCATGTCACGGTTCGGTAAGTGGCTGCTAGAGGCCGCCATAGTTTGTTTATGTTGGACTTTTATTATGACATGTTTGTGATTATAGTTTGTATTAGGGTCAGCTGTATTGTGTTTAGGTTTGTGTATTTATAGTGCTTGTGTTCTTGTTTGCTTGGTCGGTCATCCCTCACCACATCCCTCACGGAGACCCTCACCTACCCGTCCTTGTGTTTCGGCTTGTGTATGTATGTTTTAGGCCCTCGTGCCTTTTTGTGTTATAGTTTGAGTGTTTGTGAATAAAACCCTATCTAAGGGAATCCTGCGTGTGCGCCTCGCTTTCCACACCCCCACCCCCGCCATGACAAATCCAAGTCACCTAACAATAATTGCAAAGCTTTTAATGACCAATGTTACAAATGGATATATATAGCTTTTTGAGATTAAACGCTTAATAGTTTTTTTATTTTTAATCTCAATAATGAGAAATGTTGTAAAAAACAGTTCTTAAAGTTGCTATCTCTGAACGTCTCTGAACTTCTCAAGCTTGTTGACAACTCCACTACTTCCCTTTCACATTTATTTAGTTAGTAGGTGGTCCTGTATGCAGTTAGCATAGTTAGCTGTAGTCTGAGTAAACTGAACAACAATTTCAGCAGCACTGAGAACACATGCTATGATAATGTCATGGTACATTTTGAGATTATTCAAAGTTTCAAAGTTTAAATGCTTAAATACTTGAAATATGTTTGAAAGAAAGTGGATATATATGTATGAACTTCCAAGCCAGTTTAATGTCCCCATTTTGTTTAACACTTTTTGGTCACTGTATATAATTCCGAATACTATTTTATTCTTTTGGTGTCTTTATTATTATTCTAAAATGTGAAAAAACAGAAATCTCTTCACGAGTTGTTGTTCCCAGACCTTTGACTGCTGCTGTATGTCCATCCCCTTTTCTGGCAATGTCATTCACTGTAGATTTGCTAAGCCTTATAAGTCCATAAGGAAATTTGTAGAATGAAACATGTGTTCACATGTGGATTACCTCGGGTTCATTAGTAGCGTTGAGGATCAGAGCCCATAGCTGAGCTCTGAGGCCGGTGGGACAGCCCTGCCTGCTGTACTGCTGAGCAGCTGCACTGTCCTGCTCACTCACCACTAATAGACACACACACACACACACACACACACACACACACACAAACAGAAAAAGATTCACTGTAGACACTCTCAAGAGGTACTCTAGACCTACAAAGCTAACCCATACACACTTCAGTTTCATAGACTACATATTCCAGGTGTAGAAAAGAGGGTTAAAAAGCCTATAAAAGAATAAACACAGAGACCCACTCTCCATCTGGATTGTTAATATGATGTGCATGTGTGGTTGTACCTCTCTCTGAAGCATCTGATGAGAGGCCTGAAGGTTTGTGTATGTTTGTCTTGCACCTTAATGAATGAGTATATTAAGAAGGAGACAGAGAGAGAGAGCTAGCTGTGTTTGTGTGTGTGTGTGTGTGTGTGTGTGTATGTGTGCATATGTCCTTGTGTCCTCCAAAAAGGTTCATGAAAAAAGAGGATTATGTGCCCTTTCACCCAAATTCCAGGTAACCAACAATGTTATGCGCAGCTGAAATGGAATGATTAAACAAATACTCTCAGAACGATAGAGTGATCCAGCACTTAAACAAACAATCATTCTGCAGTAAAAAGAGAGGGAATGCATAAAGCTGTTTATTTTTTACCTTTCTTCCCGATACGAAAGTGTTCACTTTCAAACAAATCTGTATAAGGATTCAAAAAAGAGCAAACACAGAGAGAGAGAAAAAGAGAGAGACAGAGCAAGAGTGAAAAAAGTGAGAGCCAGAGTGAGAAAGTAAGAGAGCGAGAGGGAGAGAGAGAGTGAGAGATAGAACAAGAGTGAAAATGGCAAAGTGAGGGAGAGAGAGAGAGAGAGAGAGAGAGAGCAAGAATAATAAAGAGAGAGAGGAAGAGCGAGATAGCGAGAGTGCGAGCAAGAGAGAGAGAAAGCAAGAGAGACATTTTACTATTTTAATAAAGAATCAAGACAGCTTTCTCACTTCACAGCACATAGACTGGATAACACAATAAATGGATTCAGTCAGATGGAGAACTTTCAATGCATCATGTAATTTCAATATGAACCTCTTCGGTAATACCATTTAGGGATAGGCCCATATTAGTGTTTACGTCTCCCTAGAACTTCCTGCTTGCTCCTGGATTAGGTGTCAAAACAAAACTTTGTATCTCATTTTCATATACTTTTTTTTTAACATATGTGTTGGAGATAAAAAAGTCTTGTTAAGATAGCAACGATTTTTCATTTTCCTTTTGTTTTATGAAATCGTTTCAGATATGGGTCTCGTTTGGTTACATAATACAATACACAATCCAAGCCCATGTTGGATATTGTGTGTTAGTAAATGGCAATGACTTTAATGTTGAATCATGTTCAACCAAAACATAACATATATATAAAATGAAATGTTTCAGACCTCTAGTTCTTCCCTGTTATTCTACTGTTATTTCTGTCATCCAATTTCCATGTAAGTTTTGAATATTCTGTAAAAACCTAAACAAAACATGCCCTTCTACAGACATGAAAAACGGTAGGTTTTAGAGACCTACAGTATTCGGTACAGAGCTGAGACACAAAGCAAGATGACATTATGCTTTTTTTCTTTAGGTCAAAAATACTTAACATGCCATTGACATGCCATTGCTTCACAGCTGGATGGACTGAATTAAGGCATACCTGGGGGGAGGTGTGCGTGATCGTCTATGCCGAGCTGGCAGCATGTCAGACTCAGTTCAGAATAAGCTTCTCTCTGAAAATATATGGAGTAGTTGATGGTTCATGCATCTACATGAATAAAGCTTTTTTTCAGTTTTCTGCTCTAATTGTACATTATTGTGAATCTTCATACTATTTAACACATCACTGGTAATACAGAGTTCGTCTTTGGCCACTTTAACCAGAGTCATTAAAATCTGTCCCCAGGGTAGTCACAATGGGTCAACACTGGGTACAGAAAAACATATCGGCATGTGGAATTTTTCTTTGTGCTATTCAGTTTGTTCTCCAGCACAAATGCTGCATTTACTGTTGGATGCACTCTGATGGTTTCTGTGTTACGCTGCACATACATTCAGAACATACTTCATACTGCAAAGAGTTTATTATGGATTAATTATACTACTAATAATAAGCAAATTCAATGTGAAGTATATTCTTATTCATAAGTTTCCAAATAAACATTTAGGCTTAGTTGTATCATTTTCTTTATAACCCATGTTGTCAAAGGAGAAGAGGTAGACTAACAAGAAGAGAGTCACTTTTTACATGGGCATTAAAGAATTAAAGTAATAGAATATGGAACTAGTACAAGGCCTTGAAAATGAAAAAAGAGAGAGAAATTAGGAGATAGACTCCTCACCATCTGTGGGATATCACGGACGTTGAGGGAGACTTGAATAAGTCCCCAGTGGCTCCCAGTAGTGATCCCCTCTCTGCAGTCATGATTGGGGTTCTTCAGACTGATCAGTACCTTCCAAAGAAACAGCACACCATCACATTCTTCACTGCATATAACACTACACATATGAAGTTTACATACACTGGCTATCAAAGGTCCGCGGACAATTTTTCAAAATGTCTTTTAATAAATGACCATATTCATCAAAAGCTGCAAAAGGAACCACTGATAAAAAAAAAAAAAAACTTATTTGGGAATAATTTCAAGATCCACACATTTTATTTTCTTGTTGTGATATCAGCATTCATCAGCCCACAAACGGTTCAGAAGCTTGAAGCACCGCTGAGGTTAAAGATGTTCAACAGACGCTTTTAACAGCAGTTCATAAAAGAAATGACCAAATTATTAACTGACCTGCTCTTAATGTCAAGCAAGTCGCTCTGACTGACATGAAGCCCAGCAAAAACGTAATGATGCTCTTAAAATTCGAAAAGGTAAGCAGTCCCCAAACCTTTGATGCACAGTGTATGTGACCGTGTTCCTGGCTGCCTGCTGCTTCACTTGGTGAATGGGTTAAATGGAGAGGAAGAATTTCGTGCTGTTTACACTGTGTGCTGTGGTGTGTTCACATATGATAAAATGGCCACTTTACACTTTACACTTACACTATTTGTTATTTGGGTTTTGGGTTATATTTACATGACTGAGACAATTCCCTCTATTGCAAAAACAGTACATTGTGATCTTAGTATAGAAACTGTGTGCATGCAGATCCGCTACATGTATCACTCATGACCACAGGGAAACTAAATTTGCATCCTACCATCAGGAGGCATGTATTCAGGCCTGTCCGTCACTGATAACATCTTCCAGGCCAATTCAGAATCATTCAGAGGTCCATTTGCCTTTGGAATCCAATCAGCTACTTCATACCCCAGTGCTGCACTCACTTCATTAGGACCAGATGTTTTCAATCAAAACTCACCTCTAGGAAATCTTTGGGTGCATAGACAGGCCTAAACTTGCTGAGATCTGTAAAAGAAAGACAGTGATGATGCATCTTGTGCTTTGGCAGGTAAGCACAGGTTTATTCTAAGGGAGCAAGTGAGAGGAGCAATTTCCTTTGCACATCATAAATGTGAAAAAAAAAAAAAACAGAGGACTGCTTTACATATAACATAGAAACTACACTTTAGATAAAAAGCCCATAAAACGTTTGGGAAGACCTTGCCCTTCACCTTCTTCTGAATCTGTCCAAATAAAATAGTTTCATTTTCAGTGCACTTTTCAATTAAGGAAGACCAAATCTGAGAAAAAGGTTTTCTTAACACTAAACACTTATTTTCTAATACTTTAATTTATTTTGCAGTGCTCTTCTTTGTTCTTGCATGTCATGAAGAGTTGGTTTTCCCTGGAAAGTAATAATGTGACAGTTTTCTTTTATTAACCATTGGTAATAGAACATAATAAACATTTTGGAAAGTAGTTACATCCTATGCAAAGGTTTGAACACCCCTGGTAAATTTACATGTTTTGTTCATCTACAGGGGGGGGAAAAAAGTTAAACATTATATTTTTAGTGCACAGTTTCTATTTATTAGTTGAGTTTGACATATTGGAATAAATTAAACATGTGCCATTTCACACTGTTTATCCAATATAATAAATCAGTCAACAGTGTGACTTGCTTAGGGGTCCAAACATTCTAAATACAACTGTACTTTGACAGTTGTTCTGTTAACGCAATGTTTTGTAGAAAAGCTGATAGCGCAACAGACAGATAAAACTCATGGGGTATAGAATTATTTGCAAGGTAGTACTTTTGTCAGTAATTTCTTTGATTTTTCCAAAGAAAAATTGCAAGTTCTTAACAGCTTTTTACTTAATATGTTATTAAAACAACATGAAAAAAAAAACCATGAGAAACTAGTTGTCCCCAAACTTTTGATGGCCGGTACATTCTCCAAATAGGCTGTTGAACATCATGTACAAAAAAGAAAACAAAAAAAAGAGAGAGGCAGCCAGTAAGGCAGGCAGTAGTTCAGAGAGGGGTAGCTGTGGTTATCGGGACTGATTCCAGCAGTCTGGACATGCTCCGGTTTCACAGGCTAGGCTGTTTATGCCAGCGTCCAGCAGACAGTTGTAAATGTTATCATACACACTGCAAACTGATAGCATTGTTATGGAACTGTTATAATCAACATGAGAACTGTATACAAGCAAAGGCTGAAAAATAAACACCGTGAGATACACTAATACACACAAGGAGTGGCAATAATGCTAACACATGAGAGGAGTTGTGAAGGCTTCTGAAGTGCACTGTTACAAGGAATGTCTCTCTGGATACTGCATACATTTGAAGCCTCTGTGTAAAGATATCAGCAACATGCTGTAGGCTGAAACTGCCCTGCATAGCATTCAGGTACTAATGCAGCGTTCATGACCAAGCGAGAACTGGAAAGGTTACTATCACCACATGGCAAAAGTCCATCTGAATGTCCCTTCAACTTATAATTCCCACTCTGAAAGTTAAAGTTTGAAATTTTCAGAGTTTCTATTCAATGTCTCAAAGTAGCAACTCTCAAAATGAACGAAGTACTAACTAAGCAGCACGTTAATTCCAATGTAAAAAGCTTTTTTTAGAGTGTTTAATACAACAGACAAATAACCCTCAAGCTTACGGTGACCAAACATTTCTTCCTAGTTCAAACAGCTGCATTAACACTTTTAGGTGGGAAGCAGGAGATCCCAAGTTGTAAAATTCATATTTCATATTTGTCATGATTTGTGAGCCATTTTTTGTTAAAAATATTGTATACACAAAGCTTCAGACAAGCTTGGTTATTATGAATCAAAAAATAATATAACTTAAAACTATTACATTTTTCATTCATATCTTCAAAATCTGTGTACTATGTAGGAATAAACGTTTTACTTAAGTTAAAATTGGTATTTAAATTATTAGCGGTTAATTAATTTAAAATTATTAATCAGTTTCCCATTTTTTGTAAGGTAAACTCGACGGATAAAGTTTACAGTGAGGAAATAAACACTGTAATGTCTCAAATGGAAGAAATTGCTTTTAGTTTACACCGAGTGTATAAGACAAGAAAGATGCCTGTTTCTTCTCTTAAAACACAGACCAGGTGAGACCAGGTGAACATTTGAATGCATCACTGCTTTACCACCTCAGGTTTATTATTCATTATTAAGAATTATTTATTAATTATTTATTAATTATTTATCAGCATTATTATTAATCTTAAGACCCATTTTTCAGTTATTATAATCAATTATGCAGTTACTATTACGAAAAGAAGTTCTCCTATGCCAGTGGCACCAAAGTGTGGGTACACACTTCACACACTTTCGCTTGTTTAATGCTGTTAAACCTGTTTAACCTGTTAATAGATGAAATGATGGCAGTGGGATATAGAAGGATATTAAGGAGACAACTGAAACATAGACTGTGCATCTGAGTGAGATTTAATATTTAAGTGTCTTTTGAACCAACTATTAATTTAATTATTTAAAATATTTCTCAACAATTTGTTTAAAAAGTTTACATCAAAAACTTCAAAAGATTTACAAATAGTACATGCGATCAGCCAAACTAAACAGCTGCTTCTTTTCCATATTGTCTGAGGCTATCTTAGACATTACATATAAGGTACAAACTCCAGACACACTGAAGTCACTGTACTGTTCACAGTGACAAGAAGAGACAGAGCAACATTTGTGGATGATCATAGGCTACACGGTATACAGTTAAATTTTGTTATGTAATGTATGACAGAACATATATATTGCAGTACAAAACTGTGCAATATAAAAATGAAAAATCATTCGAGCTGACTTAGTGGGTTGTGGGAAAATCTTAAAAAGATAGGTTGACAAATGGCCTTTTACTTTATTTGAACTCTGCTGTGTTTCAAGACGGGATTTACCAACATTCATTTACTACCAATAAATGATTTTATAGACCTTGGAACCCTGTGTTTCCACTCTCAAATATAGAAACAGTCTGAGTCTGTGTCCAAACAAGCTTTCGTGTGTCTGGAAGCCTTTGGTGAATTACTGAAAAACACTGCAATATAGGCCTGTGGTGCGTCACAGGTCTTGAGCAGGGCCTTAAGACTGTCTGAAGATTGCCTGAATGTGCTTATGTGTGAGGCTCGCACTTTCTGAGGGTTTTTAACCCTCAGAAGTCATTACTTGTACTTGGCAATTTGAATTTGATAAAGTTTTTGTTGTGTGTACATTCTTGTCTTGTACAGTATTTACATTTTGCCATGTAATTATACAGTCATGCAAAGAATTATGTGTACCTTTACATTCCATTTGTTTCAATGACAAAAATTGCAATAAAATGACAATAATGGTAATGTCTTTTTTCTTCTCACAAAACAAGACCGACTGCACAATAACTTAATGCATAATAACAATAACACTTTGTCAAAATTCAAATCATAATAATGCTTTTTCCCTTTTCTGCTTATGTGGTACTGACTTTGATTTAAAGGAATAGTTTGGCAAAAAATGAATTTACACAATGTTCCACCTCAGATGTAATTGATCAGCCAAGACACGTTTGGAGTCAAAATGTTATTTCTTACCTTTAGAACTGCAGCTGTGAGGCTAACATTGATAACACTAGAACTACTCAAACTGCATCCAGGTCTTCAGAAAGATTGCACGCACTAGACCATGTGGTTCACAATCCTCTAATTATAGTTCACAGTAAGTCATACTGGGTCCTTGTTCCACTTTTCTAGTGTTCTAGTCTTTATTATCATTGGTAGCCTTACAGCTGCACTTGGGAAAGCAACATATGGACATCAAACATGTCTTTGCTGATTGACTGTAGTGGGTGGAAAAAAGTCAAAACATTGCTTTAAAGCTCAGAATCAGTGCTTTAAAGCAAAACAGAGTGGGTGAGAAATAACATTGTGCAAGACCATCCCTTAGTTATCAGTGTCAATTGTCCCTTCTATGGTTTAAAGCCATCACACGTGGATATTGTTTTTGTTACCTGGTTCATCTGTTCCCATCTCATTCCATTTGTTTGTCAGTTCTTTCTGCTCTGGAACTGGTCTCTGTAGGACAAAGCTCATATTTAGCCAACAGAAATGAGAGAGAAGTTACGAAAAGCGTTGGTTCTAGCCAGTGAACATTTGTTTTCATAGAGTGAGGTGAAGGCTGATTTGTGTGGACTTTACCTTCCGGGCCAGGGGGACTCCCAACTCAGTGCACATACTGTTTAGACTCTTCAGAATTCTCTTCTCCCAGCTTGCCTGCAAGAAAGCCACACACGGCAGCACATTCAGTGGAGCACAAGTGAAGTATGAGAAAGCAATGAGGGATTTAGAGAGAAAGTGGAGAGGGAATGCAAAGAGAAGAGTGAGAATGGAAGGTCATACCTGGGCTTTGCGCATGTATGCCAAGGGCTCTTTTGTGTGCTCAGAGGGAGCTGCAGGGTGCCCAGAAGGAGCTAAACTGCACACACACACACACACAAACACACACACACACAAGCTGAAACTGTACTGAACTTTCAAATAATCACCTTTCTGCTGAGTAGCACTGCAGAATAAATTGTTTGTTATTGGTTGTTAGCAACATATTGGCCTTCGCGATGCTGATTTTGAACAGAGCTATACTGTGCAAATGAGATTAACAAAACACACAAATCACAACTATTTTTTTCTACGTGTTATAAGCATACTGATATAATTACAAAATGACTCAGACGTGTTTCTGTGATTAATCAAGACAGTCGTAGGACTGCCAACACCATTTGCCATTCAGGGGAAGATTTCCAGTAGATTTTGGGACAGGGCTGCAGAGATTCACTTCCATTGAGCATTAGTGAGGTCAGGTACCAAGGGGTTTAGTGATAAACTCAGACCACAATTCCATTCACGATACTGGGATCATTATTCGATTTTAAACTAAATTTAAATGTGAAAAATATGACAGTATTCATGTACTAATGAGACTATTGCAGGCAGGTGGGGAGGAAGGCAGAAGGGGTCTGGCAAATTACACAAATGTGCTAGAGTGGGTTGCTTATAGAATGCTTCTTCTCCATGATGCATTGTCACATCTCCACAACACACATTCAGCCTAGCTTCACTGAGGGGCCGAACCATGGAAAACAGCTCCTGATCATTATTCTTCCTCTAGCAAACCCTACAGCCGGCACTATGCATTCAGACAGGCATCTGCCAAACCTAGACTCGAGTGCCAAACTGCTTGATGGTGAAGTATGATTCATCACTCCAGAGAACATGCTTTCATTATGAGTCCAATTCATGAAGCTCCCAGAGGCAGTTTGGAACTGTGTACTGAGTGGTGCAAATGAGGACAAATTATTTGTAAGCCCTACTCACTCAGCAGTCCCATTCTGCAAGCTTGTGTGGTCTGACTTTGTTGTTTGGTCATGGACATTTCTGCTTCAGTATAATGCCACTTACCAGGGCAGCCCTAAAAAGACATGCATTCGACAAATCCTGTGACAGAGCCACAGTGAAAGTCACTGAGCTTTTCAGCACAACCCATTCGACTGCTAGTGCTCATCTGTGGAGATTGCATGGCTGTATGTTTAATTTTTTTATGTGGCTGCAGGCAAAGAGTCTGAACAAAATAGCTAGTTACACTAATTAGAACACATACTTTTGGCCAAGTAGTGTATCTAAAGCTAAGTTATATCCTGAAAGCAGTATCTAACAATATAATCCCAAGATGTGGACCTACTGCTAAGCATATTTATGTAGACCTGAAAGTCATTAGGACACAAAATAATTACATTATATAGACAAAACTATTGGGACACACCTGTTTTTCAGGGTTTGGGCTAGGCCCCTTATTTCCAGTGAAGGACAATCTTAATGCTTCACCACACGAAGGCATTTTGGACAACGCCATGCTTCCAACTTTGCAGACACAGTTTGGGGAAGAACCTTTTCTATTACTGCGTGACTATGCCCTTGTCCACAAAGCAAGCTCCATAAAGACCTTGACTGGCCCACACAGAGTCCTGACCTCAACCCCATCCAACACCTTTGGGATGAACTGGAACAGAGATCACGAGCCAGGCATTCTTGTCCAACATCAGTGCCTGACCTCATAAATACTCCACAGAATGAATGGGCACAAATTCCCACAGAAACGCTCCAAAATCTTGCGGAAAGCCTTCCAGGAAGAGTGGAAGCTGTTTAACCTGCAAAGGGGGGACCAGCTCCATATTAAAGTCTATACAATTGAATGCAATATCATTAAAGTCCCTGTTGGTGTAAAGGTCAGGCGTCCCAATACTTTTGTTCACATTGTGTAACTCCTGCCAATCTTCAAAATTCCAAAACTCCAAAATTCCAGGGACAGGGACTGTACGTGGGCTCAAAATGCAATCTCACTCTTATAACTACATAACTTGCATATTAGTTTCATAGTAGTTACCAAATATTCAGTCTTTATAACTGAACAATACACCTACAGGTTAATACTGAAATGGATTCTTAAAAAAGCCATCTGACTTTATATATGCAGGAAATGTCACATTTTACATCGCTCATCAAACTCAATGGCTATGGAAAACAAAAGCTCCACTTCTCTTCCAGTTCTCCCTCCAGCTCCATTACCGCCTTAAAACTCTCTATTTTATATAAACATGCCATCTTAAGGAAGACATGCAGATTACTCAGTGTCGGGCAGCTATGTATCACTCAGGCTTTTTTTACATCCAGGGTCATTTGTCTCAGAGCTAGCCTCATAAGACTTACAAAATGGAACCAAAACCCACTTAAGGGAAGGATTAAGGGGGCTCTCTACAATGACAAGAGTTTGTTTCTAGAGCATCATCACTCAAAGCTGCTAAGTGCTCCTTGATAAAGACCCATGTTTTTCGGGGCAGAGAGCTATGCATAACTCACACTCTCCACTAAACAGAGGAGGGAAAAACAGCTACTCGCTTTGGGATACACGACACAAATGTACATGAAGAATGCATAATTCCAAATTGCTGCAGTAATAGTTACTGGGGTAGACTGTGTTTTCAAGCCACAATGCAAAAGCAATTTATACACTGAAAAAAAAATACTTTTACTTTCTTTTCCATAATATTTGATCATTTCTCCATGAATAAAACATACTACATCAGCATAATTTTGTCATCCAGTTTACTTAGCCTATTTTTTTACTCATAATTTATAATTCTATTACATGTTTGATCCAATTTGCCATGTGGATGTACAAAGATGTACACATTCAATGCATAATTTTTTTCTGTGCATTGCAGTCTCGGGAGAAGAGTTGCAGTCCAGTATCCATTGGAAAAAGCTCAATGTGAAGTCTATGTGTTACTTTTCCAGTGCTTTTCTTTCCATTTATCTACCGTGCAGCTAATGTAAAATTGTAATATGTGATATTTTACCTGAACAGCACACATACAACTCTGCTCTAAAAGATGTGTTAAATCTTTTAAAAATGCAGCAGTGTTTCTTTTCACAATCTCCAGGTCAACTGGACCTGTATGTCTGAAATCATACAGTCCTGTATAACAACTTGCATACCGTTGCCAGTGTTTGTGTCTGGTTTGTACTAGGCTGTATGCCATGAAGGAAATCATTGCATCTCTTCTCATTCTTAAACACTTACTGACAGTGCAGGAGATTCCCTCCAATAAATTAGTATAAACAGCCATAAACTAGCTCCAGAAAGGGAGTACTTACAATGTGTGTGTGTGTGTGTGTGTGTGTGTGTGTGTGTGCGTGTGTGTGTGTGTTTTTAATACAACATTTAGAGGAGGTTCCAGTGACAAACACATACTTCTACAACAATTGTTAATTCTGTGAAACAATGACTGTGGTAAAAGTACCTTCAGAAAACAACTTACAAAATGTACAAAGTACAAAAAAACAATTGCTTAAATACTGATTAACGAGCAGAACTGCAGAAGAACCTCTTAGTCCATCCAGCATGTATCAGCATAGGATATGTTATGTGCTAGTCTGCACTTATTAAATCATACATCCTTGGTCTAAAATAAATGAAAAACCCCTTAAATGTCAGAGGTGTGACCAATCACAGAATACTGATGCTGCCACCAACGTAAGCAACTTCCTCCGGGATCAATAAAGTTTTCTGATTCTGATTCTGAACATAACAAAACACCAAGATGAATATTAAGGAAATTTTAATGACTTAGATATGTGCTTCCAAGTAAGGGTATTATCAACTGAAAGTACAAATCCAGCTGGGGCAGCTGGTGGTTAGAGAGTTGCCCCTGCGATCAGAAATTCGTGAGCTCAAATCCCAGGACTGCTAGTGGCACCGCTGAGGTACCCTTGAGCAAGGGTCCCCACACGCTGCTCCCCGGGCGCTGTGGTGCTGGCTGCCCACTGCTTCACTTGATGAATGGGTTAAATGCAGAAAAAGAATTTCACATTGTTCACACTGTGTGATGTGGTGTGGTGTGGTGTGTTCATGCATGACTATAAGGGGCCACTTTACTTTACTTTACTTTAAATCCAATAGGTAATTCAGCAAATGATGTACTGAAACTTACATGTGCAGCTCTCTGTAGACTGCATTCTGCAACTTTCTCTCCCAACCTAACAGAAAGAGGGAACATTTCTAAAAAATTATGTTGGAGAAAAACTGCAGGAAGAAAAATTAAAAAACACAGCATCCCTGCCTCCATTAAATTTTCACCAGACCTGCATAATAAATTCAGAGAGCCCTGCCCTGCCTACCTGAAGCCCTTAGGAAATTTCTCACGTCTTCTTTTAGGGATTCAAGTCTGATCTCCGGACTGTGTAAACATTCCTAGGAAGGAAGTAAACAGAGAAGAGCTGTAGAAGATGATTACAGTATACAGTACCAGTGCAGTGATGTACAGGGACAGACAGGCTGGGCTAACGGCAGCTAGCCCAGGCAGCTACTCACCCGGGCTTGTTTCTCCAGCTGTGAGTGTAAATGAGCTCCTTTCAGCCTCTGGGCAATCTGGGCGATAGTGACAGAAAGCTCCGTCCCCTCGTCCATCATTGTGAGTTTTGAATGTGGTCTAAATGCCCCCTGGAGAGGTTCAGAGTCATCTGGTAATTCAGCATCTGAAGATGAAGCTCCGTATCTTAGCAACTACGTAGCACACGCTGGAGGAAACAAGGACACTGAGCACATGGTTCCTACCTACTGTACGTACTATAATAACAATACTATTACTACTACTACTACTACTACTAATAATAATAATAATAATAATAATGGTTCCTACCTACTGTATGTACTATACTACTACTACTACTACTACTACTAATAATAATAATAATAATAATAATAATAAACTGACAATATGCTTAATATATTCTGTATTGTATAACTGCAGGTTGGCTACTGTAACCAGAGTGTGCAGCTATTTCACCTATAACCTATATATATATATATGTGTGTGTGTGTGTGTGTGTGTGTGTGTGTCCACATTATTTATGGTGAATTTTGTGTGATTTCTTAAATCAGCCCTAAATAGTAGTGACTCACATAATTTCAGTGAGTGGTTTAAGTAAACCTAATAAAATCTTGTGTAAATTCAACTTACTGCACATAGTTTTTTTTTCCATATTGCCCTTAATGAAGTGAATCTGACACCATTTTTTGGAACTGGCAAATGAGCAGATTCTCCGACAGGAGTCCATTTAGGCCACTGCTATCACAGCATGCCTGCTGCACTTGTAATACCAGTCATCTGGATCAAAGACATAACAAACGCAGAGACACATGTGCTCACGTACACTTTAAGTTCTCCTCCCCAGCCCTGAGGTCAGCAGATGCTCTCTATCTCATTATCTACAAGGATGCTCTCGGCAATCACAAAAGCAGGAAATTTAGTTTCATAACTGCCCGTCGACTATCCGCCGTTCCATTACACCAACTACGCTATTACACTACTGCGCGCAGCACTCTACGTCTTGGCTGTAGTCCAGGAGGGAATAAGTGGAGGGGAGGGGACGAAACGAATGATTTTGAAAAGTGCTGCTATAATGGTTCCAGCGCCCATGCTCTAGATACTATAGATACTAGTAATATGTACTTGACAAAATTACAGAAATGACAATAATTGATACAAATGATGAGTAATTCTAATGAACTTGACTGGTGGTCTTTATGTATCACTCCTACAGCCAACTGAACATAGTTGGGTTCAGTAAAATGTAGAAGAAGCAAGACGTCAGGTCTACACAATTCAGTTAAGTTGTTTCTGTACTATCCAGCTGGTGCAGAAACACAGCTGGTGGCCTGCTGGTTAGGGAGTTGCCCCTATGATCAGAAGGTCCTGAGTTCAAATCCCAGGAGTGCCAGTGGCAACACTGAGGTACCCTTGAGCAAGATACAGCCCCTACACACTGCTCCCCGGTTGCTGTGTCGCTGGCTGCCCACTGCTTCACTTGGTGAATGAGTTAAATGCAGAGAACAATTTCATGCTGTTCACACTGTGTGCAGTGCTGTGCTGTGTTCATGTGTGACAAACGGACAGTTTATACTCAGCGGCGGGGCGCATGGTAACTTGTTTTTACAGCCAATGAGAACAAGTCTAGGTGGCTAACCAAGGAGTACAAATGAGAAACATGCAAAAGGGAAGGTACCCCAGGAAGAAAGACAACACACAGAAGAGTGAAACAAGTAAAACAATATGCAAATACATGATGTCAGGAGCCAAAGAGAAACATGTCAGGGTTCACTCAACAAGGTTGCATTAATCATCTGACAAACATCTGACAACTCATTGTATTTCACTGAAATTGAGTCACTCAGATACTTTTATTAAGTAACATCAACAAAAAGAAACTGATCGATTCCAAGAGCAGTATGGAGTCTAATATTTAGGTATTGCTTTGTATGATTTGCAAGATAATAAAAGTTTATAACATAGAGTGGTGGTCACCAACCCTCCACCTAGAGATCTACTTTCCTGTCACGTTTAGGTCCAACCTGCACCTAACATGCTGTCCACTCCCACTTATTTAACATTCCAGCCACTAAGGGTCTTGATCAGGAGTTGCAAATTGGGGCTGGAAATAGATGTCTCAGGAAGGTTGTTCTGCAAGACCAGGGTTGGTGACCACTGACACAGTGGAAACTACATAGAGGTTTGTTCTGATTAGTGCAATACTGTCATGTTGTACTGGTGATAAAAAAGTTTTGTCCAACAAAACAGCTGCAGAGTTTGTTCTACATGGTCTTAAGTGATGAAATTTTACATCATTATGGATCTTATACATCATTACATCTTTATAGATCATTATAGAACATTGGTGGTTAAAAATAAGGGAGATTTTGTGGCTTCTCCAGGGTTTTCAGTTGCAGCCCTGGGGAGATTCCATTTGTCGACAGGGACAGGGTTAAATGTGTCAATGGAGAGAGGAAAACGAGGAAGAATATGGGAAAATATTGAAACAGAAAAACGAAGAGAAAAAAGGTAACAATACAGGAGAAACAGGAAAAAATGAGAGGTTTGGCAGGTCTGACCATTTTAAAATATTTATTAATACATCAAATTCTATCAAATGTTCTGTTATATAATTATATCATCACATTTTGCAGTCTTATGGTTTGACTGGTGCACAAACAATCTTCAGATTTGTGCTCAGGACGGCTAAGAGAACATGTGAACCAAAGAAAATTAAAAATTCCGGATATACTCATTGATTAGTTTATGTATAGATTGAATCATACAAAAGTATTTTAACCATTAGCATTTATTCTCTGCTTTGTTTGTCCATTTTGAAAAAGTGTATATATACACAAATGGGGTGTTAGAATGAAAACATCAGTATAGGTAAGCTTGGTGATCATTCAGTATTTTTGGCACAACTAGTTTTTCCAAATGTTTTTAACACAAATTAGCACAGTTTCAGTGTCAGGTTGTAATAACATCACATTTTAAATATTAGCTAGCTTGATTAGGGGAAAACAGAATCACATAAATATTTACAACAATATTTATGACAGTACTAACACGGGATTAAGGCTGAACTGCACACATATTGCTCCTTTGTGACGTCAACAGTCAAAGCATTCAGTCACACGAATCAGTCTAGGTAAAAGCTTTTTTTTCAATATATGCTGGAACCTGCACATCAGGCAAAGCCTGTTTTTTTTACCACAGAACATATTGATAAAATCGTGCTGAGCACTGTAAAATTATCCCAATGTATTTGTAAACGGCTGCTGTTCATTAACACAGCACTAACACACATTTTTCTTACGCTGAAATAAAAAATGCACTGAATTTACAGGAGTCAGCTGAGTTGATGGGTTGCATGTGATTGAAAAAGTATTTCATCAGCAAAATGTAAAAAGACAGCAGTTTTGATGTAATATATTCTATTTATGTGCACCTACACTCTTATAAGGTGCATTACAACAAATACAGGTTGTGTAGAATATCAGCACTTTACTGAGTGTGCTCAGACACCGCATATGCTGTTTCAATTTAGACACAATTAATGTGTTGTTCATCCAAAAACATGACTTTCTAAGTGAGCTATATTTCTATCCATCAGAGCCATCACTTTACACAACTGTTTCAGGTCAAACTGAATAAGCTGCTTTTCAGTATAAATGTACATTCTCAAGTATCAACATAAAAGCTAGTAGACTAATTTTGGAGTAAGTTACATAGCTATGTTATGTATGTGTTACCTCAACTGAATGACTGAAGTTGTGCTGCAGATATGATTTTTTCATACATTCTCATACAAACCTCATCTCCAGAAAAGCTGGGATCTTTTAAAAAATCTGAGATTTGTTCATTCATGTGAGCCTCTATGCCATGTTCTCATTTGGAATCACACAAGCGTCACAATTGCAGGAATTTCTGGGATACAGTTTTAATAAGCCAAAAATGGTGGGAAACACCAAACAAAGAACATCCAAAAAACATAGAAGTTCATCCAGAAAGGGTAAGGGTCCTTCTTTGTAGCTGGAACAGTGCAGGGCTTGTGTTGTTGAGGAAGGATCCTGACTGCAGTCAATAAAAAGCTAGACAGACAGACAGACAGAACAAAGACAGAGACATAACCAGCCAGAAGCCACAAGGGCGAGCCGATGCCGGACTCCGGGTCAAGCTGAACTGACAAAAGTGCAAAGGAAATATTTTTTCTGACCAGTTTAATTGTATTTGTAAATATAAAGTTAGAATTTGATGCCTGCAACACACTCAACAAAAGCTGGCAAGGAATGTTTACCATTGTGTTACAGACATTACATTTCTTTTAACAACACTTTTTGATCATTTGGGAACTGAGGATACCAATTGTTGCAGTTGTGAAATTGGAGTTTTTGTCCATTCTTGCTTGATGCAAGACTACAGATGCTCAGCAGTCTGTGGTCACCACGGTCCAATTCTCCTCCCTTTGATGCGTCACACATTGTCAAGATGTTGACTGGCAGCAGCACTCTGTGTCTATGAAACCACACAGTTAAAGCCCAAGCAGAATGAGACCTGTCATAATCCTGCTGCAGTGAGCATGGACTTCCCCTGAAGAGACATTGCCTTGATGGCAACATAAGTCTCTCTAAAATCCCAATATATGCCACTGCGTACCTTCACACACATGCAACTCACCCATATTGTGGACACTGATGCACCCCCATACCATCACAGATGCTGGCTTTTGCACCTTTCGCTGATCAGTCCAGATGACTGTGTTCATGTAGTTATATTTGTCACATTAGCATGTCGGTTTCTCAGGCAGAGCTGCCTGAGGGCTCGAAGGTCACACACATTCAACAGTGGTTTCTGACCTTTGAGCACTGAGATGTCTCTGAGTTCCCTGAATATTTTCACAATACCATGTACAATATCATGTAAGTTGTGATTATAACCAACCTAAATTCTCTGCAATCTGGCACTGAGAAATGCTCCTTATGAAGTGACAAACAATTCTCTCACAGATTTTGGCACAAATGAGTGAGCAACAACCCATTCTTGCTTTCAAAGACTGAACCTTTAGTGCATACTCCTTTAATACCCAGTCATGATACCTATTACCAATTAGCTTGCTTATTGTGGAATCTTCCAAAATAGTGTTACTCAAGTATCCTATAAAGTTTTCAGTCTTATTTTGCATCTGCCCCAGCTGTGTTTCAGTGTGTTATAGGCATCATATTCCAACTTTGTTTTATATTTACAAAATACTATAGTGAGTAATACTTTTGATTTTTTTTTTCCTCTATACTTTTTTCAGTTAAATAAAGGTTCATGTGAATGAGCAATGGGGTTTGTAGATAAGCTTATAAAATGTTCAATTACAAAATCAGTACCCTGGTTTGCATCAAGACAGAAACACAATAGAGAAGATATTAGACGTTACCAGCAGTCCCTTAAGTCCTGAACGATTTGAGATGGGGCCTCGTGTATCAGACTAGTTTGTCTAGCACATCCCACAGATGCCGGGGAATTTGGAGGTCAAGTCAACACTTTGAACTCTTTGTTGTGGTCCTCAAACCATTCCAAAATCATTTTTGCAGCATAGCAGGGCATATTATCTTGCTGAACGAGGCCGCTGCCATTAGGGAATACTGTTGCCATGAGGGGGTGTACTTGGTCTTCAACAATATTTAGGCACAAAGTAACATCCACATGAACCAGCAGAAAATTGCCCGGAGCATTGCATTGCCTTGTGTGAGATAGATTACTGTCTTGCCTTCCTCCCATGGTGCATCATGATGCCATCTCTTCTCCAATTAAGTGACACACACACACCCAGTCATCCACAGTATGTAAAAGAAAACCTGATTCACCAGACCAAGCCACCTTCTTCCAAAGCTCCATGACCCAGTTCTGATGCTCACGTGCCCACTGTAGGCGCTTTTGGTCATGACCAGTCTGCGGTTACACGGCCCCATAAGCAACAAGCTGTGATGCACTGTGTGTTCTGACACCTTTCTGTTATTGCCAGTATGAACTTTTTTAGCAATTTGTACAGTAATGCTCCTGTGGGACTGGTCCAGAAGGGATAGCCTTCATTCCCTATGCGTACCAATGAGCCTCAGACGCCCATGGCCCTGTTGTCAGTTCCCCAGTTGTTCTTCCTTGGACCTCTTTTGGAAGGTACTGTGATGCATGGGTCGACCCGTAACCCGCCGGTCGACTGGATTCAGTTCAGTTTATCTGAAATTTTGCAAGTGTGGATGGATTGAGTTAAAAAGGGACAAAGCATCGTCCTGGTTATTTATAAATTATGTGCAGATACACTGCAGGTCTTTATCTTATCTTTATCTTATATTTAATTCATGTGTACCCTCACTTCAGAAAGAGATATTAACTATGACAGTTAAAACTGACATACGTTCTGTAGAATTTCAGCACTTTAGGGAGAGCACTCAGAGATAACATGGGTTGTGTTCATTTAGAAGAAAATGTGAAATTAAGTTCTTTTACTTACTGGGAAAAAAAATCTATATTTTGGTCTATCAATGCCCTTGTTTTGCCAACTATCTAAAGTCAAACTGAATAAATTATTTTATAGAAACAATCATTTTAAAAAAAATCTCATTAAATTGACTTTTTTAGACATACATACAAATAGTACAAATTGGTCTACAAACTCTTTGGTCATACCAAAAACCAAATTGTACAATTAGTCCACAAATTTGGTCTACAAATCCAGGACTTAATTGAGGCATCCAGAATTGACAGAGATTGTGTGTGAAAGTATTCCTGACACAGTACACAGGAGTGCACTGAGTTCATTTGAATCATGAGGTTTTTTAACTGTATTTAACTCATATATAACTGGGAGTTTTAAGGTGTCCACATACTTCTGAGGGGCACTGCGCTTGAGTGTGTGTGTCCGTGCCTGCGTGTGTGTTTCTGTAAAAATAATGATTTTTTTACTGTATTTAACTGGGAGTTTCAAAGTCTCCACATACGTCTGAGGGGCACTTGTGTGTGTGTATGTGTGTGTGCGTGTGTGTGAAAGAGCAAAGGCGGGGTCCAGAAGCTTCAGCACCTCTCCATGTGCACGAGCTCCTGCTCCTCACTGCTCCATCAGTACAGAACACACACACACTCCTTCCTGTGGAAATATCCGACCTTTATCTGCTGCTCCTCGTTTCTCCTGTCCTCAGTGTGTCTGCTGGGTGGTCGGACAGCAGCACCATGCCGTGACCCCCCGCGCGCTCCTGAAGTACGGCGCGCGCCAGTCGTCCGGGTCTCTGTTCCTCTCTCCTCACTGACTGAAGAGGGGTCTTCTTTCTGTCTGTAACATTCAGCATCTGGGGGAGCGAGGGAAAGCACGAGACGACATGGAGACCTTCACCATCCACGACATGCTCCTGAACAGCACGGACATTTACCGGCTGCTGTGTGGGATCGCGTTCGGGAACGTGTCTGAGTGTGAGACCCCCGGACCCACCGACATCCCGGGACTGACCCGAGAGCCCAAAGGTAATCTCCTCTCTCCTCACTCCTCTCACGCAACTTTCCCCTCCACTCTGTGCGCTTCGGTCTTCTCTGCAGATGATGCGCCTCTGACTGGGGGGATAGTGCACGCGCTTCAGGAGCTGCGTGTAAACGCGACTTACACGCAGTTTTCTTTTCACCTAAAAAGATGCGCTGGAAAAAAAGTGCCGATATACAATATTTCATCAGCACAGTATTCCATAATGATCATTACAAAATAAAAATGGAACAAGATCCAAACCACAGAACACAATTTAAACAGCATGACAGCGACTGACAAACAAGATTCAGTCATTTTTTTTCACTGATTGACGCAGAAACCTTTAATCATTATAAAGACTTTGGTTAACATCAAGATAGGATATATATGTATGTATTTGTAAACTATATATATATATATATGCACACACACACGCACACTCTCATCCTTCTGCTGCATTCACATAAACCAGGTGGCTTGGTTTACACCAAAGTAGAAGCACATTGTGTGTGTGGCTTCACACCTACAAACACACACACACACAA
>JBBPCZ010000012.1:12314085-12324409 GCA_037974445.1 Brycinus macrolepidotus
ATACATACTTACATACATGCATACATATGTATATATATATATCATTGGTAATATGCTGCATATTCATTGTATTCTTCTGCTTCATTCACAGATATGAACCAGACAGTCCGTATCATCCTCTACAGCCTCATCTTCTTCCTCGGTGTCTTGGGCAACAGCCTCATCGTCGCTGTGCTGGTGCGGAACCGTCGCATGCGTACGGTCACCAACCTCTTTCTGCTCTCTCTGGCAGTCAGTGACCTGATGCTGTGTGTGTTCTGCATGCCTTTCACCCTCATTCCCAACCTGATGGAGGACTTTGTCTTTGGCAGTGGCATCTGTAAAGCCGCCACATACTTCATGGGTGAGTAGTTGTGTTCCTATACAGTTGAGTGTGAATTCCTTCATATATATTAAAAAGCTCACTTCTACCAACTTATTTTACTGAAAAACAGACGCTGACAAAAATGGTATTTAATGCTAAACTGAACTGAATTCTTCGTGCAGATGTATCTTTTTAACTTGTAAATTTGATGTGTATTGATGCAATAATTTCAAGTCATTCTGGACCATTTCTATTAGTCTATTCATCACAAAATGTTCACACAATGCAAGGGGCAGTCCCTGTGTTATTTAAATGGTGGGAAAATGACATAGTACATAATTGGACTTTGAAGGTGAAGACAAAAGGTCATTACTCTTAAAGGCTTTTCAGAAAAATAGAGGTGCTCTGAGAATTTGACAGCAAAGGTAAAATAACATGCCCATTAGAGGGGCCTAAGCTTTTGTGCTCATCTCCCTTTTCCTCGTACAATTTCACTTGCAGAAATGAACTGGTTTTATTCATGCTGTAAGTTGAAGGACTTAAGGTCTGGGGCAGGTAAAGACAGAAGGTCGCTTGGGACTGTCCAAATAAAGTGAGATCAAAGTAGGTTCTCCTATTAAAGTAATGCTGGCTCGGGCCATGGCTGTGTTGGCTCAGGCTGACTTACAGCTGATCCTTTGCTAGAGGTTGTATGCCCAAGTATCATTAAAGAGAGTTAAAAGAAGACAGTGGTGTTTGTTTTAAAGGACACAGGCAAGCCTAAACATTATGTTCTCCTGAGCTTTTTATTACTGATCGGCATTTTGGCAGCCTTTACAGACCTTCACAAAGGAACTAATGTTTGGAAATGACAGCCTTTATGATCTAAATTAAATTCAGGTGGAGCATGATGTTTGGAGAACAGAAATAGATTGACTTTTTCTTTTTTTATATCAATAGCTATACTCAGATCTTGTGGACCTCTATGAAAAATGCTTGCTCAAACTACATAACACCATAAGAAGAAATACATAAATATGTGGCCTGAAACTCGATAGAAAATTTCAGCTTTTTTCACTTAAACTCTTTCACAACTAAAAACATAAGCCTGATTAAAATAGAATTGTAATTATAATTCTGTATAATTCTATCTAAATGCATTATATTCGGAGATATTCCAGGTTAGATTTTTTACAGAATTCGATCCGATTTGTTCATTTTTTTCTGACACTCGATGCTGCAGTTACTGATGATCAGTTGGATCTGTACCATTTGTTATAGAGAAAAATGTGTTTTTAGTTTTGCGAGCCACTAGTTTTGAGGTTCGAAGCCAGTGTAGCTAGGCCCAAAGACAACGTCACTGTCATATGTCCTCATATCCAAATCCATCTGCATGTTTTACCTGTTTATATTGTTCCATTCTGTGACGCTAGCTCGTGATAAAACAGGCTGGATTTACAAGCACCACTGTGCTTGTTGCTGTGTGGGTCTGTTAGCCCTGATAGGTAACAGATCATATTGTTGATCATTCATAAGAACAAGATCTTAGATCAGCTTCCTGACCAGTCATAAAGTAAGATGTGTCAAACCGTTGAAGTGCAAGCAGCCATTAGCGTAACAAATGGAGCATACTTTTAATATCAGGTCATGCACTTCGCTCTAATACTCCTGAAATAAAGGCTCCTATAGAATCTTTTCAAGCTCTTTAAATTGTAGGTTTAATTTACACAAATAATCATTTATACAACCACCAAAGGTTCTTTATGGGAACCAAAATGGGTGCTTCTCTAGAATCACTCCAAAGAACCCTTTTGGCACCTCGATTTTTAAAAGTGTGGATCTTTATCTGGTTTATCAGTGTTCTGTGTTTTGCAAGGTCATACCGTGTATTTGTAAGAAAAGTTATGCAAGATGTTGTCTTTTTTTAATATAGAGTTACCAGTTTTTTAGCCCCAGTGTTCTCCCAGTAGCCTACATTCTTCAAAAAGTGGTTCTTCAAGGGTTCTTTAGCACAGGTAATATAGAACTGTGATCACTCAAAGACCATCTGAATGCATAAAAAGGTTCTTTACACAGTTACATCTTTACATAGTGTAAAGCTTTCATGATGAATGAACCAATAGAAATGCTCCAAAATTGCAAAAACTCTTTTTTGTAAAAGAAAACAAAATGTAGTTCTACATAGCACCAAAAGGGGTCTTTTTTATTACTTTACAGAACTCTTTTTGCTAAGAGTGTACCAAGGACCACTGTGTATACAAGGCACTCTCATGCTTTCAGTTTCAGTGGTTCCAATGAGTGTGTTATCAGTGTTTGCATTTGATATCATTTTTTCCGTCTGTGTTGATATTAGTTTCTTTTGGCAGGTTGATAAATTTTCTGTTGCTCTATATTAATATGTCTTGGTACAAGGTACAAAGCTCATGATAGAGCAGAATGAATTCACAAACCTCATCTGTTTGTTTTAAACACACACACACACAAAGGTATCTCAGTGAGCGTATCCACCTTTAACCTGGTGGCCATCTCTCTGGAGCGTTACAGCGCTATCTGCAATCCACTAACATCTCGTACCTGGCAGACCAAGTCCCACGCTGCCAAGGTCATCACCGCCACCTGGTTCTTGTCCCTCCTGCTCATGCTGCCCTACCCCATCTCCAGTGACCTGGTACCGTACCGGCGCAACAATGTTACCGGCAACATGTGCCGTCCAGACTGGCCCAGTGACGTCATACAGCAGTCATGGTAAGTATCTTTGCAGAACTTTTATTGCTGAAATTATAACTCTTCATGAGAAATAAGGCCTTATTTTTTATTGAACACTACCAGTCAAAAGCTTGAACATACACACTCCACTGTTTTTCCCATTTTAGAATAATAATGAAGAAAATACTCCAATCAGATATACTATCCAACCAAAAAAGGACATTTAGTCCCTGCCTTCCCTCATCATATTACAACTAAGCGCTATCTGAAATCCAGTAACAAGGACAGATATTAAAAAGAAATAGTTTTAATACACTTATAATAAGAAACACATTGTAATTATAATACAGTGGCGGTGGTTCCAACCCAGCATTTTCCAGCTTTACATTTCACTAAAATAAGTCATAAACAAAGCTTTAAATTGTACATAGCTCTATGCATAAGCAGTAATTTTAATAGTTGCATTTTTATTTGAAACTTTTAGACATAAGAATCTCAGTGTCTTTCTGATTAAATGAATATAATTGTCTTTAAGATTATGAATACATACAAACCGGTATGCTTAAACTTTTAACTGGTAGCGTACGTTACTTACATAAATTGAACCAATAGAAATGGTCGGTTTTTCATATTCACACAATGTAAAGTGCCCCTGAGTCAGTTCTTCAGACAAAAGCTGTAATAATAGGCACACATTACTGTGAAGGTCTCCTATATCTTATCTAAAAATGAACAACACTCTCAGTCAACTATCAACAGTATTGGTCATAGGGCTTGAATTTGAATGGATTCAGTGGAGAGATTTTGGATTGAGGTTATGGATAGGGTTAGGTTAAGTGAGTGAAGTCTTGAGTTTTCAATGGATATTTCCAATGAATTTAAGAGTTATTCAGTTGAAAATAAGTATATGTCTGGGTATATGCCATCAGTATTACCTCAGTATATACCAGTATTACGTTCAAGATAATGTGATCCAACTGTATGTGGTGCGTATTAGCTCATATACACAGTAAATCCAAGGGCCAGGTTCCCATACTAAACTAAAATGAATTTCCAGAGGTGATTTACCATTGGTGCTCAGAAAACTGATCACAAATGTTGGGATTTTAAACACTTTTCTGTGACTTAAAAAGTGTCACCATATTTTAATTGATGTTGTGGTCCAGCTTTTAATAGTTTACATTTACTTTTACATTTATGCATTTGGCAGACACTTTTGTCTGAAGCAACTTACTGTTTTAGTCATGTAACATATGTAGGCGAATGTAATGTTAGGAGTCTTGCCCATGGACTCTTATTGGAGTGCCTTGTGAACCCCAGTCTGCTGCATGGAGAGTAGTGGTATTACATGTTTAAAAAGTGTTACAGAAAAATGTTTAAACATTTGGATTTAGTGTTTTATAGCAGTAACATTAACAATGTCTATTCTGTAATTTACAGTACTGTGCGAAAGGCCTGAGCCATCCCTCATTTCTTTATATTTTGCTTCCAAAGAGCCAGTCTTTCTGGAATATTTTTAGGAACAGTTCTCCAGGCTTCCTGATGAACTTTTAAAAGCTCTAATTTTTTGGTCCAGTCCCTGAACCTGACCAGTTTCAGAGGAATGTTTTTTGTTGGTTAATCCACACAGAGACCTATGTATGAATCATTCAAGCGTAACAAAGCACATTTAACTTAAGTCCTGAACCAGTGAAGAAACAGGTGCAGATGATTCCAGATGATCAGGCAGTGATCAGTATACTGGTGGTGCTGAATGCTGAGTGGTTGGAACTCCTTTATCTAGGCTCCTTGTAACTTTAGGCACTTTGCAGCCTCTCACAGTAAAACATTTGTTCCCATTTCTTTAATTTAATCTACTTAATACACCAACGATAAGACAGTTTGACAAACAGAAAATAGTATTTTTGCACCAACAAGGTGATTCAAAGCAAAATATAGAGAAATGAGGAGTGGCTCAAGACTTTAAATTGTGTGAGTGTGTATACAGTGGTACCCCACATAACGAACGCAATCCATTCGAGCGGCGCGTTCGTTATGCGGGGAGTTCGTTATAAGAAACACAGTTTTACATAGACTTCTATGGGAAATGGTGTAATCCGTTCCAGGTCGCCGCGAAAAAGCGAGAAAATCATTAAAAAATGAAGACACACCACTTTTAATGAGGGGAAAACACACACACTATCAACAAGTATGTATACACACTCTATGAACAAGTCTCATTTTCAGTCCAGTATTAGTTGTCAGAGCTGGAATTTTCCATTTCCAGTGGGCACAAACGTAGCGGCTGGGTGGATGCTCCGGGGAGCAAAGTGGCTCGGAGCGCGGAGGTTCGCGGGCCCGTTACTCCGGATCCGCGGGGAGGAGAGCTTCGTGACCAGCCTCATTCAATAGGTCTTGGGGGGGCTGTAGGTGCCTGTAAAGTTTGAGCGCAATCGGTTTTTCCCTCGCCGAGCTACGGGGCAAAATGTTACATTTGAGAGCTGGAAAAAAGTAAACACACAGACACCAAAAACACATCAAAACAGGAAAATATGACACTAGTGGGAGAAACAACACAACATGATGCTTTGTCTTCATCTGAGACACATCTTGTCAGATTCAGCCATTTTTTTAAAGTAAAATTCGATTTTCACGTGCAACGTGTGGTTCGTTGTGTGAAACGTGTTCGTTCTGCGAGTCACGTGCGCGGTCACGGCCGGCGTTCGTTAAGCGGGGTACCACTGTATACATATATATATATGAGAGAGCGAGAGAGAGAGAGAGAGAGAGAGAAAGAAAGAAAGAAAGAAAGAAAGAAAGAGAGAGAGTTCTAAAAGATATTGATTTGCCTAGCCATGCAACTTCTCTTTTCTCGACCAGGTATGTGTTCCTGTTACTGATTCTCTTTTTGGTCCCGGGAATTGTGATGATGACGGCATATGGTCTCATCTCCGCTGAGCTCTACAGAGGAATTAAGTTCGAAATGGCAAACAGGAAGTCAAATCGAGGTATAAAAAAATGGCGTTTTGTGCTACACCATCAGTTGATTAGTTTCAGTACTTTTTATGTAACAACAGATATAGTATACTATAGTTTTGCATTACATAAGGGTTCTTTAAAGTTTGAAAAGGTTTACACATCTCATGTACAGAAAGAGTTCTTTTTTGAGAAGCAACAATGGTTTTACTCCAATAAACCACCTTTAATGTATCTTGACATTTAAGAGAGCAATCACACAATCTAATTCAAAACACACAGTGATGACTGTAGCGGTCATTTTCTTTGGACATCTCCTATGTGTCCTTTCTCCCAGAGCAAGACAGCAGCACTGGAAGCTTGAAGCCCAGTGACAGTGATGGCTGTTACCTTCAGCCCTCCAAGAAAAAGCGCTCTGAACCCCTGGAGCAGCACCAAGCTCTGACAGTAACTTCCAGCAACCCTAAGACCAAACTGGGCCGTGTCTGCAGCAACAGCCCCACAGCCAACCTGATGGCCAAGAAGCGGGTCATCCGCATGCTGCTGGTCATCGTGGTTCTCTTCTTCCTCTGCTGGATGCCGGTCTTTGTGGTCAATGCCTGGCGGGCCTTCGACAAGCGCAGGGCTGACCGGCTTTTGTCGGGTGCACCCATTTCATTCATCCACCTGCTCTCCTACACTTCGGCCTGCGTCAACCCCATCATCTACTGCTTCATGAACAAACGCTTCCGTCAGGGCATGCTGGCCACCTTCACCTGCTGTGCGTGCGAGCCAGACAGTGAGACAAGGGGCAGCACCCGTCTCAGTGGAGGAGGAGGCCTGGGAACTCTAGCGTGTGGAGGAGGCTTCGGGCAGGAGAGCGGAAATGCACACTCCAGTGGAACACTGACCAGACTGACATACACCAGCATCCGTGGGTCTGCACAAGCATAGTCCTGCAGAAGAGAAGGGTCAAAGAATGTGGTGACCGTCTGTTCCTGAACAGGTCAGCTTAGAGGACACACCTTCCTTACGGCATACAGCACTGTGCGAATGTCTTAGGCCACCTGAATACATTTGTTTATCTGGGCAGTAGGTGCTTCTTGGGAAAACAGTAACCTTAGAATAAATACAAATAAACATTGAGTAGTGAATTTATATGTGAGTGTGTTCAGTTCTAAACCTTGCCTCAAGGCAGCCCATTATATTCAGTTTCAATCCATTACTGGGCCAACCAGTACTCCATTAATAGAAAAGTTTTGCTTCTGTAGTTTTAGAACTGAAGCTACAAGGCTATTGTTGCTAACAAACACTAGACAATAGTCATCCGAATCTTTTCTGTAAATACATCCCCAAAACCTCTCTGAACTCACTCAAACCTCATCCAGGTCTTCATTCAGGTTGTACAGACTTATTGATGTGGTTTAGGATTTGGTATAACTTGAGCTATAATAATGAACAAAACTTTACCATTTAGTCAAACGCTGTAGGCAGCTTTTTTAGACAACAAGGTCTGTTTTCACAGAACATCTTAGGGGTCATAGTGCTGATCTAGAATGACTATCATCTAAGATCCGTCCTCAGCAGCCCTGTATTGTCTAAAATAGCCGTCAACTTTTGTTGATTTTTATAGCTTACAGTAAGTCATGCTGTTTAGAAAAATATATATTTCAAACACTTCATTTCAATATTGTAGCTTTCTGGAATGTCAGTTTTGAATACTAAAACAGCTGGGGTGCGTCAAGGAGAAGAGGATTCTTAAATGTGTCAATATATTACTATATGAATCTTTGCTTTTATTGTGATTTTGTAGTGCTTTTACAACCAACACAATTACTTCCCAGATAAATATTTCTTAACAGTTTTCTTGATTGGCTTAAGACTTGTTCACAGTGTTGTCTGACTATGACTATGACATTCAATCCAGGCAGCTCTACAGTGGTCAAAGACTTTCTGTAAGTTTGAACCCTTTAGTGGGGGAGACCAGCTGACGGCTGAATAGGTACCGTACTGTACAGATTGTGACAGGCGAGACAGGCGTAAATACACATGCACCGGTTGGCAAGAACATTGAAAGACTGATGGCAGACAGAGTCCAGTGTTTAACTTTGGGTGCATGTCACGGCTGAATAAACACTCGCATCAAATGGAGCATGATAGTGAACGGCTTGAGAGGGTCTCCAGTCTGCATTAGGGCACTGACTCACACGCGAGGCTTACATAAGACGCGGGAGTTTATGGATTGTCTTTGGCCCCGTCTGTGTCTTTCCAGTCGTATGGCCCACCTACAATCATTTGGCCGTGACCTCGTTCTCACTGGATGAATAAAATGTTGACAAATGCATATAAAATGAAGATATTTGTCATATATTTGTCATATATCATATATTTCATTTAACTATAATGGCAGAATACAAAGTAGCCAACTTTCCCAAAATGTTGATTAGCCAAGACTGGCCAAGACATCTAGTGTCTGAAATTTAGTTTCTGAAGTTTCTCTAGTTTTGTGTAGGGGCAAAAGGGTTAAGCTAACCAACAAATACGCTCATATTTGAGTCTATTTGAGACAATTTGCCTTGAACTATAAAAGCAAAGCTCAGACACCAAACATCCGATCAGCTGCATTTGGAGAAAGGGTTAACGTGCGTTCATTTCATTTGTTGCCAAACAGTTGATTTAAGTATTTGGTTTGGCAAGAAGCTTCTATATACTTCCAGTAAGTCTAAATAGGTGATATCTATGAATTTGGGTGAAAAGTCAAAGGTATTGTCCCTTTAAGCTCTCCCCCCACCAGCTGCACCTTCTCTTTTCATGGTACACGCAGACTGAAGGAGACTGAGGCTGTCCAGATGTTTTGAGAAAACGCACAGCTTGCGCTTTCAGAGACTTTACAGACCTCCAGCATAGTGGAACCGTGCACAGGTCTTCAGAACACTGCCAAACTAACACCGCAGAACCCAGCTTGAAGATCTGTGTACATTATCTAGGCCATATATCATTTACTTATCCACTGGGCAATTTTTCAGACGACAAAAAGAACACACAACTTTTTTTGTGCCTGTAAATGATACAGAAACATACTGAAGGCTCCTGCCAAAGTTGCAGAGCACCTCCGCAAACTTGATTTATTGTCATTGCCACATAAATCTGTAGAGATGTATAAATACGTTTTGCTGTATGTCATTCCTGATGCTGCAGAGGTTGTAGGTTGATAGGAATGTTGATGCAGGATCGGCCGTTTGTCTCGCCCGAAGGTGTGCCCTCGCTTCTTTATCCAAACACTCGAACCGCACAGCTTGTACCCTTCATTTGACATGCAGTCTTTCCTTATCTTTACATGAGATTTTTCACACCTGTCAGCAACATCAAAGCATTTGCGGAAGGGCTGTCACACACACCTGTGCCCTTTCCCTCAGAAGTGGCGCGTTGGAAAATGTAGCATTTTGTATAACTCCATTTCTTGGAAAACCTCTTGACTGGCTTTTTTTTTATTTAGGGTTTTTCTGAAACGCATTAGCAACAACTTTTAATTGCTTACAAGCATTAATGATGTGTATAGATCATTGAAATTACCACCGCTGCCATATAAAAACTCTTTTTTAGTTTTGGTTTTACATCATTTGATCGTACCAGCTACGTTTTGTATTATGGGACCATTTCATGAGTAATGGACCAACAGAAACTTAATCCAGAAGTTTAGAACGTTTCTTCGCTTCGTTACCGTTTCGGAGATTCAAGGTTTTATTATAACAGCAACAATATACTGAATTTACTGTATATAGTGCATATACTGCAGTTACTGTATGTATTCAGTGTAATTGCTTATGTATGTGTGCTTCCTGGTGATAATGTTAAACTTAATAAAGGCTTAATTAAACTTCCACGTTTGGCGTTATGTCTACAGAACACCATATAAATACATTCCGATAGATGAACATTTTTTTCATTTCAACAGGCTTCAACAGTAGTACTGCATGTGCATAATTTCAATCTCATATGTTTCCTCATAGGCAGCAGTAATATAAATACATGGAAATTTCATGAAATCTATTCTGTTTTTTGCAAAATACATTGTAGTTCAGACATAGCAGTCATAATATTGGATGCATTTATTATTTTGGTCCAGTTGTGTCTGGTGACATAAGACATTTTTCAGTTATTACTTTTGTGGTCGTCTCATTTAGGAACCATTCCAATTAAAGTCACTATGATTTTAGCCTAAAATTTACAATATACACACATACACACACACACACACACACACACACACACACACACACATATATATAGTTCCGGAAAAAAATAAGAGACCACGGCAATAGAGTCAGCATCTCTATGAGTATGACAACCATTCCATGCCAGTGTCTGTTAAATTCCTCCACAAGCACCTCATTCTGCTTT
>JBBPCZ010000012.1:12333064-12345553 GCA_037974445.1 Brycinus macrolepidotus
AGAGAGAGAGAGAGAGAGAGAGAGAGAGAGAGAAAGAGAGAGAGAGAGAAAGAGAGAGAGAGAAAGAGAGAGAGAGAGAAAGACAGAGAGAGAGAGAGAGAGAGAGAGAGAGAGAGAAAGAGAGAGAGAGAAAGAGAGAGAGAGACAGAGAGAGAGACAGAGAGAGACAGAGAGAGACAGAGAGAGAGAGAGACAGAGAGAAAGAGAGAGAGAGACAGAGAGAGACAGAGAGAGAGAGAGACAGAGAGAAAGAGAGAGAGAGAGACAGAAAGAGAGATGTAAGAAACAGAATGTAAGCTTTATGCAAATGTAAGAAAGAGCTGGTTAACATTGACAAAGTAAGTTCATCCAAAAAACATAAGATTCTCTCTACATACATGTGGCAAAAAGAACAAATGAATAAGTGCAAAAAGTATCACAGAGAGAAATCCCCTATCAATGAATTAATCAAACAAATGAAGCAATTCAGTCCGTCCATTTTTCCTTTTGAACTGAGTGGAGCCAATACAGAGAGATTACAAGAGAAAGACAGAAATGTTATCACTAGAGAAAGAGGGAGAGAGAGAAACAGAGACAATGAGAGAGAGCTAGACAGAAAAAAAAAGAAAGGAGAGAGGAATAGACGGGGAGAGGGAGGGAGAAAGCAAAGGACAGCGAGAGAAAGTGAGAGAAAGAAAGAGAGGGGCTTGCAGTTCTGTAATGGTGAGTTTGTAACACTCTGTGCCACAGAGAAGAAGCCTTTGCTTTTCCAACCTCTTTTCTAACAGAATGAAAAAAACTTTTTTTTCAAAGCTGCCTCTGGTGCCATTTTTTTAAGCAGTGCATGAAAATCTAAGTTTAAAAAGTCATTTGGCATATTAGAGGACGTACACACACGCACGCACACACACTTTGATCAGAGATCATAAAAAACAGCTGCTTTTGGAAGAGCCAAGTAAAACATGAAGAGTGAAACCAGTGGACACGTGAATAACCATCGCACTGCTGAAAGCCGTCGTATAGTCAGAAATAGAAAAGTCGACAGTGATCCGGTGCTCGGCTCCTACTGTGTGTTCATGATGAAGGCGAAGAAACATCTGTAACATTGGACTGCTGCTACGATATGTGCTTCCAGCTACAAAGACACTGTTCTTTTCACATCACAAAGACACACACACACACACACACACCCCTCTACACACTTGAACTGAGATATGGACGTTACTGAAATATATGCGTCATGTGTTATTCAGTCCTGTAAGTAATGTAAAAATCAGATCAGCTGACCCAGATCAGTTTAAAGTCGCAGGCTTTCTACACAAGTCCTTCATTCTAAAGCTCCACACCAAAAACACAAAAAAGGAGAAAAAAGAAAAAAAGTTCATGTAAACAGTTAAAAAAAACAGCTAGGATTGTCATTTACCGTAGGCTTGTCTGGAGAGCAACTAAATGAGACTTGCCACTGCAGCTTCAAGCCACTATTGTGATTCAAGATCAAATAAAGAAAAGGCTGAAGACAGACTTCAGAAAACTCTTAAATGGAATAAAGACACAGAATCAATGGGTAAAAAAGGGGGGAAAAAATAAGGGGATTTTTCCACATAAAGGCAACCTGGCCTTAAAGCACTTTTTTTTTTTTAATCAATATTGACACCACATTAAACGGGGAGATCATTTCTACAATAATTTAAAATATTGCAATATTACACTTTAAAGCTCGTTTTCATATCAGTACAAAAAACAAAATGCAACAAGGGAAGAAGAGAAATCGCATCAAAACCCCCTTTCTAGTCAGGAATGGCGTAAACAGTCTTGTGACTATCTCGGCTTAGCTCCAAATCTACTACTGATGGATGGCAAATCCGCAAACACACACTTTGTTGCGTGTTTTCTCCAAATGCTGCTTTGTTGTCGTAATCGTCTGAAAGGCCCTGCCGCTGCGTCAAAAACCAGCCCACCCGATCAGAGCTCTTAGGGGTAACTGAATATTATTACTTCTGACATTCAAATGACTGATTTTCCCAGAAAGTGCAGGATAGGGCACTAATTCTTCAAATAATTAAAAAAAAAAACCTTCTTGTTAAATTACATTTACAGCCATTAACCAATCCACCTGGAAAGGAAGGGGGTCAATTCCACAGAAATCTGCCGACTTCCGATGACCGTTTTGTAAATGCTGGCTTGGTACGTATATGTCGGGTCTATTCCTTTCAGAGGCCAAAAGACAGGATGTCTTATTCGTGTTCACCAACAGTGATGTAAACAGAGAAGCTGGAGCTTCAGAAAGGTTTCTCTCGGACTAGTCCACGGATTCCAGAGGGCCAGACTGACGGTCAGGCCTTAGAGCGAACTGTGACAGGGTGGCTTCTATTGTTGCTCTAAAAATCACTACATGAAGTGGTTCTTTTTTTTTTTTGTTTTGTTTTTTTTTCCCAATCCTTTTTTAAATCATGAGCGTGAAGCGAAGTGAGTTCCACTCGAGACGGGCGTACTGTTCGTTGTGGCCACAAGAAGTGGATCAGGCTGGTGAAAATCAGTGGTTATTCCCACAGACCAAGACACAGAACGTGACCTATACAGTATTGCTGTATGCATATATCTTCGAAAGACAAACACATATCTAAAGGCCATTAAGTTCTATTGGACACGTCTCTAGTCCCTTGCCCGTTACTACTAGGACAATATAAGGAAGTGACGAATTCGGACACCACACACACACACACACTGAACTGTTCTGACAAGAGATACCACAGTAAGTTGCTAGGTTCAGGTGCAATGAAAGAACAAGAAAAAAAAAAAAACGACAGGAAGCATACTGATGGTCCTTACGAGTTAAATTACTGTACAAAAAAACAAAAGATGTTACAAAACTACTAGAGCAGGCTGATTTGTTAGTCACTTCTAGTCGCTGTTAATAAATCTCGACATACATTAGTGTGTTAGCAAGGCCACAAGAAAGAAAAATCAATAAACCGATGTAATAAAGCTCTCTACTTTTGGTGTACAACAGGCCGCAACTGCCAACACACTTACACAAACAGAAACGACTATGTATCAGTATCTTTGGGTATGTCCATTTGAGAGCAAAACTTTCCTATCATCTACAGTCTGACAACATACATAAGTTAAGGGTGTTTTTAATTGAGAAAAAAAAATTCAAAACAAATAAAATAAAAGGCTGAGCTTAGAAGCTCATAGTTCACAGGCCACGTTCTTAAGGCGTGAACTGCACTCTAACCACACTGTTACAGTAAGGCCACGTCTAATGAAGGATATGACTTAATCCAGGATAATAAGCCAGTTGGTAGGTTTTTTTTCTGGACAGAAAATTGGAAGTACTGAAAACTGAAACTGAAGCATAGGAAGACAAAAAGGGTTTTTTAGAAAACGCCACAATTTTGTTTTTGAAAGCACAAAAAAGTCTGGTTCAGACGTGACTTATGACACTTTGAGGGTAACAAAATCCAGCAGCACTTTACTTGTTCTTGCTACATAACAGTGACGTAATCGTGCCATTAACATGTCGTAAGCTGTCATGACCGATTATGTCCATAAATAATAGTTTTATGCCACCATTACCAGTAAATGTCACAACAGATAGTGTTTGATGTCATGACAGTTTGTGTCACATGCTACTTTAATGTCATGACATCAAACATTATAATAGCAAGTATTATACAAGTCATGGCAAGTACCGGTACCATGAAACTGTTATATTAATGCTCATAATCTGTCATGATAAGTCTGCCATGACATGTTCATGGCAGGGTTATAACAATGTTTTATACCAGATTTAAAGTAAAGTGTTACCCAAAATCCAAATGCAGCAACGCTCCTTCAGATCGCAGATATGTGACATCCACTCTGTGTGCGGCAGAACTGGGCACTACTCTATGGCTACTATTTTGATTTGAGATGTAAAACCTACATTAGGCCTCTGTATTGCAAGTGGTGCTTTCTGGGTTTATTGTTTTTCAACAGGAAGAAGAGAGATGACACTGTTCCTCCTGGACTACCTACACACACACACACACACACTCTCACATACACACTCTCACACACACAATATAAAATCCTTAAAGGAAGCATATTCACATCATATTGCAGGCAAGGCAGAGGCGTTGCTTAAAGCTTTTTTGTTCTTTTCCAAAACTTTGTAAAAAAAAAAAAAAAAAAAAAAAAAAAAAAAAAAAAATCATATAAAACAGACCCTCTGAGTTTCTTCCCAAAGAAAAATACAAAAAAAAGAAAGAAAGGAAAAAGTCCCATTTTAAAAAATTAAGTATCAAAAATGAAGAAGTCTCAGCAAACAGGTGAAAAGCATCTGTCTGCTGAAGAGATGACAGAAGCTTTATACAGAAGCCAGACAAGGGTCCTGCTATGCCCCCAACCCTACTAAAAAAATTATACCCAGAAAGGAGAAAAGAGAAAAAAAAAAAAAAAAAACAGTCAGACTCTATTTGGTAACAAAAGCATACTATATGTTTTGATACAAAAAAAACATATGGAGAAAAATGTACCATTGCTAAAGCTTATACAATAACCTTGGTCCATAAAAACTGTGTGTAACTCTTACAATTTGAATGTGACCTTCCTCCATACGAGTCCAGATCCACCCACAGACAATGACACATCTCAAATCTTCACAGAAACACACAAACGAAGAAAGAAGGTAAGAAAGGAAGAAGTTAAAACAAAAGGGGGAAACAGAACTTCTTTCTTGACACTCATATTTGTACATGGTGGATGTATCACTGCTGGGGTTCCGGTTCCTCGATTTCTACAGATGCGGGTGCTTTTTGCCTTTTTGGCTTTTGTGTCCATCCCACATAGCACCACACACATTCACGTTCCCAACAGAAGAGTGCAGAGTCAACAATCCCAACACTGCGTCTTCTCCCTTCCCACTACTCCATCTTCACACTCTGTGTTCCACAATTCCATCTTCTCTTTACTGAAGTTTTCCGGATTTGAAATCAATAAATCAATATGCAGCACTTTTTCAAAATGTATGTCTTGTAGTCTTTTTTTCGTTGTTAATTTTTTTTCCCATGTTGTGAGTTCTCAAGTGTTCCTGTGTACGTTATGACACCACGGCGGCTGTGGCGTTGGAGGAAGATGCTGTGACTGAGTTTGGCGTGCTGTTGGTGCCGTAGGTGGCCGTGTCTGCGTTTCCGCCCGTGCCCCCCCCGCTGGAGGCCAGCAGACTGCTGCTGCCCGATCGCAGGATGGCTCCTGCCGCACTGCAGTGGGGCCTGGGCCCGGGCTCTGGTGTGTATGTAAAGGTCAGTGTGGTGGAGTAAATGATGCCGTCGTTCCTCACCAGCGTCACCGGGACCTGCACAGGCTGTCTCACCCACCGCCATCCCTCACGGAACGCTGAAATGTCCGGAACTACACACAGCATGCTCTCTCCACACCTGCAGCACAAACAGGCTATTTATCGATATATCAGTTAAAGGAATAGTCCAGTGAAAAAACTACTTCACACAACTTTCCCTTTAACCCAACTGTAGTTTTTTCAGCTAGGACATTTACTTCTTTAGTTTGGAACTGCAGCTACAAGCCTAATGTATCTAACAAGATGCTACCGGTTTCAGCTTTACAGTATACTTTTATACTTTCTTCAGTGTAATTTGTAATGCACATATTTTCCCTATCATAATTACATAATTTACATCTTAGTCTCATAGTAGTTATCCAATGATTCATTAAATTATTCAAATGTGGGATTAATAACTAAATGATAAGCTCAGAATTTGAGCAGTTTTTAAATAAAATCATTTAGGCAATGGATATAACACTTTCACAATAGGATATTAGCATTATACACTTAAATTACCTAAAGAGAATATGAGCTCAGTCCTTATAAAGTGATTAAAAAAAAAAAAATACCACAAGAATACTTGTGCTTTACTGCACCTTTCAAACCATAAACTTTTTCAGCCACAGACATACATTCAGCTGTCTTTACACCCATCTCTTGTTTGAGCCCATTGTAATAAATTTTAAACACCAGAGTGGTCCCACTTCACTCTGTATTTGCAGGTCATTGTCACTAGTTCTTAAGTGAGCCCACATCAAGTCCCCATCCTAACATTTCACTCACACCTTTACCCACAGGTTTTAAAGGCTTCACCTTCTGTAAACAGCTCAGAGGGTTATATATTGGGAATTGGAGCTCTTTCATTTTTATAGCAAGCAAGTATGTGTGTGGGCTTTGGGACGCAAGTACCAAAAAACCCACCTGTACATGGTTTCTGCTTCCACGTCTCCAAACCACACACGCAGGTTTGGAGCAAAGTTCTGTCCTGTTAGCTCCAGCATTGCGACATCCCCTCCGCCGTTAAGCTGCATAAAAATACACACACATGAATATAGGCACGCCTATGGAATGCACAAATGTTTTCCATTTCACATACATAAATGATCCCATCAACGTTCCAACAAGGCTAGAGTCTCTACTATATATGTGTGTGTGTGCGTGTGTGTGTATGTGTACCTGTAAGCTCTCAACCACAGGCACAGGCGTGACAGATGACTGGACAGGACCCATTCCCTCATAAAAGGTGTATTCTGCTTTATCCGTGCTGATGATTGTCCAAGAGGCGCCATCGTTGATCATCTCTTTATTTGGTTCCTTTGGGCATGGAGTGGCCTGAGAAGCAACACACACAGACATTTAAAGCTGCACACAAAATCCTAAAGGCTCTCTTTCAAATTATTATCTGTTATATTTTATTATTAATACAAGATGGTGAATGCAGTTACACTGAATGCCAGTTCATTGCATATACCTTGTATCTGTACTCCTTGGCCATTTTATCAGCAACACCTACCATGCAGATGTACATTATATACATTTACACTTACTGGCCACTTTATTAGAAACACCTCTTTTGTTGGTCCACCTTTCTGTGGTACAGTCACAGTCGATGACAAACAGGTTATCATGCACAGTTTGTGTTAGTCATCCTCTAGCCATTCCTCAGTGGTCAGTTTCTAACCACAGGACCACTGTGGAAAATCATGGCTGACTACTTAAACACTGCTACCCCAGAAATACAGAATGACATCACATAAATTGGTTTCAGATGGGTTCCATCTCTAAAAGGTTACATGTCAGTGTTAATTAAACGTAAGAGAAAGTGTGTGGACTATGTCAAAATCTTACTCAGTCAAAAGTGGAAGTTTAGAGCCAAAAATATACTTGAGTGCAAGTCAAAAGTCCCCACACTTTCTAAGGTATATAAAAGTACATGTTTAATGAATAAAAATCATTGTGGGCAGTTTCATTCTACACTAATAGGAATTTAGCTGGATATTTTAATAAAAAAAAAAATGCACTATAACTGATTGACAAAAGAAAATCAGAAAAAAATGCTGGCATTTGAGATTTGTATTTGTGAACGAGTGCTTGTCAAAGTGAAAATGAAAAAAGAAAAATGTTTGTTTTTTTCTTGGAAATGTAATTTACTAAAATACAAGTATAATCGAGTAAAGCACAGACCTTCCAAAATAATATTTAAGCACAACAAAACAGTCTATAAAGTGTACCTGATGAAATGTCAATTCATTTTATATCAGTTATATATTCTGTGGGAAAAGAAGAGGCGTGGAGAACTGTTTTGTCTGTTTTGGAGCTTCTAAGTGGATGGGGGGGGTGTGTGCGTGTGTGTGCGTGCACATGAGAGAGAGAGTGGATGTGAGAGAGGGAAAAAGAGAGAGAAACCGAGGGAGAGAGAAAGAGAGAGTGCTCTCACTTGAAATTGGATGATCCTCTCTTGGGAAAGGCACAGGTACATCCTCTCCGTGTCCTTTAGGTAGAAGGCACACTTATGCAGCTGAGACACGGGGTCATCTGCATCCAACAAGGCTGTCTGCTTATCCACCTTACGGATGACCTTTAGGAGAACACGAGCACATGAATACAAGGAATAGAGAAGAGAGGCGGGAAAAGCACGCCGTAAAAAGCAATAATATGCATGCCTTAAACTAAACACAAACTAACCAAAAAACTGTGTTTACTGTCTTTTCTGTACAACCTGACAGGACCATGGGGGAGTATTAACTAACAACTCTGGTAGAATCCTAACCAGCTCTTTATTTCAGTCTGTGTTTACTAGTGTGAGGGACATGTTTTCTTGGGAACTACAAAGAACCCATGAAATAAGAGTATCTGCCAAATGCCATAATTGTAAATTTAATTTGATAAAGTATGGGTAAAAATCCTCATGAGAAGAGAGAGCTAACAGAGGGATGCTCAAACACACCATCTAAACATTGTAACTGACAGACGAGTCATCTTATTTGAGCGGGAAATTTACCAAACTGTGCTCAACACCCCTGATATAACAGTTTTATTTCATACTGTTTAAAGGACGGACAGACAGACAGACAGACATAAAGAACAGATTTGTAGACAGTAAGGCTGTAAAGTACCAGTCGAGGCAGGGCCATTCCTGTGACAGAGCAGACGAGTTTGACGGTCTGGCCATAGTGAATATAACCATCACGTACGGTAAATTCCTCTCCCTCCGATTCTTCATCATCCACTGTAAATCAGAATGTGCATCTCATTAATATATATATATTTTTTAAAGATTAAGACGTTTTCTGTCTTGTGTGTGTTTGTATCTGAATGTGACTCAGCATAGGTCCCCTAGCTGCCAAACAAATTCCATATGAAAGGTGTATAATGTGCCTTTGCATGACCATGTATGTAGGCGTTTTTGGACAGTGTTTTGCTCTTGGCAACCACTAACTAACTGATGTGACCACTCAAGTGATCAGCTACACTCCAGTCACGTTAATGCACTACGCCAGTATGGTGCCATGTGTGCGCGTGCCCGTGAGACTTACACAGGTGAATATAGAAGGCTCCCCACTGTTGCGAGCTGGCATGAAAGTTTCCTCCCTCCACGTGTAGGTAGCGTGTACTGACTGTCTGAGAGCGCAGTCTGTTGAACAGGGCCACTTTCGTTCCCGATGCTATACACACTACACATACCCAAAGACGAACAGAGAGAGAGATAAGAAAGGAAGTCATTAAAAAGTCAGCCTGGCATTTTATGAAGTCATCAAATTTTAACAGTGACTTTGCGAGTGACGACCCCTGCTTTAACGTGGGGTTATAAATGGTTTAGGAGAGCGTTAGAAGTAAGGCATCAAAATAAGGTTTCATTTTTTGGCATCCATATAGTCTTGCTTGACATTAACAAAAGACAATAAGCTGAATATTATGGACTTCTATGGACCACAGAAAAAAGAAATAGATAGGAATGATTTACCACTTTCTCAAGCTGTAGATTCTCACACACTCTGTACTTTCATGTTAAATGTGTTTTGATGATTATACATTATTCATTTGGGTTCCACTTTCATGCTGTCTGCTGCTAGGAGCGATTCTAAAATTGGTCTGAAATGTGATTAAAGCTGTAATATACTCCATATAAATGTTTAAATATGAATTTTCATTATTTTGTTTACACTGAGATCCAAATGCGACCATAAAATTATAAGCATCTGCCTTTACAATGTGATGTTCAATGCAGAAACTTTTGCTTATCTGAAACCCGCCCAAGATATTGAGAACACCTGCTGGTGCTCTAATGGATAATGGACCAATGTTATGTTAGTGCTACACTAACAGTGGTGCAGGGCATATAAACCTTTATTACAGATCTAGCAAACATGAATATGCAAAGCTCATAATAGACATTCCGGTAACGTTTTAGTGTGGCAGCCCCTATGAAAAGTTGAACAAAGGCCAAAAAAACGGTTTTGCACTATTTTGATTGTGTTTTACTGTTTAAATGTTTCTGAAACATTTTTGTTGAAAAATGTATTTTAATTTAAGACATAGGAAAGGCGTTGTTTGCAGTGTTTTTTTTTTGTTTTTTTTACCACTTTCACCAAAACAGAAGAAAAAAATGGCCTTATCTCAATTGTGATGCTACAGTGTGAGCCTTTAGTTAGTATCATTTCTTTAGCTTTTCAATAATCATCACCAGTTACCACTGGTCACATTACTTGAAAATCAGTGGCACTGAAGCTGCTGAGTAAGAACAGTTGGGCATGTCTCCCCCCTAGTGGTAGTTTTCACAGGCTGTCTTATATTCAGACTAATGTTCTTTAGCAACAATGTGCTTGATTTGAATTCTGGAATTTTTGATTTCGAGTAGACTGGAAGTTCTCTTAAATTGTCTATGTATCTATTTTCCAGTCAGTCTTTGACAATTACTACAAGAAAGACAAAGTATAACTGAAAGTTGAATAGAAAATACCTGACCACTTGCAAAACTGTATGCTCAAAGCCAAAAGGGCAACTGCGCTAGAGGCATCACTAGGTGTGTGTATGTGTGTGACTATGAGTATGTACTGTGCTGGGGAAATGTCTGTACTCACGATCAGCGTTTTTGAGGGACTGCTTCTTTTTGGAAGGCTTGGAGATGACCTTGATGCGTTTGCTGAGGAAGACTCCGATGTTGGCGCTGTTCCCGTACAGCATGCGCACGGACAGCATGAAATGCTTGCGTTTGTCCGAGTCTGATATGTACAATGTTTTGGCTGTGCAGTAGTTCTGTGGAAGATAACAGAGAGTTATAAAATAAAAATAAGAAATATGCAGAACATAGAAGTATGTAGCGCAATGCTTATCACTTGCATTACTTTTAAGCAGTTTCCCCCGGTTATCAATAAAGTTTTCTGATTCTGATACTAGTCAGTGACATTAGCCTCTTTGAACTTTAAGCATTAAACGTGCCCTGGCTGATAAATTATATTTGAGGCAGGGGTGGTTCCAATTTTCTCCCCAGTTTAGTCTTGTTGAAGTCGACCCACTAGCCAGGGCTCCCCCAGTTACAGGACACCAACACTGGAGGGATGAAGGCTAGCATGTGCTTGAAGCCAGCCACTAGATGTTTTAGAAATTCTGCTAACGTAATGTCACTGAACAGCTCAACATGCTTGGAGGAGAGCCCTAACCACCAATTTTGTTGTGAGCTAACAGATGACCGCACTGGTTAGCATCGTGCCTAGTGGGGGGGGAGGGAGGGCCATCCTACCCTCCCAGAGAATCCTGGGCACAGATGACCACAGTGAATTTTAGCAGTAAGTATGTGTGTTATGTTTACAGCTATTAGTTTTGCATTTAAGAACGTGAAATGATTCTGTTGATGAAATAAGTGAGCATTTCATTAGTCAGGATCTAAAGCATCGGTTAGAATTTTTAACAGCTTGTCATGCAACAGGGTCAGTCTATGTGCATAGTCTCATCCTCATCTTCAAACCTGTGGTGTAAAGTAGTTATTAATGAGTAAATGACATATACCACTTTATTTCCCACAGGCCTGTTTATGTTGTTTTAGGAACTGCCTGTCCTTACATGTCATACAGAAACAACAGTCTGTGTCCTCAAGTCAGACAAATGGCTTTTTCTATTTTAAACAAAGGCAGTTCTTTACTATGTGGAGCAACAAAATCCACCAGAATCTCTGATGGTAGTCTAGTTTTAAGACTACTCACAATACTTCCTTCCTTCAGGTCATTTGAAAATGAAATGACAATTTTTTGAGAAATGTTTGAACTTTGTTCTTCAGAATTAAGAGAAGATCACATTTTTGTTAGTTTAAGTATTTGTTAGTTTGACTGTTTTGTTAACAGCACATACTGAAAATCTTTTACCCCAAAAGGAGATTTAAAAAAGTGAAATGTTTGCGTGCTCATGAGTGCTGACATCACAAGGAAGGAATATGTGTGGGGTATGGAATTACCATGCAAGACAGTACTTTTTTCAGTTGTTTCATCCGTTTTCCAGATTCTGCAAAGGACTCTATAAGGTAGTCCAGGAATGGTAGTGACTTCAGCGATTTCTGATAAGGGGTTGAATACTTTGAGGCTTTTTTTCATGGGTAGTGTTTCTCTATACATCATTAGTCAGTTTGATCGTGTGTGTGAGTGTGTGTGTGTGTGTGTGTGTGTGTGTGTGTGTACATGGACTCTACCTTCCCCTCCAGGTTGAGTTGCTGCATCTCCTGGTCACTGTTGCCAATGCCAATGAAAGCGCATGGCTGTGACTCCTGCTCTGAGCAACCATCTCTCTCCATCTGTTCCCGCTTCTTCTTCCAGCCACAGCCCATCAGATACACACATGGAGGAGGGCAGAAGAACCTGTGCGCACACACACACACACACAAACACACAAACAGAGAGAGAGAGAGAGAGAGAGAGAGAGAGAGAACAGGATGAGTTACTGATTTGTATTCGTGGCAGGATTCTGCATTTGCAAAAGATATAAAAGCTCTGAGTAAGGCAGCAACTTACCAATAGTTTTAATTTTGACTAAATAAATCATATAAAGACAGATTTAGTGCTACATAAAATGTTTCAAACATTTGTTATATGGACAAAAGTATTAGGACACACCTCTTAATTCAGGGTTTAGGCTAGGCCCCTTACTTCCAGTGAAGGGCAATCTTAATGCTTCAGCAGACCAAGACATTTTGGACA
>JBBPCZ010000012.1:12355235-12367692 GCA_037974445.1 Brycinus macrolepidotus
ACACACACACACACACACACACACACACACACACACACACACACACACACACACATACACACACACACACACACACATTATGTCTATATTCTAAACACTCATATATTCATTAGAACATCATCCTCATAGATCAGTGAAAACAAAGATTCCACTTTTGAGCAGTAATACAATATGAACATTTTCCATTTTCCAGCTCATGCAGTGCTAGCACACACCACTCTGTTCTTCACCCAACAACTTAATCTGTTTCAGCAGTGAACAGTCTTGGATATTATTGCTTATTCATGGCCAGTGATCAATTGTGAGTGAACAGAAGACAGGCAGGGAGCATGACTCAGGTGGTCACGGCAGGGGTCCAGAGCCACCAGCAAAGGAGTTCATTTGATTAGTTCCTACAGATGCAGGTCACTTATGTATAAGTGGGGCATAGGCATTAAAGCATCTGATGTTGTACACCAGAACGCACGCATGCAAGCACACAAAAACACACACACACACACACACATTCACCCACAGAGCAGACAGTATGATGACAAGTGTATTTTTCTTAAACACGCACCAATCCACATGAGCTTTGCTTTTCTTGTCTCTCAACTTTTAGTAACTACATAACTGCAAGGTTTTAAAGTGATTGGCAAAAAAACAAACAAACAAACAAACAAACAAACAAAAAAAAACTCCCTACCCTCCATTCTTCACCATGGGAGCTTTTACCCAACCAGTTAGCATTAAACTATGTACATAAATCACAATCACTTGCCTTAAATCAGATCAAGTTGTTCAAAGGTCCACATTATGAAAAACTGCACTTCCTTCGCCGTTTTAAATATATCAGTTTGACGGAGTATGTAAACATTTCTTAAAAAGCTTAAAAAATTTTAAAACATGTATTATTCACTCCTCAGGCCACAGAGTCTATATATGAAAGCTAAGCTGCAAAGATAGTCCGTTTTAAATTCATCGTTGTTGTGGCGTCATGAAAATCAGCTCATTTACATATACCCACCTATTTATCCTACAATTTAGCCCCACACATTCACACTGAAGTTATAAATAGCGTTTCAGCCTGGACTTCTTTTGAATAAACTGCAATACAGGTGGGCCATTCAGAACAGAGGTGATCACAGTAACACAGTCTTCAAAGTATAAAGAAAGTAACAAGGCACAAATAGAGGTTGGAAAATGCTCATGTAAAAATAAATTAGGATCGTCTTTGGTGCATAAACTCAACCAAACATTACAGGTGGAAAAATAAAATTGAAGAAAAATGTGGGCCCCTTTAGTGATCCCTCAGACTTGCTTATGTGGTTTCTGACACTGCATGACTTTCTGTTATCAATAAACACTGTAACTCCAGTGCAAAGCTAATAAAGCAAACTTCAGACACAAAAACATGCTGCCAATTGACAACATTCTGGGTAAGAGGAAAATATAATTTTGCAAAAATTACGTAAATTTGATTAACAGAGTACGATTTTAAATTAAATCGACAAATTTCATATTTAAAATGTTATTTAAAATGTATCATCTACACACAGCACATCTTAGACTAGGTGAAGACAGGGTGACAGAGGAAGCCGGTGAGGGAGTGATTATGAGAAGTGTGCACTCTGCCTCAAGTTCCCTTCATATATGCACTCTGCATTCAATCACACTTTGAGTCTGCCACCAATCCCCGCCAGCTCTCAGCCATCAGCGCAGGATCCTACTCTCCTCCTCCTCCTTCTCTGTCATTTTCCATCTCACTCGCTTCGCTCCTCCACTCCAGAGGCCCAAACAAGAGCCAAACACTGGACACACTTCATGGAGAGCAGGTTTTGAAAAGGGTTTTTGTTGTTTTTTTTTTTTTTTTTTTTTTTTTTTTTTGAAAATGCTCAACCTCTCATTTCCTCTCTGAGGAAAAAGCGAAAAAGACACAAGGGAGAGAGGGAGGAGGGGAGAGAGAGGGAGAGGGAGAGAGTGTGAGAGAGAGAGAGAGAGAGAGAGAGAGAGAGAGTGACAAGAGAGTGATAAGAGAAACCGAGAAAAGAGTAAGAGAAAGATACTGAGAATAAAAAGGTAGAGAGACATAAAAGAGTTACAGAACAGAGAAAAAGATAGAGAGAGGGAGAAACAGACAGAAGAGAGAGTGACAAGAGAAATAGTGAAATGAGAACAAGAGAAACAGCAAGAGAGAGATAGAGGCAGAAAGAGAGAGAGCGAGAGAAAGAGCGAGAAAGAGAGAGCAGGTGAGAGAGCAAGAGCGCGCGAGAGAGAACGAGAGCATTGTCTTGCAAGCCTAAAACTAAACCTCAGAGGAGGCTTAAGGGCTTTAGGCCAGGATAACTTTTATTTTCAGACTCGCAATAAAGAAATTGTGCATGCACACACACACACACAGCCACAATTCAGACATGTTATTTACAAGTATCTATGACCCACATGCAATATGTTTTGAGAATTACCACAAAAATATGTAACACGTATTACATTTGCACTATAGGGAAACCTGCGTGTATCACTTCTCACACTGCTTCATAAAATCAGTGCTGTTAGTTGGATGCGCGTCATCACTATCACTGTCAATCAACCATGCTGACGTTAAAAAGCATGGAGAGAACAAAGTCTGCAATATTTGCTGAATGCGTCAACAGCTTTATTCATGCAAACTTAAATATCATCTGAAGTCATCATACCGTGCTATACTTAAAAATATTAAAACACTGAATGGCATCAGTAGTGCTCAGCACTACTTATGGGTCATTTCAAAGTCTGAGTGCATTTATTAAATGGGCGTTGTTTTTCTCGTTGTTTGTGTTTGTTTTTTTTATCAGATGGAGATAGACTGCTTACCTCGTCAGGCGCTGTGGTTGAGGGCGCTCCCCAAACTTCCTGTAACGAGAGGGAAGGAGAGAGAGAGAGAGAGTGAGTGTGTGTTAGAGAGAGAGAGAACGGACATGAGCATGAGTGAGAGCATGAGCATGACGACTAACCACACCACAAACACAAACAAGTGCATGCACACAAAACACCTGAGAAACCGCCCGAGCCCTGTGAATTGTAGTTACAGAGCACATTCATACATGCAGATGCACGTGCACATGCACACACGTGCAAACACAGCACAAATAAACCAAAAGTGTTTGTCTTCCCTAATTCATGGTAACTGACAAACTCTTCCTCTCAAATATTCCTCACAGTGAATGGCGCACACACACACACACACACACACACACACACACACACACACACACATACACACACATACACACACATACACACACATACACACACATACACACACATTTGCAGCTGCAGCTGCTATAGTGACCTTGGGACTGTTTGGTCACATGACTGTGTGTACAAACACTAACAGGTGGCTCTGACTGCTCTATCTTCCCATCACTCTTCAGTAGCACTGTAAACCTAACCTTGCCCGCCACATTCAAGGACCCAATCAGAACCTGGCAAACAAAGCTCAATCAGCCATGATCGGTCCGAAGCCTGGTAGTCCAGTAAAAGTCACAAATGAAGTCCAAATGAAGACTGCCATTTCTGACAGAACAGATTTTTATATTTTCCATAAAGCTTTGTAACTGGACTCAATAAGAAGCGAATACATGCCATGAGTTCATAGATGTTTCATAAGAGACAACTTAATTTTTTAAAATTACAATGGTACATCAGCAGAAAACCGAAAAAAAAATGTGAACACTGCACTCCAACACTGGCCTATGGTGTCAGACAAGCTATTCTCTAAAGATCAGCGATGGAAAACCCCAACACACTGAGTCAACTTTCCCTCCACATGACATGAAATTTCACGATAGCCAACTTTGGCCCAAATAAGACTGGGGCTTCTTTCTTCTGAACATGTGACTAAATTGTGGAACCACAGATCGTCAAAGCACTGCGATTGTTAGGAAACTGATTGGTTTTCTTCTAAGGTTGCAACATCTTATAGGTAAGCCATGGCTGATGTAAGTTTAGTCATTTCATAACCAGACAGTTCATGACATCATCTACTTGAAAGTATCATGCAGCGTGTTTGCAGTATGCCCTTAGTAACATACGTCAGGCCAAGTGATGCTACGACATAAAGCCTCAGAGTTTGTATTCGACTGTGGGGCATCCTTTGAAGTTCAAGCCATTCAGCGTGACGCTTTAATACTGTGACTGAACTGCACTTGTTGGTCAGTGGACCGGACCGCTGAGGAGGAAAACATCCCATGGTGTGAACCATACTGACTGTATCTTGGCACTAACAGCAAGCTTCAGTCATGTCTTCTGACAAAAACATCTGTTTACATTACTGTTTTACATTTCTTTCAAAAAGTGCTTGGCAGTATTCAGAAAATGTTATATTACAGTATATTCAAATTTCAGTCTTGGATTTCATTATATTTAAAGCTTTTTGAATATATTGAAGCTTTTTTAAGCAAAGCTGGTCCATAAAAATGCACAACTGAAACAGCCTGAAATAGCTGTTCTGTTGTATTCTTACCTGAAAGTAACACTAAAAGGATCCTTAAACTAAGGTTTTTACAATACGAGAAGTTTAATTTCAGTACCGATATTAAGCATAGTGTCACAATCAGCGTGGAATTAAGCAATTTTGTGGCCCTAGCTTATAAAAAAAATAATAATTAAGGTCACCTAAAATGAAGATTTTATATGTGCTATACAGTGATCAGCCATAAATTTATTGTGTAGGAGTCACCAAACAGTTCTGACCCACTGAGGTATGGACTCCACAAGACCTGTGTGTTGTGGTATCTGGCACTAAGACATCAGCAGCAGATCCTGTAAGTCCTAAAAGCTGCGAATTGGGGCCTGTATGGATAGGACTACTGATACGTGTCAAAGTAACATTAATATAAACGCAGAAGAATGCATCAGGGAGCTTTGAGGAACTTTGCGTGTGTTCTCCTCTTAGGATGGACCGCTATCTGAGTGATCCAGAAGTGAGAAAGTCCCCCAACGCTCCAGATTTCTAAAGCCTCTTTTCCCTCCACTCTGTGTTGATCACAAGATCTCCCATGTTAGTGACATAAAAGGTTAGTAATTCACTGGTTTGAGATTTCTTTACAGATTTGTGAAAGCTTGAGGGATAACTTTAAAGTGTGAGATTTAGAAACCCTGCATAATGAACAAATAAGGCTCAATGCTAAACAAACTTTGAACAAAAACTTTGCAACCCATCCACGTCATGAGATGAATACAGGTGAAGTTAGTACGTTAAAGATTTTCTTTTTTAAACCTATTGATGTGAGGCTCACAAAAACCAAATACAGAACTATAAAGGAAAAAAGAGATACTTTGCACAACAGGAACCAGAATTGATTTAGTGTAGCATCACAGCGCCTTCTTCATCTGTTATCAATCAATGACAGCCAGCTGCTAAAACACATAACGCTGTTTATTACAATTAACGATTCTGCCGAGAAGACCTATAACTATAACTGATAGCATCTTGTCCTAATAACAAGAGACACAAGCGAGCGACAATGACAATCAAAATGCTACCGCTGTGATTCCCAAAGCCGTCTAAACCAGCTGCAAACTGTAGAGCTCCGTTCTTGATGGACGCCCTGTTTCTATTATTGTTGCATTGAATTGCGCTAATGTTCCACCTGAAATATTAGCCAAAATACTGCAGTTAAGCAGCCGCCTTTCATCCAAACAGTTCAAATCTATTAGGTGGACACTACTTAGCCATATGACTTTCCCTCTAATGTTCATTAACATATCCAAATATGGACATAACTGTTTCTTCTCTGATGTGAGCGACAGATATTGCATTCAAATATGTAACACAGATGTAAAATGTCTCCTATTCTCTCCAGCTACTTCTCGACATGTATTAGGATCACTGCAACTGAAAACTGTTCACTATCACAGTGTTGCTAATACTGGTCACCTAGCAATGGTATAAATCACCTAGCACTAATTTCAAGCAACATTTTATCCTTATAGACACAAAATATGTGTCACTGTGATTAATCAGGTTTGGCGTGTCTCCTGCAGGTGAACCCCATGACGCATCTCATATAGGGGTGCCCCCTTCTGGGGCTCCTGCTAAATTCACAGCAACTTTGAGCCCTGTTAGGCGGCTGTCTGGAGACAGGAGGGTTTAAAATAGAAGAGGAGAGAAAAATCGATGTCTGGATCTTTGCGCTGCAGCCTCACTGGGCCGTAGGGAGTTAGGGCAGGATCTCCGAGTCACGCTGGCCCTGCCACGAGATTGGAGAAGCCCACAGCTGGCCGCAAGCACCACCAGCAACAAAAGTCAAGAGCCACACCACCATCTATACTGTTACAATTACCATGTACTTACCCTAGATAGTTAACACCCTGTAGATGTGTGCATTATGTTCATTTAATTTCAAGTAACCTAAAGATTGTAGTTAAAATCAGCACTTCTGATTTTGGCCAGTTTTGCTAAATCAAAGCTGGAATTTAAGCCAGAGGTGGTATTCATATCCAAGGCCAACACACCACACTTGGAATCATGTGCTCTGAACAAAAGCTAACCTCCAATGCACATCTTTAACCACTTTCACTACATCTAGATTTTTTAAAAGACCAAATTGCAAATTTCCCACTTGTGGGACTAATAAAGGATTATCTTATCTTATCTTATCTTAAATAACATCAAATTGGAAAAAAAAAACTGATTGGGGAAAAAACATGCAAAGCCCTGTAATTCCAAAAACACTGTAAAAAGATAAACTAGGAAGTCTTTAAGAGCAGAATAATTAGATTTAATAGATTAACTGTGACAGGACTGACATACTTGCACCAATATTTCAGATATATATGCAGATGTATATTACACTGGGGGCTGAAAAGACTAGTTGGTCAGTGTAGGCAGCAGCTGGATAGACAAAGGCTAGTCTCTCTGCTAAACGCAGAGCACTTGCAGAAATACTGTAATCAGTTTTAAACCATTTCACTGCAGACTGCACAAGGCCGTGCTGAAATACAGCTTTGTAAGTCAGACTGGGCAGGTTTCAAGAAACCCGGACTCTGTTCAGGAAATGCTAACTCTGATAACAACCAAAAACATTATGCGCAATGTTAGCTCAACCATATCATGCTTACATTAAATAAAGTGGAGTACCAGTTGGTAAACTAAATTCAGGAGTAATGCAGGCTACAACAAAATAGTGGATGTGTTTTCTAGTGAAAAGGTCTATGTCCCTATTTGCCATTGTATAATGCCAAGCATAATGTTTCATTAGAGGTGAGATTCCGAGAGGTGTGGTGATTTCAGCGATTTACATCATACAGTCTGCACTTTGCGGAGAAGGTGTCTGAGGCTGAAGCTTAAACTCTTCTGCAGCACACATCTAAATCAGCTGCCGCTAGTTCCTACTAGCAAGTTACTGCTGCAAAACACTTTTCTCTACTGTCCTGAACAATTCTCAAAAACCTCCTAATATACCCATTCGTAAAATGTAAAAACTGGGACTAAATCCACCTGCCTCAGCATTACAGAAAACTACAATATTTATTAGTTAAGGATTATACAATTTAAAAAAATAATAAAAAATATATCAATGTGCAGTTTTAATTATAGGCCAAATCTAAGCATCAGTTTGATCCAGACAATTTTTTATATCTTCCAACATTGATATGATTCCGTTATCCCTGTACATGCCCTGTGACTGCACAACTTTATTTTAATTCATTTGTATACTATTCGTATTCTCCATTTCCATTCACATAAACAATAATTTCACCAAGACAAATTCCGAACACGTGTCAGTTCACAAATAAAGTGATTCTGATGGATTCTGCACAAATTCCTTTGAGCAACTCCTGCAGCAAGAGATTATTTTTGAATACCAAAATGTGTAGTAATTGTAGACACAAAAACTGGTGCTGAACTGTTTTTGTGGCTATGCACAGCAAAACAAAAATGCTACATCTTGGTAAGTGTATGAGGTGCCAGACAAAGACATTTTGAGGGTCACGATGAAAAGCTGTAAAGACGAGGGACAAAGACTGTGAAGTAGAAGGGGATCAGGCACGTGTGGAGGAGAAAAGGGGAAAGATAACAGGGACAAAGAGGCGATTAGAGAGAACGAAACAGGGAGAAAGGAGGAGAATAAAGCAAGACTGAGCAGAGAAAAAAGCTATAGAGATGAAATCGGAGAGAAGAAAGAGCGTGAGAGAGATTGTGAAAGCGAGAGAGAGTAATCGAGAGACAGAGAGAGAGAGAGAGAGAGAGGACGTGTGTGAGAGGGTGTGTAAGTAGAATAATTATAGAGCTAGAGATCAATAAGGTTCCCACAGTGAAACGCTGATGTTTGAGTGGATAATGGATTCCAGCCTGTTCCAGGCAGCTCAGGCACATGCTGCTGCTGTAAAGCCCTCATTCAGGGGTCCATCCGGGGGGAGACATGGCTCAACAACCTTTCTCTACCCCAAATATCCACACCATTATCAACACCAACCAACACGGCACATATAATCATCAAATTTCTTTCAAACACAAACTCACAAGAAGTTGGTATGGACCCACAACTTAAAAAATTAAAACACAGATGTTATAAAAAAAAAACTATATTGAGAAGGCATCACATTTATATATATACCACTTGTTACAATGGCACCTGTCAAAGGGTGGGATATATTAGGCACCAAGTGAACAGTCAGTTCTTGAAGTTGATGTGTTGGAAGCTGGAAAAATGCGCAAGCATGAAGCCTGAGTGACTTTGACGAGGGCCAAATTGTGACAGCAAGAAGACTGGGTCCTGACATTCATGTGGCAGTTACTTTGGCACATAACACCAACCTACACACAGCTGCAGAACAAGTACACTCTTTCATGGACACGGTATCACCTAATGGCAGTGGCCTCTCACAGCACGAGAATGCGCCCTGATACACTGCAAAAAATATTCAGAAATAGTTTGAGGAAAATGACAGAGAGTGTTGACTTGGCCTGCATCTGTGGGATGTGCTGGACAAACTAGTTCGATCCACAGAGGCCCCAAATTGCAACTTCCAAGATGCAACTTACACCTATGTTTTTGTGCCATATGCAACAGCATACCTGTAGAGGTCTTGTGGAGTCCATGCCTCGACGGAGCTGTTCTGGTGGCCTGAGGGGAACCCACACTGAATATTAGGTAGGCAATTTTAATGCTACAGCTGATCAGCATATATCCATCTTTTCAACACATCACTTGCCACACCCATTCATGCTGAGGCTGTAAGTAGTGTTTCAGCTTGAACTGCCTTTCTGAATGAGGCACAAGAGCAGCCAACTGAAACAGGCTGTTCAATTATATCAGCCTTAAGTGCACAGTAACGAAAACGGGGCCAGGTTTACCAAATTCCAGTATCGAAGTATTCAGTCTTTTCAGGGTAAACTTGCATGCATGAGCAAATCTGCTGATCAGCTGTCTAAACTACCTTTTATAAGCATGATACTGACAACAGCACTTAGCCTGCAATTCACTGTGGTTAGCAAATATACCAACTTCCTGCACTTCATATTGTTTTTTCAGGATTAAGTCCCTCCCACTTCCAGTTTGAAATCTAAAGAACCGCTTAGGAAATCAAGTCAAGGTATCAGTATTGGTATCAAAATAGTGGAAACTGCAAATGGAGACAGACAATGACTTTGATGTAGGTCTTACCAAATCATTCTCAGTTATAAAAGCAACTACACAAGAGTCACATTAAATGAAAAGCCAATCAGCAGTAACCAAAGATAAAACAGTAAAGTGTAAAGTGACCATTTGTCATACGTGAACACGGTTTCTGAACACCACAGCACACCGTGTGAACACGAAATTCTTCCTCTGCATTTAACCCATTCACCAAGTGAAACAGGAGGCAGCCAGGAACACAGCACCCGGGGAGCAGTGTGAGGGGACGGTGCCTTGCTCAAGGGTACCTCAGAGGTAACACTAGCAGTCCTGGGATTAGAACCCACAACCTTTTGGTCACAGGGCCAACTCCCTAACCACTAAGCCACCAGCTGCTCCAGCTGGATCTGGATCTGGATAACAACACTTTGTCAATTTGCACAGCATCATGATCCAACTAACAAAGAGACACTGGTCACAGAATCTGCTAATCAAATGCCAAATGTGGACAATAGGCACTGGCAAAAGAAAGAGTAGAACACAAAGCTAAAACCAAACAATACAACAGAATTAAACCAGAAAATGCTTATGCCAAGTTTCAGTAACGACTGAGTGTTTGTGAATCCAACAATGCTGGAATGTAATGGTAGAGTTGCTGTTCAGAAACCGTTTCTTTCCAAGGATAACACACAAAGCCTGGTGTAAGAACTCCTGAACCCCTGAGCACAGGATAAATGTTATGTACTCCACTGTTGCCCTTCATCATTTGTTCTACTTCCAGATATATTGAGGTTTAGAGAAGAATCTAATGGCAAATTCTGCCATTCATTAAACACAGAGGTGAAGATGAAGACATCCACCTTTTCATCCCATACAGAACTGGAAGCTTTTCTGTAGGAGTCAAATTTCACATTACACTCAGTTTTGAGCTTATATGATACAGCATTCCAAGCAATGAGTTGAAGGGAAAGGGTGGCTTACAGGCACTTCAGATGAATTAAGTCATTCCTATGTATTCATTATCAAAAATATGCATTTACGCTTCCAAATGTGCTACAACAAATATTTTAGCTTCAGCCAAATGCATGTTACTACATATTTACTACTTGAAGGTAAAAGAACCACCCATATGAAACAAGATGGGATTTCGAGTCTCGAACCAGTGACAAAACTCAAGTGTTCCTCAGCTCAGCTTTGAGCAAAAAAATAACAATGAAAACAAGTTGGGGTCTGTTCAGACTTGGTATGTTCCGTTCGTTTTGACTGAAATCTGGTGTCTAGACCAAACAAGTGGACTGAGACCCCCTGAGAAGTTTGGTCACAGTTTGCTTTCAAATGAACTCTGGTGCAGTTTGTCCACATAACTGCTTTGGTTTGTGCACAGGAAAACTTTAATGCTGTTCTGACATTTGCATGTGGATCATCTTTCCATAAGCTCTGCGTCATAATTATAGAACGGATGGCTAATGCACGTTAACACATGGCTTCCTGTGTCTTATTGCTCTAGAACATCACAAGACAGATAAAACAAAATGAACGGAAAACCAATGAGCTCAGGTACATCATTGTGGCTCAATGTGGTGTAAATGAAGCACCAGTGACCGTATCCAATCCACACTACCTCCAACTCTCCATAACTGCTTCAGGTGTTTCTTTTTTAAATTAAACAGTTTTACAGAAAGTTTAAAACTTAACAGCATGAACAGCAGAACCATTTGTGACTCAATTGTGAAATTCAAAATTGACCACTGTTAGTATGAGAGAAGAGTCTCTAACAGGTTCTGCTCTGCAAACAATAGCTTATAGAGAGTTTAGGAAATCATTATAAAAACAGTTTAGAACAGGAGGGCATGTGATTAGACTGGGAGTTTAGGGAGTTTAGGCTCCACTCACGTCCACAAGTGGAAATAGTCGACATCAAGAAAGAAGTCACGTCAAGCTGGCAAGGCTTGTGTTTAGACGGACGCAAGACGCTCTGCAACACCGAGTAAAATGGAAGCGTATTCCATCAGACAGATGCCTAAAACCCTCCAAATTGTTTATTGTTGTTATTGATTTTTAAGGAAGATTCTGAGATCAGAATTAAGGTGCTCATTCCTGAAAGTGTATATGCTCTGTGAGACAGACGACTAAACATATAGTTGGTTATTATTACTTTTTTAGGGAGACTATGAGATGAGCATTCAGATACTTATTCAAAGTCTGTGAAGTGCTATTTGGAGGCACGTATCGAAAAAAGTTGAAAAAGGTGTCCTAGATTTACAAAGTATAGCACGTTTGGAGATGCAAGTCTAGCACAGCTGTTGTGTCCTGAGACAATAATTAAAACATCAGCATCAACATCTGCTCCATCAGAAGGAAGACTAAGAAAACTTCAAATGTTATTGTTTGGGTATGGAAATTTAGCAAAAACCTAACAATCCTGCAGATTAAATCTAATCTAAAATCTGTGCAGCACTAAATCCAGTTAAACAGGAGTAGTTTTACTCCTTGTAATGAAACAAGCAGATAAAACTATCATAGTGTCTACCACTATGTTTTAAGAGGTGCGATTTTTTTTAGAATGAGTATTTAGGTACACTAGCAACTATTCAAAGCCTTTAAAATGCTGTTCAGGCCAGATTTACAAGTCACGTATCAGAAATGAGTCCACATCAACTGTTTTCCATCCTGGAGCTTCTGGAGAATCTTTTTCCACTCACATTGTAGCAAGTTTGAAGAAATCAGGCTACTCTTGGCTTTACTTGAGGTCCTAAGAACAAACAGTCCTTCCCTCTTGCTTCTCTCTGCTCCCTGTCTCTCTTACACACACACACACACACACACACACACACACACACACACACACACACACACACACACACACACACACA
>JBBPCZ010000012.1:12367792-12384155 GCA_037974445.1 Brycinus macrolepidotus
ACACACACACACACACACACACACACACACACACACACACACACACACACACACACACACACACACACAAAAAGGTGCTGATCAGAAAGTGAAAAAAAGTGCAAAGATGGCAGCTGGAGCCATTTCCTGTTTGTTCAGTGAGGTCATATGTTGAACCTGTCCTTCTCTGTCTCCACTCGTGTTTGTCCAACACAGCCCACGACTGTCCTCCAGGGAAAGTCTTAGCAGTTAAGAGCTTCACACAAACAGTATGCAGTCAGAGAACAGTGCTGGGTGACTCTTCCCTGAGGATGTCGCTCACTCTCTCTCCCTCTCTGATCATGGACACTTCTGCAGTCATGATCGTAATGCAAGGAAAGTTGAAAGGGAAAAGGGGACAAATGGCAGCCGGCGACTATTCCCTCGCTTGAACACTTCTGTGAGGAGCTCAATAGAGGAAAGGGAAGTTCTGTCGGAATTGTGTTTTAATCTGTTTTTCTGCACATTATCCATTTTTGCTTCCTTCCCCCTGTTTTTCCCCTCTAATACTCCATCCCATAGCAATCAGAGGGAAAAGTCCCAATAACTCAGGAGGATTAAATGAAGGGTCGACCAATATGTTTTTTCAGGGCATATACTGAAAAATAATCAAGCAGACTGATAACTGATACACATTTGTAGTAAAAATGAAAATCTTGGTGTCAAATTTTAAAATAAACTCCAGATAATAACAAAACTCACTCCCGTAATGTTACTAGGAGTGGTGGTTTGAGACTCAGTATGACCAGCTCTGGTAAATAACAGGAAAGAAATAATGTTATAGCCCATCAATTTTGTTGCTAGTCAGCTGACTAAATTATTGATCAACAAACGAACTTGTTGACATTTGCTATCGATTGTACGTTATCGCCACAAGACTCAAAATTAGCTTGTTATTATGACCATTGGCTTCCTAGAAGATAAAAATACCAACTCGTAGGGGCCAACAATGTTATGTTCACAGTACGGTAGATAAATAAGTTCCAACTGCACTGGCACCAACATTACTCAATGAACTAGCTATAGCGACATAAATAAACTCTCTTATCTTGTTACCGTTAATGTTAATCACTGCAACCAAAATGCATTTTTCAGTGTAACTGGGGACCTGGTAGGGCTGGTCCAAATAAGTTAAATATTCAAGTGTTCATTCATTACGTCAGTTTTCATTTCTATGCTCGGTGCATTTACTTGAAGGATGTCATGAGAAATAAAACTTGTCATACCTGTTATGTTAGTAATGTTAAGTAATGTTAGTTAAAGTGCATAACTTCCCCTACAAACTCACCACTTTACTCTGAAAGACTAAAGCAAGAGAAGTTCATTAAGTGAGTGATATTAAAATTGCAAACAAGGTTTAGACGAGGACAAACAGTCAAATTCCGGTTATTGGTTTGGCACTAATGATTGATAAACTCCTTTGGACCCGCAGAGCCAAGAGACAGAGATAATCCAAAATAGCAGCACAGTTAATTGCAAAATCTATACAAATTTAGTATCAAACATGGAACAAATTTGCCAAGTCACATCCTTACCAAAGTTAGAAAGCCAAAACTGGCTTCTTGTTTTTGGTTTCTCCTTAAATGGTGCACCATTATGTTGTTCCCAGCTGGAACCAGAAGCAGTTCTTTTCAGTGAGAACTGTGGGCAATTCATTTTACAGTTTACAGAGGAAGCAGAATGCGATGGAGAACGCAATGAATAATTCTTCAGGAACAAAAAAAAGAACATCCAGTGGTCAGCTGAGGAAACAAAGAGTTTGGTGGCGATTTGGTAACCCTTCTTCTGTTGTGCAATGTCCTCCGTTGATGACGTGTCCTCGATTACAACGGTGCCGCTCAAACTGGTGAAAATGCAGCCTGGTTCAAAGAATCCTGTACGGTACTGCATCAGACCCAAAGCACGATGTTCTTAAATTATTTTTTTTTTTTTACTGGCAACCGAAAAAAAAAAAATACAGATACTGATACTGATGATCATTAAAATGCTGAATATCAGCTCTGATAATCGGCCAGGCCAATTATCTGTCGACCCCTAGACTAAATATTAAGACAGTCACAGCAGAAACAAATCAATAAATATTTAAAGCACTGCACTCTACATTTTAGGCTAACGCAGGCTATAGCAGTTGTGTTTGTTAAACTCATTGTACTTGGTTGTATTTACATTATTCAAAACACTTTGGAACAAAGAATTTAATATTAGAAAATGATTTAATAATCCAAAAGAAGACAACTGTTGTGCAATTTGTAAATCAATATTTCTGTGCACTGTATGACAGTGATGAGCTCACAGGGCCACATAATCATGCCTCCTACAGAGAAGAGGATATCTAACCCAAGGTCATGAAACTGGCACAAGTCTAGCAGTCGCTGTGGGTGTTGACTAGCAGAGCGTCTATATTAAGTGATAGTAGGGGAAACACTCTCCCTTTTCCAAAAGGAAATAAGAATGATATAATGATTTCACAAGCCAAAACTCTGGCCGGATGAGCATTTCCTACATCAATACTGGGTTCACGTCAGTCCTCGGTGGAATCGTTTGGTTTCAGCATTACACAGATGAAAATTGAGTGGAAAATGTTGTGTAGGATCTTGAGCTAACAGTCCATTAGAAACGGAAACTTTAATGAAGCACAAAGTCCAAATGAGTAATTTTAGATTCATGTGTCTAAAGCTCTACTCAGCAAGGATATTGGATATTTCAGGGAGGCTAAGTGTAAGTGTTAGATCATGTTATTGATCATTTTAAGCACAGTTCAGGCAGCTGGTGGCCTGGAGGTTAGGGAGTTGCCCCTGCAATCGGAAGGTCATGGGTTTGAATCCCAGGACTGCCAGTGGCACCACTGAGGTACCCTTGGGCAAGGTACCGTCCCCACACACTGCTCCCCGGGCGCTGTGTCACTGGCTGCCCGCTGCTTCACTTGGTGAATGGGTTAAATGCAGAGAACAATTTTGGGCTGTTCACACTGTGTGCTGCAGTGTGTTCACATATGACAAATAGACACTTTACATTTACACTTATTGTTTCATAATCACCCCAAAGACAAAATTCTTGTTTCTCCATAGTCTTTTATCAAAGTGTAGTAACTTTTATGCATCTGTAAATGCCTTCTGGTGTGTGACATGTTGTACAAGGGGCAGGGAAAAGTTTTACCAACAATCCCATAGCATATCTTTAACTTCATGTCCGGCTACATGTACATGTCTCAGTTATGCTGGCTGGTAGGTTTACAGCAGGCGACTGTTCACAGGCAGCACTTTGTCCCACTCCTCGCTGAATGCACTCTCGCCCTTTCTCTGGAGCAGCTATAAAATCTGAACTTACCAGTTATTACAGTTTATTTAGCCATTCTTCATGTTAACATGTTAACAAAACTTTCTACCATGCTGTGAAGCAAGTACACTTAAATAGACACCACTCTCCCTCATGCACATTTAGCTAGTTTCACTTATCTTGCACAAAGATTCATTTGAATGTCAACCGGACAGTAATCCACACCCAACAATAATTTCCCATCCAAATATCCCGTTTCACTGGAAAACACGTCACATTAAAGAAGAAAAGCGAATAACGATTCCCCATTCAGTCTGTCTTTAACAAAGCTGCACAGCAAGCTCACAATTTCTGAGCACACCGACCGGTCTGTATGGCTTATTCGTATGGGGCACCTTGAAATTACAGCTCAGTCTCAGAATACAAGCTGGATCAAAAGATGAATACCGGTGAATACCAGTATGTCTTTACAATACGTTGAACGTGGCAGTTCACAGATGAACTGGTTGTGAATAAACTAGGCTTCCGACACAGTTCACAGATGAGCAGGTTGTGAATAAACTGAGCTTCTAAGATTAATACTAACAATAATACACAAGAGCTAAAAGAACTCATCCTCCTCCTGATTCACTTTTTTCAGGACCAAGTTGAGACCTGACTTATGAGTCACAAGATTGAGGCCGTTTTTTACATTTTTGTAAGCAAGTCTCAGCTAAGCCAATTTGAGGCTCAAGTCTGATTTATGTCATCCACACCCACAACTGCAGACTACGGTGTCAAAAGTGCCGACCATTCAAGCCAGGAACTGCACTGTTCCTGTGCAAAAACAGCCCAACAACGAGTCGGCGTATTTATGAAATGCTCAAAAGACAATTTCTGTCATGCTAAAGCTTTGTTTTTTCATTGCTAACTAAGTACAATGATTTGCAGTTGATGCTATTTTTGCCAACACTCAGTTCAGTTCACTTACTTCAGTTTCAAGTGTCTCAAGTTTTCCAAATTTTGGGAAGCCAGTCAAAATCAAATAATTTTATGAGACATGAAGAAGCACACTTGGCTGCTTTTTATTACTTCATGACACACAAGCAAACAGCAACCAACATTCAAAATCTCACTTTAATCTGAGACACAGCTAACAAAAAAGGGGGAACTGAGAATCCTTGACCAACTGAAATCTGTGAGAGGGGAATGTGCAAAACTCACAATAAGATGCACACACCCATATCATAAAACGCTCCAACAAACTTAAAACACAAGACTAGAGGTTTGAAAGTGGCAATCTGACGCTATACGCGAGACACATGCGTCTGAGAAACGCCAAAATAAAACAGAATGATCCAGTAAAGGATGTCAGAGTTATCAAGTAATCTAATCTTGTCTGGCATTCTCTTTCGTCTGTTCATTTCATCACATCCTGCTGTAGGGTTCTTTACTGTAAAAAGAATCATGTGAAATTTCAGTGATTTGACCTCTTCTGAATTTACATTTGGTCATTTGAGGATTTTTTTCCACAAGGCACCCTACGAAGATCTATAAGCAGCCAAGGTACATCCTTGAAGGCCATTAATCCAAGTTCTGTTAATGCTTTCTCCATTCCCTTAGCCCAAAAAACTGAATTGTAACAAAAGCATTAATAATAAACCATCAAGCTACCCAGTGTAATTCAACTGGATAAGAATGTCAGATTTCAATAGGGCTTTACCAGGCTCATCGCTATCTCCTGTGTCTCTCTTCTCTTGGCACCAGGCTCTGTGGTATCCTGTTGCTTTCACCCTTGTTGATGACAAACAGCTACCTAGTGCTCTTCAATGAGTCAGAGGTGAACACTGTATGTAAAAGAAAAGACATCTGCAGTCTCTCTTACACTTCTACATGTCTTTCAACATTGCAACTGAAAAAAAGTCAGTGCAGATCACCCAGGGGCTTAAGTCAGTGACAGTATCAAAAACAGACAGGAGTGGATTAGAAGTAGGGATAGCATTTCAGAGCCTTGGGGGAGTTTCTTCAGAGCCTAAAACTGTAATTACCACCACTGAATGATTCAGAAAATAGATATATAATGTGAAGATAAAGAGATAAGGGCACTGATGCGAAAAAATGTATTTTATAAATGTGTGAAGAGGAATAGGTGCATGAAGTTAGTGTAAAAGTACAAGAACGTCAACGACAGTGTGGCGGGCAGTATTAAGTTAGAAGCACATCCTGTCTGTCAGGCGCCTGGAGGCAGGAGGTTAGATTTCTGAGAACTAACTGTAATGACTACATTTACATTAGAGGCTTATTGAGAAATACCATCTTCCTGATGTCACTCAACAATAAGCACACAAGAGGCATTTATATGGCGTTCAGAACCTGATCATGAAGAAAACCTAATGGAACTAGGATGTTTGTCTCGCATTATCAAGAAATATGTTATTACATCAGTGATAATTAGACCAACACTAATAGTCTAAAACAAAATGCATACAAAATCAAATCTTCTATAAAATGAGCATCAGGGTCAGCACTGTCAGCTACATTAGTAATTAAGTAATCTACCAATTACTTTAATGGTTAATCAGTTTATTTTTTAAACAAAGGGCCTAAACAATAAAAGACTGAGTATATACAAAACACCATTTGATAGATAAACAGAGGATGTTTTAAAAGTAAATAAAATATATACACTGCATTGCAATAAAGCATGTGAATGGGTGCTTCCATAAGGCTCTGTTTCTAAAAAGAGACAGGAGAATGAAAAAATTTAAAATTTATCATGTAAAATAACTAGCCTAAACACTGACGAAGTTATTGGACTAGTCAAGTTTAATTCAGTAATCCTGACAGTCTTGGAAGAGTCTTCTGGAATACAAAGTGCCTGTTTTAGAAGAGACCCAGCCATAAGGAAAGACCAATTTGTTCCAGGTGGATTGCCCCTGCTGTCGTCACTTAGGGGGGAAAAAGTGGGCCAACACTGATGAAGAATTCAGCCATAGTCCCCAAAGTGTTTGAAAGACTTATCACTTGCAGAAAAAAATAAGCATGCTTCAAAATGTAAAATGAACCCCTTCCATTACAACCCGTCTAGTGAAATTTTGCAGGGAAGAGCGTGGTTTGGCCAGCGCTGTGACAACACGTGCCAGTCAGGGAAAACACCATCGCACTGCTGAGGGAGAGCAATTCATTTAAACAAGCCCGTCTGCCAACCGCCCAGGAAACCTGGATTACACTCAGTGGAGAAAGAAAGGAGAGGAACAACGTGCATAAGAGCGAGACAGAAAGTAAAGGAACAACAACGGGTAGAACTGCTTCAGTATCACTAAACCAACTGTTTCCATACTGTTGCTGTTGGAAATAAAACCTTCTATCTCCAGAACAGCAACTTTACAGGAGCAGGAAAAGCATGCTGTTGTCTTTTAATGCAAAGCAAAAAGAGTTAGTCTGAGCAATTGTGGACCATTTCTATTGGTTCAGTCATCACTGGGGTGGGGGTAAAAAAAAAAAAATACAAAAACAAAAACAATGAAAAAGCAACTGTCATTTTCAATTATTGTAAAAAAATATTTGAAAAAGACAAAAATAAAGATAAAAAGTTTTGTCCCGACAGTGACAATTTACCCTTTCTTGGGCTGACCAAATGCATTTTTGTGAAAAGACGTGACTTATCCTGAGTGAATTACACTTGGTTCCTTGGGGTTTCCTGGACGGTCTGATTGATTTATGGTTGTGCATTCAAGGGTATGTTTCTATAGTATTTAAGGATAGTAAATCAATCAAATCAAATCTTCAGGGCAATTTCTATTATTCATTGTACCTTTCAGACTACTTCACTTACACTCAAAAATAAAGGGGTCAGAAAAGATTTTTTGCACACTGCCATAGGAAAAAAAAAAAAAAAACACACACACTTGGCAATCTAATGGGACTCTCAGACATCCCTTTTGCTCTGCGCCTATGTGTTGCGAGTTGGGTTGAAGCAGAACGACTACCTGGGTCCAGACCAATTTTGAGAAGCTCTGCTTTAGAGAACCATTTTTGTTAATAAGACATATGAGCATTAAGAACCTTTTTAGAGCTTAAAGAAGCTCCACATAATATAAAGTTTCTAAGAAGGACCCTTGAACCAGCAAAGAAACTTTACATTATGTGAAAGTTCTTTAAGGCTTTACAAGGTTCTCTTCACACTCATAAATCACTTGATTCTTTAGACAACCAAAAATATTGGGACACACCTCTTAATTACTGAATTCAGGCGGCCCCTTCTTAATGCTTCATTCTTAATGCTTCAGCATACCAAGACATCTTGGACAACGCCATGCTTCCAACTTTGTCAACACAGTCCTTTTCTATTCCACCTTGACTGTGCCCCAGTGCACAAAGCAAGCTCCATAAAGACATGGTTGGATAAGTTCGGTATGGAAGAACTTGACTGGCCCACACAGAGCCCTGACCTCAACCCCATCCAACACCTTTGGGACGAACTGGAACGGAGATTGTGAGCCAGGCCTTCTCGTCCAACATCAGTGCCTGAACTCATAAATGCTCTACAGAACGAATGGGCACAAATTCCCACAGAAACACTCCACAATCTTGTGGAAAGCCTTCTAAGAAAAGTTTAAGCTGTTAATATAGCTGCAAAGGGAGGGGCCAACTCCATATTGAAGTCTATGTATTTGAATGCAATGTCAATAAAGTCCCTGTTGGTGTAATGGTCAGGCATCCCAATACTTTTGTCCATATAGTGTATATAAGTAGAGATATATAAGTAAGAAGTAGGATGTACAGTCAAACACACTGCCTTGTTTTGGGGAGCAAAACAAGACGTGGCTAATGTCTGCCCTTAAATGCCCTTAAATGCCCCCCACCACTGCACCAATAGCATAAGGGTGGAGCATGCTGGAAAAGGAAAAAGCTTGGTTGGTTCTGTTTTGCTTGTTAGGCTGGGTCGACTTGGGTCGTCCAGGCTGGGCACATATGGTCGGGCCCAGAGCACCAGCTCCTTGCTTGTCAAGGGGATATTTTAATGACAGGGAAACGTCAAAGAAAACTCCTTTTCCCTCTCTCTCTTTCTGACCACTTCCAACATCAAGCAGAGCGCATAGACGCTCCATATGGGCCATTATGGAGAGCCGTTTTGCTGTTGGCTGCTCGCCTAAAACAATCATGCATGCATATGCACACACTCATCTCAATGTGTATGCTTTCAGCACATCCTAGACACACTAGACAAAAACAGAAAAGTGAGAGAGAAACAGGCCTTTGAATGTTTGGCAATGTGACCAGAGACAGTCTATTTACTCGTCTGCCTCGTGCCAGAGACAGAAAAAAAAAGAAAAGAAAAAAAAAGACTTTTATCCTTTTGGTTTTCGGGTGTTATGTACACACACCTTAAGCATACACTGGATTCGCTTCAGCTGGCCATCATGTACAGACTTCCTCTGGCAGGAAGCGAGCCAGTTTTGGCCCAGACAAAATGAGATACAACATTAGAACATGGTATCTGGGGGGGCGGGGGGGGGGGTATAGAAAACCAATGTTACTGGTGCAAACTGGACTGAACTAGATGGAATCATTCAATTTTAATGTGCTGGATCTAATTTCACAGTATATAAATGTGAAAAAAGGGATAATACAGCTATTTGCTATTTCAGTATAAAACAGCAAGTGCGATTCAACAGCATCTTTAGGAAGTATGAATCTCACCACCAGCTATTTTACTTCACTATTTTCTACAGCACTTCTTCCACAACTGTGTGCACTGCCTCACAAATCAAAAGAGGTCTTAAGAGGTAATTTCACACAGACAGATGGATAATCATAGGTGACACTCCACTTAACACTTTGAGACAGCAACTATACTTACTCTTTTCAAATCAGTCACCAAAGTTGTATATAATAACTCCCAGCTGGAGGGTGATAGTCAAATAAGTGACACTAAGAGAATAAATAGCTAGGATTGGAACTTGATATCACAAAATTTCAGGCACAGTTTGGATGTGTAAATGAAGAGGCAAATCCCTAACTGGCCAAACTAATTGAAAATTCCCACCGCAGAAAATAGCCGATATGTTAAAAGCTCTGAGGCATAATATACAATGCTGTATCATCCCAGACTGTGACATAAAAACATGCCTCTCTGCAAAATATCAGTCCATTTTTTCTAATAAGTCATATTATATCTTAGAATCCATGGGAAAACACAGAGCTGTTGAAAATCCTTCACTGCAGTGGAAGAAAGATGCAAACCTTTTCTGTCTACTACTCGTCTCTCTATTGCTTGTCTCTCTGACCTTTTAACCTCCGACAGCCAACTTCTAAAATGTCTAACACATCTATACCCAGTTTGATTACATTTATTTGTTTAGTCCAGGTAAGGTGTGGATGATATAGTCAAATTGCATCACAATAACTGAAGACATAAAACATGATACGCATTACAAGATTAAATTTTTGTGAGATTTGGTAAGTTGAAACAGACAAAAAAAGAACCAGTGGTGCCACATAAAAAAGTACACAAATAAAGTAATGCTTTATTTAACTATTTTCAACCTTTAACACACTGTGTTGCTTTCAATCAAATTAAACAGAGCCCATCATTTGAATGAAACATGCAGCTGGTCAGTCTTTTTTAAGAATTCTTTGATGATATTCACAATACGCTCAAAACTACATATAGTCACTCCATCGCCCAGTCCAGGTGTTCTGTGTGAAGGTGGAATAAAAAAGGAATTAGCTGGCTGAAACGTAGCCTTATTCTAAAACAGTGATAATCTTCTAATTACACAAAGTGCTACCCTACAGCGCTCCCTTTAACCTTACAGAATGAATGTAGGCTCTCATTGCAAATCCTAATTCTAATTTTGACCACTACCACACAGGCTGTAATTGGAAGGGTGGCCTTTTTTGCTGAAGATGAATCATCTACTTGCGCAAGGCTCTTTAGTTAAAAAAGGTGATGAGCATTTCAAGAAATGTTGTGGTTGAATACACAAACATAAAAGAAAAAGTGAGTAATCGATTACTCAGAAATGAAAAACGATCAGTCTGACATGCATGTGAAACTTACAGTGTGCTTTATTTACAGCTTTAACAAAAAAAAGTACACGAATAATAATACAAAAATAAATGAATAGAATAAATGAATCAAAGCCCACATTAAAGTAAATAACCTTAACTTAGCTGGGGCAGCTGGTGGCGTAGTGGTTAGGGAGTTGCCCCTGCAATCAGAAAGTTGTGAGTTCGAATCCCAACACTATTAGTGTCATCACTGAGGTGCCCTTGAACAAGATACCGTCCCCACACACTGCTCCCCGGGCGCCCCTCGTTGGTGGCAGCCCACTGCTTCACTCGGTGAATGGGTTAAATGCAGAAAAAGTTTCACGCTGTGTGGTGTGTTCACGCGTGACCATAAGGTGACACTTTACTTTACTTTAAATGCCAGCTAGGCAGCAGAAACAAGCGCTCGTTGGTTGTGCGATTTCAGTTCTGTTTGAAGCAGTCAGAAGCATGGCATCACTAGTCAAGTTGTTGTTTACGTAAGTGCCTGATTCGTCAATTACTTAAATACTCTTCTTAAAGAAGGTTTCGAGGGAGTATTACAGATAGAAAGTCTAAAGGCAGAGGACTGAGACCCTTAATGGATAAACTGGCCTCTCAGAATATGACTCTTAAGTCCTTGCACCCTCGACGACTCATCCCCTCTCTTTCTTAAAAAAAGAAATTAGCTGAAATGAAAAGATGACTCATCCACACTAGAGGAAAAGCCTACAACAAAACAGCAAAGTGCACGGGGTCAAGCATCGCATGGACACTGTCAACCCCATCATGTTGGGTCCACAGGACTCCTAAGTTCTAAATGGGTCATTGGTCACCTCCTGTCCTTCTATTGTGCAAGAGCCCAGCCATGACTTGGTCATACAGAACACTGTAACAAAAAGGCCCGCCGCTCGCATTAGAGTGATCTGCACACCAAACACAGCTTTCAAGCCCCAGTTCATATTTCATGACTCTATAGAGTGTAACCAAAAAGCCTTCAAAAGAATCAAACTGAAATAGCTTTCCAGTGACACAGTATGAGGGGGGGAAAGAAGAAAGCAGTCAGACGTCTCAGAAATCTCCCCTGACCTTTAGCCTACTAGTGATCCTTAACAGGGGAAGAGAACTGGAAGAGAGATGCGAGAGACAGAAGGTGTTACTGATACACTGTCTGTGTCATATCTGTGCTGCCATCTGGTTTCTACGTGTTGCTGTAATGAGACAAAAAGCATTGCTTTCATTTCTGCTCCTCAGTCACCTTTATGCTTACCGGCTTTCTTCCCCTGTGTTCCATCCCTCTGCTGCTGGTAGAGAAAGACACGCTAGGAGGGGAAAAACCCCCATCTGTGTCTGTCTTTTCATGAACCTGCCTCCTTCTCTGAACTCATCACAGGCTCATGTGAGTCTGGTGCTGCCCCGTCTATCCGTACAAATATTCAATTACAATTAGCGCAATCCTTTCAAATAAAATATACAAATGTGACTGGATGGACTAGTTACAGACCAAAACAAATAACAATAGACCATTGTTTTTGGACTTTTATGTTAAAAAGTATTATTTTAGTTAATGACCACACACTTTACTGAACAGCAAGCAACAGTTCTAAGAAATGGCGAAACATGCCTTCTCCAATATCCATCCTGCCAGAATATTGCCAACTATGTTTGGCTGAGCCAAATATTTTCATTCGTTCAGTAGCTCTGATACTCTGGGAGGAATGTCTCGCGCTGTGGTGCCAGAAAGAGAGGCGGAGTTATGATGCTGTCAGTAAAGCAGTTTGTAAGTAATGCTGAATAAAGATTCTGGTCAAAACCAATCAGGGTCCAGTCCACTCAACTGTGTGCTGAAACTGAGGCAAGTCAAGATGTTAATGTGGAACCAAAAAGAGCCGGGAGACAGCATTTCCCCTAGATGAAACATGAGTGACCTGTTTAGAGATCTTTAATTTCTCATATCATTGTGCAACTGAAACGTTCTGGTTATTTTTGCATTCAGCAAAGGGGACAGTGGAGCATTTCAAGTGTCAGGCACACATCCCACCAAAAAAGGGTAAAGTGACCAGCATGAAAAACGGCTCACTTCCTCAAAAAGCAGTGGGACAGCACTACGCAGCCTTGCACAATTCCTTACTTTGAAGAAATGATGGCCTTTTTTGTTGTCTGGCCACGTTCCTTAGACTCAAATCTATAATTACCACAAGAAGTCCATTTGTAACAGGAAGAGAAGCTTAGTGAAATCTAAAGCAAGGAAGCAACCTGATTAATAACGAAAGAATATGGCATCATATTGGCGGGGGTGCTTTAAATGTTAAATGTACAAAAAAAAAAGCGCGGCCTAGTGTGTACATTTGAACAAGCAGCTGGATTTGGCAGTTGTCTTGTTTGGTTGTTGTAATAAGAGCCTTACACAATCTCCCGCTATGCTTTTCTCTTTGCTGTGCCTGCGCATATTAAAGCAGGCCAAATTGTCACAGTACGAAACAGTCACCGTTTTCAGCTGCTACATGAATCCATAGACGCAGCTATGCAAAAGAAAAGCCCCTTCAAATCCTCCGGCCCCCCTGAGAGCACATGCTGTCAGTCACAGTCACTCCACAACACCAAGGCCCTCGTCTTCAGCCAAAACAAACAATTCATCAACGAGAGGCCGTTTTCCTGTCCCGGAGAATTACAGAATGAGCGTGTTTCTTGTCATATTCCTTTTTTTTTTCTACTGAGGGAGACCTGTCCTGTGAGGCTCCAAAACACATCAAGGTTTATCTCTTCAGAAACTGAAGGCTATTACTGACTCTAAAATATTATTTAACAAAATGGGTTGTCTATAGGCCTACATGCCTTACATTTCAGGGCATAACACTTCACACATTTTATCTTAAACAAAGATAGAAATGCTAAAGTTAAAGGAAAACAAACAGGCTTTTTGGAATTAAACGTTGAACTAAACAAGGATCAGATTAGGGTAAATCACCACATGTTTTCTGAATGAAACATCCTGGATGTGGAAAAAAAATATATGTATTGAGAACTGCTGACACTGGAGAAAGAAAGTTCCCTTGACTGTGCTGTAATCGTAACCAACAGCCTGGTGCGAGAATGAGGAAACTCTGAAATAAAAGGGCACAGCAAACAGTGCTCTTCTCACAAGTTCTTTTTTCCTCCTCCTACCTAAGCCAAGCCAAGGCAAACACAATGGAGGAATTGGGATTTCTGTCCAGTCGCCCCTGCGCTTCATAAAACTGCACGAGCCTCCCCCCCCCCCCGCCCCCATCTTAATTCCATTTTTGGCTTCAAGTGATAATGACAATCTGATCCCCGAAGACAAAGCTAAGACCATTCAAAACATACCAAGCTCACATAAGTAAATAATGAGTCTTGCTTCCCTGGTATGAGGAACACGAACCCCACATTTCACTTCAGATGGAGGTCAGTCAAACATCAGTGAGTCAGGTTGCCAATCACTCAAACTGGTGCGGGACATCCTCTTGCATCATCACCACTGTAGTTCCTGCTGTATCTTCGCTGACAAATACAACTTATAAGTGTCCAGCGACCTAACTTTACATTGAGAGCCAAGTTAAATCATGTAGAAATTTCATCCTGTTAACTTTCTTGTGTGTCTGGCACCAAACACAGAAAAAGACCTAACAGCCATATTCCAAAACAGGTGTGTCCTGAAAGGGAACTATAACGGCTTTCCACCTCAAATACATTGGACCAAAACCTTGTATATCCCAAAGCATCATATATTTAGGCGAACTTTTAATCTAAGTGGATGTAAATAAATTCATTTACTCATTCTAGACATGGTCCATTCATCACAAAATGTTCACACAATGTGAAAGGGAAGCTGGTGTTTTCAAATCATGTAGAAAAATTGACATTGAAACTTTAAAAAACTGAGAAAATGGAGATACGCGGTCTTGATCTGATAGCGACAATATGCACCATCGCTGTCTAATAACAGAAACAACACATAGCTGATGCAACTTGAAGCCTTGTTACAGTAGGTGGACAGCTTCCTTTTTTTTTCGTTCTGACTTTGTCAAGTTGTGTTGTGAGGTGAGAAACAAATTTGTCAATGAAGGGCCAAAGCAGTAGCTTTTAATAGCTAACCTTTGCTCAGGTAACTGTATGAAGGGGGAGAGGGCAGGATAGGGGTCAGATCGGCACACATACCAGCCTTTAAACTCTACACCGTCCCCGTCTCTTTAGTCTGCTCGCTGATTCCACATCTGTTCTCCTCTCTTTTACTCCTCAGTCTCCTTGTCCCCTCTCTCGCTCTCGCTTTCAAGCTCCCAGACCATCACCTTGATAATAGGCATTAAGGAAGGGTAGAGGCCCCATGGGAACGTTTCTCTTTTAAAACAGTTCACCTCTTTTTCTGCAAGGGCAGACTTCTGCCATAAACACACACACACACACACACACACACACACACACACACACACACACACACACACAACTGTCCCTTGGAGGTAGTCTTTACAATACCTTTGTAGAAGACAGAAAGGGCTGAATATGTCTCTTTCCAGTGAACACCACACGCTCCAGGAAAGAACTGAAAACAAAACTAAAACGAAATTACGATTCGTTAAATCAAAACTCGTTCCCTGGGGGCATATCGTGTTGGAACAGGTGATTAACGTGCTCGACGTTTCAGATGATTCAGAAACACCAATGGCTTTTCAGCCCTGGCTACACCTTTCGCAATACAACGCACAATAAGTGGGGAGGATTAAAGCTCATCTTTGGTTTATTCTTTCAGCAGAAAAACAGAAACATTCAGTGGTGTACTCCAGAGATATGTGGAAATTCTTATAAGGTTCAGTTACTTTGCACAACTCATAATATTAGACTGCGAGGCAACAAACTTTTTCTTCTACAGCTTTACAAACAAATTAAATGTCAAAATATTAATTTGAATTATCGGTCGAATCTAAAAATCTTTTCTATGCTCATGTTTCTTAAGAAATTATTTACAGCCTCTGATACCATCTTTCCTTCCCAGAAAAAAATCTGCTTAAAATCACAGAACCCCCACTGAAATCACACACACATGTCTGATTTATGAGTTATTTCTTATATTTTCCAAGAAACAATTAAACATGAGGGACACATGGAAGAGCTATCAACAGTTCTGCTTTACCCATTATCTAAAACCCATAAACAAGGTTAAAAAAAGGGTCAAAGTTCAGTTTTAGCAAGTTACCACTTTATATGCACAAAGAAAAAAATTAAGAAGCTAGCCTTGTTTAAAAAGAGAGAATGTTTTTCCATTGTTTTGAGTTAACTTGATGCAAATGCCCTGATGCATAAAGTTTACTGAAATTAACTGATATCCCCCAAAAGCAAGCCAGCCAGTTCTAGGCTAAAAAAAAGAAAAAGAGAATTAGAAAAACAAGCTTGAACCACGATCATGGCCCACCCCTTTCTCCCATGGGCATTTTCGACCAGTAAAACAGTTGGGGGAACCACTGACCCCAACTCAAGGCCACAAGATCAACTGCAAAAGGGGCAGCCTTCAATCAAACCTTTGGCCGTTGACACAGCAATACCATCTCTCATGCTAATGAAGCCTCCTTATGGCACTTTAATTACGTTTACACCACAATAAAAAAAAAATCACTAACACTACCCATCTACCCCTCCATCCAGTTGGAGGGGGTCAGCTTCAGTCGACAAAATCAGATGGACAGGTGGCCATTCAGCCAGTTGTTGGCTTCTCTAATGACGAAACAGAGGCAGTTCAGGTCTGCTGGAAACCCCCCAAATGAACAGAGACTGCCAGCCCCCTCTGTCCTATACACACACAGTCTATCACCTACTGAGCAGACCGCAGAATTATAGATTACAGTAGCAAAAAAGAAAATAAACAAAAGTGATCTTTTGTGCTTTTAATATGTTTCCATTGTTCTACAAATAGTCCCTCATCACTAGAATTATTACAGTTAATTTATTAGCTGTAATGTCTGTGTTGTGTAAAAGGAGAGTGAAAAGGGTAAAGGGGGGGGGGGGGGGGGGGGTGCCCCTGTGTTTTTTTTTTTTTTTTTTTTTT
>JBBPCZ010000012.1:12387792-12398813 GCA_037974445.1 Brycinus macrolepidotus
GTCAGCCGTTGCACCTCCTCTCTGTATGCTGCCTCATCATTCCTGCTGATCAAACCCACCACAGTTGTGTCATCAGCGAACCTGATGAGTTTATAAAGGCTGCTTTAGCCAATTTCACCCTCCTTGTTGGAATTAGTCTTTATAAATGCTTATGTAGATTTATGTCAGCTGTCATGAAAGGTTCATGTATGTGTCATGAAGCCTAATGAATACTGATCTTCAGTGAAGTGTTACTGATCTCTTTTGTGAGGGTAAGGTCAAATAACAAAAATCCCTATATCACATTTTATAATCTTTTTCCAAGCACACTTGCTAGCCCAGCTGGCAGCGCAACTGAGCTCTATAATGTTCGTTCAGTATTCATCACTCAGCTGTGTGATCCAGTTTGGAAGATTAACCGGCAACCTGACTCTGCAGATTTTCTACAGTCCTGCTCCTGACACCCACAGTACTCCGGTGCAGATGTGACGGGACTAGGCGCATCAGAGATATATCTTCATGTCTCCGATCTGGACCTCCATTATTCATTTTTTATTACTGCTCTATAAGTCTGCCAGAGTCAGTTTGGGGGGGAGAGGTAGGGGTGGGGTGACAGAGAGTGAAAGTGAGTGCTAGGGGGAATGGCAGAGTGTGATGGAGAGTGAAGAGGACTGGAACTGGACAGAGGCTCCGTGACCTCAAAGCCTGGAAAGAGGAAGAGGAGAACCTCAACCACTCAAAACCATTTTTCCGCTCTTTTTTTCTCCCTTCTGTTTTTTTTTTTTTATGATCGGAGGAAGACCTCCAGTTACTCACAGTTTTATAGGCAGCATAAAATTTCCCAAATCTTTCACAGATGAAACCAGTAAAAGGCTACGTGAGTGCATGTGCTAGAAGACCCCCCCCCTAAAAAAAAAAAAGAAAAAAAAAAAGGGAGGCTCGCTTTGCTTGTGTACAGATTCAAAAATGGGTCCGAGTTCCAGAGTTTGACTATTGTATTTAATCTTTGACCCCAGATTGTTGTAAAACTTATAACATCTTTTATGGATACTCACAGACATGATTTAAAGTTTCCTCCCGGGGTCCTTCTTAACTTCCCTCGTCCTCCTACAAACAGCATAGGGTATTCAGCATGCCTGCAAGGGTATTGGAAAGTGTTGGCAATTTAGCCAAACAGCCACCTCAGAACAGCCACTACTGTTAGTGCCATAAGCTGTGGACTTCATGTTTTTTGCTCAAATGTGAATCATTTTAGAATTTAACTCCCTTGGTTTATCTCATTTGACTGACTTTTGCCTGGCCTTTTCTCTAACCCTCTCCCTCTTTCATTCTCTTGTTGCTCTCTCAGGTATAAAACGATTATTTTTAATGGAGGAGACCCACCCCAGGAGCTCAATAAAGGCAGTGTGCACCGCCAATTCAAGCAATCACGACTAAGCCACGAGTGTGCCGCCTGTAAATCCAGTGCCGTTGACTGCCTGTGCATTTGGCCAAGAGAAAGATTGGGCTCAGCTCACCGGTTCTGATCCTGCGCGCCAACCAGATGTGATTTTGTCACTCCGACCCTCCAGTGCGGGCGGTAAGCTAGTAGCTTGCAGCCTTACGATATGCTGGCTGCCTGTCATGGCTTTTTAATAAGGCTGTTCACTTCATTTATTACATATTTATCATAATGGAAACAGGCCTCTGGATAGTCAATGAAAATGGAGGAAAGTGGAAGAGAGAAAAAAAAGACAGAGATGTCCCAAGGAGAGTAACACAGAAAGTTGCACTGAAGCAGTACTCTCTAATGAGGAAGGAACTCCTCATTAGCGCTCTGAGGTAGTTTAAAGTTATAGTAGTGTGCTGGGAGATTATATAAATCTTTCATTAGTAACTTTTGTTTTATCTGAGGGTATGAAAATAATAAATATAGCAAAAATATGTCTTGCAACATTTCCTGTCCAGTGATGAAAGGATTTCATATGAAGGTTCAACATCAAATATGAAGAACTACACAACAAAACAGAAGCACAGTTTTGACAGAACCTGTCTGCACTCTGTGGTCTTTCATAGCAACTGTTGCTAGGTTGGACAAGCATTATAGAACATTTCCTGTTGAAAATGCCACACCTGTGGTATTGTAGCCAGTCACAACAATCAGACATGCCACACTGTAAACACTGGTTCTTCGGTTCAGCCTTAAAAATATCTAATATCTAATATCTAAATATCTAGTATCTAATTTTATATAACACACATAAATAGTTGGAATAAAACAATACAAAGCATCATTTTCATTCAGATTTCAGTTTAATTCACAAAAGTAAAATATTGCAGTGTGAAACATTGTGGATTTTCTAAATGTATCGTTGTAGTATTTGTTTGAATTTCATAAAACCACTGGCTATAAAAGACCCTAAAATAACAAATAAATGCAAATGGACACTTTTTATGCCCAGAGCGAGAGGACCCTAAGATCAGATAAGATCAGATTTTTTTATATAAGAGTCAGTGCCTCCAGGCATCACAAGATGCCACTGACATTTTGGTGGGATTGGGTCAGGAGAATTTGGGCGGCTGAGCTTTCTGTGTGTGTGTGCGTGTGTTTGTGTGTGTTTGTGTGTGTGTGGGTGTGTTTTAGGGGGAAGCCCCAGAGGAACTGGAGGGAAGACAGTCTGACTAATGTAGAGGCTGTGTGGTCCTAAGGGAGAACGATCAGCTTTGAAAAAGGCTTGACGCCACCAGGTCCCAAGAATTCACTTTCTTTCTTATTTACTTACACCACTGTACAGTTTCTTTGGAAGAAACAAACAAACAGTGGGCTTCTGAGTTGTGCATCTGTCTAGCGTTAGCCCTATTATCGGGCTGTCCAATGATGCTGTGTTAGTGTCAGTTAGAAAAGATGCGGTGGCTTTCTTAGAGGAAGCACATGCTAGCCCTCAGATCTCAGCGTGCTAACACTGTGTGACTGAGAGAAACCTAGCTAGCACAACTAAACAGGAGAAATAACTGGCAAAAATCTTTAAAACTTATTAGGTTGTTAATTTCTTGTAATGTTAATATATTTTTTTACTGCTTACTAAAAACACAGTGCTTTGGATTTCAGATGTGCTCATGCTACATCAAGGTAACATCAATTTAATTATTGCCAAAAGACAAAATTGTGTTAGTCATATTTTATAAATGTGAAACTGAAGTACACATTTGAATAAAGTAAATTCAGTGTATTGTTTGTTTTGAGGCTCCGTGTACATTAGTTTTAAAAAAGTAAGTATATACATCTACTATATTACAGACCTCAACCTGGAATAGTTTGTTTTTGAATTCATATTTGAACTCGCCACAATAGTCTAAAGCAGTATATAAAAGTGGGATTTCATTGGGTTCTGCTATGTGCCAGTTGTAGGGTCACGGTTTTGTAGTTTGCACATCATATAATGACAGTACTTGTCCAAAATATGCTCATGTGCCCAAAATGCAATACCTATAAACCAGAGAATCAGCCAAGTGAAAATGATCAGCCTCTTTTTATAAAGTCTGGAGTACTGGTTTTTCGTCCTACTTAGAAACGTAGCTCATGCAGAGCGGTTTTAATCATAGCAGTTTCTTTTGGAGACACCAGTCTCCAGTGCTCTATGTGGAAAACAGTTGAACGAAAATATGAGTGTGGTCTGGGCTTCTCTCTCTCTTTCTCTCTTGAGTGCAGCACCTCGGAGAGTTCAACCCTAGCCCTGGGCGCCTTCACGCTGATGCAAAAAGCAGCTTCAGCTGAGGGGCCAAACACGAGTTCCCCAAAAATAATGTAGCAAAGGACAGATATGTAAGATTTGGAGTGTGATGTTCTGTGCTCGGTCAAGTGGAGAAGTCAGCAAGTACTGTTAAGAGGGAATAAATATCACTGTATCCACAAATACAGCTCTGATTAGGCAATGTTTGGTTGATGATTAAATTAGAAAGAAGCTCATGAATAAAATGTTTAAAGCCTTAATCTTATATATAGTTGCCTCTGTAACAAAACCTTGTATCTGCAAAACGATAAATTTACCGTTTTTATTATAAACTTTTAATATATGTTAATACAGCAAGATTTTATTCAAAGTTATTTTGGACTGTTTCTGTCGGTCCATTATGTTGGTCCATTCAGCAAGAAGTATCCACACAATATAAAGAGCAGTTGCTGTTTTCAAACATTAAAAAACAAATAAAATCAAGATTTTGATATAATGGTGACTATACAGTATGATGTTTATAGTTAAACTGGTCACCCAGAGACTGCATTAAGAAATGAAGTAGAACTCATGGTGATCAGTGAAGAGGTTTTGCTTTTTTAATCCATCCATATATGAAGGTTGGCTGTGACACGCCCCCAGCAACCACACTTGCCTTAGCTCCTTTCTGCATCACCTCCCCGGAGTGGCACACCCCACCTTACAGATATTGCATAATGCCAGTGTGTGGATGTTTGCATAATGCCAAGTCTTGCTAATATGCAGATTTCTGAGCCTTGCTTTGCACTATATATGGTTTCTCAGGTTTTCTTGCAGCTTTGTTCCTGTTTTGTGGCAATGACTTTCAACCGTATGTGTTAAACTTGCATTAGCACCAAACATCTGTCTCAAACAGCCTGCGCTACTGGTAGAGAACATGTTCAGAATGTTAAGTAAAGACTTTGTCATTGTCAGAGGAAGATATGTGGCCCCTCTGCTTCCTGTTCTAGCTACCCCTCTTTCACCGGGACTGGCCTGTCTGACTTGTGCTTCCGTCCATCTGTGGTGTGGCTTAACAACCAGGCGCTTCATTATGATGTCTAGCTGAAATTTGTCACCTCGTTCTTTGTTAGTGACAGCCCTGCTGGGGAAAACAAACAAACAAAAAAGTCCACGGTTGCAAATTAGTCAAAGTGGGTGTTAGGGTCAAGGAACAGATATGTATGGCATTTAGGAACTGAAGCCTAATACGCTAAAAATGCCTATGAGATGTCAATGTAACTCACTCTGAATAAAGTTCTGTAAATGGCAAGATGTATAAGCCAATATTTACAATTACTTCAAATTTGATTTTACTTAGCATGCCAAAACTGCTATTACTTATACAAAGAAGAAAAGAGAAGAAACGAAATCATGAGTCAACTTCCTAGTATCTCGCCGTTTCAAGCATACCTCATGCAACATTCTTGAAATGAAAGGAAGCTGTCTTGATGCTGCTGCTGGGGTGTGATTTACAAAAAAGAATGTCTCTCTTAAAGTGTCAATAAGGCATTGCCTTAACAAGTACTTTTAAGGCATCGATATTTATTAGATTTCCAATGTTAAACAAACACCTTATTGTGTCTAATACATTTTGTCATGTTGCGCTTTGTATGTACACCATCAGCACATAAAGAGGGACTTGATGTTCAGTTTTACAGCGTTCTAGCCAAGTGGAAACACACGTAAAGGAAACTGAAAGAGACTGGGCATATACCCATGTGGGACTCTGTAAAGTTTGGGGTTTTGGCGGAGTTTTGACCAATACTGACAAAACATGTTCTGTCAACTTGTTCAAGCATTGTGGCTTTCAGTGTCTAATGCTGCATTCAAATCCAAAAGTGCAAGAACAGAAATGGTCTCCAGCCATTGGCCATGTTCACTATGCAGTAATGGTTAGCCCAGGGCATTATGGTACTTGAAAACATTATAAAACAACCCAAACCGTGTCCCATGATTAAAACCACTGCGAATTTAGCACATTTTCTCAATCTGAGGGGAGGTCCAATCATAGCAAACGATTTCATACCTGGAGATGATGAGCTAAACATAAAACAAAACCAAGCATTGAAGAGGATTCATGTGCAGATATCAGAAAATATTCAGTTCTTCTCAGTCTTACTGAACTTTTTGCTTTACCTTGTTCCGAAAGCCTCAAGTCTCTCGTGTATTGGTTCCGAAGTGGATCTGAAAGTGATTAATGCAGCGCATGTGCCATTGCTGACAAATTGAACAATTATGTAGAAGGAAAACACATGCACACACTTGCAAACCACAACATTCTGTGGTCAGTGCATTTCTTCTTGGTCAATTCTTATGTTTCCAGAAAACATGTACATTTCTGGCCCAAAGCAGTGTTGGGTTAATTTAATCAGAACACATGCGGTAGCTCGTACATTCAGGCTCATTTTTCGTCTTCCATATGCATTTGCATTCAGGGGACTTAGTCCAGCTAAATGTTTCCAATCTCAAACCTCCAAGAACATAATTTTGTTTGTCGTTGGGATGCGGTTGGAACATCAGCATTCACGTTTCAAGATTTCAGGCAGTATTGTGGTCAGTGCATGTCTTTGTGAGGTCGTGTTTGAGAACAGAAAAAACTGCTTCTTGAAAAGTATAAGCTAAAAAAAAGTGAGCAATAGACCAAACCAAAAAAATGCCTAATTATTTCCAAGAAAATTGGACTCTTCGCGAAGTTATGAGATATCTATCATAAACAGTCAGGAGCCAAGAAGAACTTTCATCCAACTGTCATCTCATCCATATACAGTGCAAATAGACAGTGGAATGAAACCATTTTTCTCCAGGGCTAGTGTTTACTGCACCAAGCAATACAAATTATCAAAACATACACTGTGTCTCAGTTGGATTACTACTGTGAGGCAGTATGCACTGTGTACTAATCTTAATAATATAAGATTTTGCTAGGTAAAGATAGGGAATATTAACATGCTGCACTTTTTTCTGCTAATGGGAAGTGATGAAGTGATCTTGCAAATGTACAACTACCACCAAATTTGAACGGAAAGGTTTTTATGGACCTAGTAGTTTCTTTTTAGTTTTCTGATTATATCACACTTCTTTGAGGTGACAAGGACACACCCATACAGGACTGGGGCTGTATGATGTTTGTGAGACTGTAAGCAATGTTTTCATGATATAGATGTTGATGTTGGCCGGATGTTGGTTGCTCCTCCTCTTTAGCATTCTGGAACAAGAGTGTCCATTAACACCACACAAAAACATCAAGCAAAGACATTAGTCTGGCTAAGAGAGGGTGTGAAGGTGTTGCTGGAAAGAAATTCTGGTCATTCTGGTTTTTAGGATTAAAACTGATGGAAACCACATTTGCAGCTTGATGGCAAAACGATTAAAAGGTCGAATGTGAGCTAAAGTTGATCTAGCTTAGTGTGTTTGCTAACACGCGTTTTAATACAATGTGTAACAATAAAACTGGCACAGAACAATGTAAAGATTAGTTTTCTTAGCTCCAGTATCAGCATTAGCATTAGCTGTAGTATTAGCCTGTCTGAAACGGTAATATTAGCCCCCATTGCTCAAACCTTCATATTAGTCATAAAACCTTCCACTTTAATGTTATTCTGGTTTGATTAAAGTAAATGTGATCTGCAGAATCATTTTTGCACTTTAAATTGGCCTTGTTAATGACTTTGTGTCACGGTGTAAGCGTACTTTTCTTGAACTGAACATTTCTTAAACCAAGGACATGATTATTGATTTTTGGAAGTCAGCACCTATACACAAACCCAGAGTTATTGAGGGAATTGAGAATGATTTGGTGGAGAGCCACAAATATTTGAGCACTGTGTTTGATAGTAGGTTGTGCTTTCAGGCTAATGCAGATTCCATTTCTATGACGGCACAACGACGTCTTTGCTTCTTGAGGAAAATGATTTTTTCATGTGTGTATTGTAAGTGTGTGTGTGTGTGTGTGTGTGTGTGTGTGAATTCTTTTCATTTTTGTATTGTGAAATGGTTTTGGAACCTGAACCTGGCCTATAATAATAGGCTTGGTCAGCTTGTCAGAGTGGCCAGGCAAATTATTGGGGTCATAAGATTATAAGGAAGGCCCAAGCCATATTTGTCTGTACTGACCACCCCCCTGCAGAGGAACTTGCACTGCAATTAAAAGACTGAATTCACACAAATGATTGCACTAAGCACTTTTTTGCACTTGGCAGTCTGGCTCATCGTTTTGTTTTCATGTGAAGTGATCTTGCATTGGTGGCATTGTATGGTTGTCTCGGTGTCCTGTCTGTTATATTGTCTTTCATGTTATATTAAAGATGGATTGAATGGGTTTTTAATATTTGGCTGCAGCCAAATTTGACTGGACTTGACCACCTGCGAACAGTAACTAAGGGAGTGTTTATACCCAACTTTGGCACTTGTCATACTACATACCTTAAAATAGTGAGAAGTATTGTTTAATATACTGTTAGGACACAGCAGTAGTGCAGGCTAACAAGACAGTGAGTGGTGCGATGTGAACTGTACTGACTGGTTTTGCTCAAAGGAATCTGAGTGCTGGTTTAGAAGTCTGTGTATGGCAGCTCACCACTATGCCAGTCATTGCTGCTTACTGATGAAACCTCAAAAAGGAATCAGGAATAAGAAAGGGGAGGATTAGTGAAAGACATTCTTACGTCTTATTCAACCAGCTCAGGCTCATGATTCGCTCTATCCTGCGTTGCACTGGGAGTTCTTTTTTCAGTATTTACCCCTGTCGCTTCACCCCTCTGCAAATTTCAGCAGGGCGTATCTGAGCGCCGCACCACGCTCCACTCCCTGCCATTTACTGTGCTTTAGAGCATGTGGGGAATTGGAAGAGGGGTCTATTTAAGTGTCGCACCACGCTGTGCAGCACACCGCTGACTTTAACAGCACACTGACAGCATAATCACAGAGTGTGCAGAGGGGATGGGACTGAAGTTTTACGAGCCATCATTAAAAATATGCACCGTCCGATTTTTGTATTCTGCACCGTAAAGGCATCTGACTTTTCCATCAATGGAAAAGCGCACTGAGACACTGTTTGTAGAAACCGTCTGAAGATGATACACTGTGTAATTTCATCTCAGTCTTTTTTAAGTGGTTTGATGAAATAACAAAGAACCAAACGGCAGTTTATGATGAACAGCTGAATTTTACACGTTAAACTGAGCTTCATTCCAAAATGCTGTTACCATTTTGTACATAAAAAGCTTTGAAAGTAATAACAGCTGACATGGAAAACACTTTTTCATTCCTCTAATAAAGGTGGTATCAATCAAAAATCAGCAGTGACATTTCTTCTATGTGTAAAGACCTCTCCCAACAACTTAACACTATGAAAAAAAAGAAAATGGAAGTGTTTTTCAATCCTTACCATGGTTTGATTTCTCAGAAGTCGCTTTAAGAGAATTGCCTCCGGAAGATTTGAACTATGACACTGAGTATAGAAAATGAAAGAAATTTCAAAAGGGTTTTCAAAAGATGGTTTCTTCTGAAGTTTTCTCACTTTGACTGTACTGTCTGATTCTGTAATCTGTACCATGACGTGTGGATGGATGTATCACTGTACAAACGCATATATATATATATATATATATACATATATACGTATATAAGTTAAATATATAGATTGTAAATAACTAACACATGGTTATGTCTTCGTATAGCTTTCACATGTGTAATATTTAGCCACAAACTCTTATGTCTATTTTTCTGTTTTGCTCTGTTTTCTGTTTTGTCCTCTTTCATTATGCTGCATGTTGTCTTGAATGTGTGTTAATAGTCTTGTATATTTGGTCTCTTTAGTGTGTTTCATGTCATGCATGTGTACACTCACAAGTACAAGACAAATTCCTCTTGTTCATGTAACACACATGGTGAAATAAAACTAATTTTGTTTCGTCCTGTGTGTGATATGTGCATGTACGGATTTACTGTGACTTCCTGCTGATTTCATCTCTCTGTGTCTGTTGTTTTGGACTGAGCTTGCACGGGCGGTGTGAAATCGTTGACTGCAGCAGAATTTCTTCATGTGGGAGCGCGGGGGACAAAACCTCAGCCAAGGGGATGTGTCAAAACCTTGACCCAGATCATTCACAAACACACACACACACACACACACACCTAAGATCTCTACTTCACCTCTGTGCTCCCTTCAGTGCATAGACATGTCTAATTCTTCTTCCTCTTGTTACACAGCCACGTGCGTGCGCGCACACACACACACACACACACAGTAATGTGACAGGGTGGAGAGCATGACTTTGCTGTTGGACTAGGTGAGAGGTGGTGGGGATTACGTGGAGGCTGGGGGTCCGGGCTGCAACCTGTCTTGGAGTGGGGGAAGCAGCAGCACCACTGATCCTGAAGAGGCCCCGGAAATGTCCAAGCATATCACACAAGGCAAGGGGGCGAAAGCAGGAATGAGAAAAGTCTGTGTTCTTGCACTGGGATCTTCTTTAGTGAATCTTGTATTGCGTGCACTAGGCCTTACTTTTCTGTGCAGTGGTTTCACTAGAGGACTGTAGGGAGAGACTCAAACATAGACAATTCACCACATACTGCAACCATCGCAAGAATAAACTTTGGTCTTTTTCGTTCTTTTGGATTATTTAAAAGCAAACGGCAATAGAAGGGTTCTAGAATTACTTGGAATAAAATCTTATAACTCCATTAAATTACTTTTGTGAGGGTCTGTGGGATCATTTAATGAAAAAATTGACCAACAACAGTGTTTGAAAACAAATAGTTATTTTAATTCTTACATTAATAAGAATGTTTTTTGGCCTGTGAAGTTAGAGATACCGTTCTCTCACGACAGCAGCAATAATTTTTCTGATATAGAAAGTTGACCATTTCATTGTGGGATAGGACTTCTTTGACCGCATGTGTGTGTGTTTGGTTTTTTTCCTTTTCATGTTTGTTAATTGATGTTAAGTATAACATTACTGTTTCAGATGGGATTTTTTGGCAGAGATTTTGCCAAATCTTTGCATTAGCACAAGAGACAGACAGAGAGAAAGAGAAAGAGCAGCATGGTGGGGGTGAGAGGAGTGGTGGGGGAGTGCATACAGAAAGCACAGCACGAGAGGCGAGAGCATTTTTTTTTTTTTTAATTCGTCAGCCCCGTCTCAGACAATGTGACATGGCACACGTTATTAATTCTGGCTGAGTGGAGCGCCTGCCCCGCCATCTGCTTAGGTCACCGTTGCCCGCTGAGGTCAGCGTCGCCCCTCCTTTACCCCTCCAACTCCCCCTGTCCCCCCCACTGCTCCAACACACACCAGGCCTGCAACACCC
>JBBPCZ010000012.1:12409087-12426417 GCA_037974445.1 Brycinus macrolepidotus
ACACCTTTGGGATGAACTGGAACAGAGATTGCGAGCCAGACCTTCTCGTCCAACATCAGTGCCTGAACTCATAAATGTGTTGGGTCTGATATAAATTTGCCAAACAATCCAGATAGCAACTATATTAATGATACTTAGACAAGTTACACATTTTGGCTAAGTTAACTTGGCAGAAACAGAGGCTGCCTTGCCTCTTTCACTTTTCACGCTGAGGGTTCTTGCTCCCACAATGCAATGCATAATTCAAAATTCAAATGAAAATTCCTTCATATTAAAACTGTACATTGTGCTCTATTTTTGCAGACTTTTCTTAGGATCTAACTGAAATCGACAGAATTCATGACTATTACAGCTAGGCCTTCAGTTCAGGCCAAAGATGTCAACACGGTATAAAAACCACTGTCTAAAAAAGTTTTTTTCTAATAATATGTTAACAGCTTATATCACTGTTAACATATTATTAGAAAACACACACACACACACACACACACACATATATATATATATATATGTTTTGTTTTTTTTTTTTAGAAAGTCTGTTTTTTTTCTATCCTTCACTTAAGAGATATTTTCTCATAAAATTGGTTTGACTCTTCGGGAATCAAAATGTAACTCGTTTATTCATAAAACTCAGCCAAAAAAAGTTGGCAATAAATAAAAACTGTTTACATGAAAAAACATAGTACAATTGTAACACTATGTAACTACAGTGTGTGGCACAAAATCAAATGTCCTCGACAACAGAGAACAACTGGATGTCCAGGGCAATGAGTTCTGTTGTTGTGTTCTTTATACTGAGCGGGATGTACGATTTTCAAGTGTAATAAAACTTTTGAAGCATACATCCTTGGGTGCGGCACCTCTTCTTAATGCACAGAATGAACAGTGATTACTCTTATTGCTGAAAACTGAAAGTACCATTTTCAATACCACTTTCGGTGACCAAAATATTGGTGCATGCCTATTCATTCCGTTCTCACTTTCTAATGATGTTGGTGATTAACATAATGCATTAGGCCTTCTGTCCAGCTTATGCAGGCCTACGTAATGGGAGAGCTTACTTGGCTGTATATACCTACATACCAAAGAGAAAAATTCTGGACTGGACAATTTTCTATTGTCAATTCAAAGTATGTAACCCTTTTTCTCCCATCCAAAGCTTAACAATGAAATAAGAGTTGTACTTCAATATGTGCAGAGTTTAAATACAACAACCAAGATGATACTATAAAGTAAAGATCAGATGGCCCACATACCACATAAAGGCCTTCCCCAAACTGTGTCCACAAAGTTGGAAACATGGCACTGTCCAAAACACTGAAGCGTTAAGATTGCCCTTCACTGGAAGTTAGGGGCCTAGCCCTGAAATACAAGTGTGTCCCAATACTTTTGTATATTTTGTATGTACATATGTGTAGCTGGGAGGTATAAATCATTGTAATCTTAATATCATCAAATTTTATCAAGCCGTACCAGTTCAGTCCCATATAGAGTAAAAGCAGATAAAGAAACAGAGGAGGAAGAATGAGAAGGGTAAGAAAAATTAGACTGAAGAGAACCCTGTGGAGCAGCCCTTGACAGAGCAGAGAGAGAAAGAAGCAAGTGAAAATCACAAGACAAGCAGTGTGTGTGAGAGAGAGAGAGAGAGAGAAAAAAAAAACAGAAGAAACTGAATGGTTGTAACTTGTGTCAGGTACAGTAGAGTGCTTCCTGTGGCATGTTTCCTGACGTGCTTTCCTCTTTATCGTCGTATCATTCATTTCCTCACCCTGTCACTATCCATCGCCATTCTTTAGCGAATCATGGCTGTGGATTAGAGCAGATAAAGAGATTGGAGAGCAGGGCCGTGAACGCTTCTCTGCACTATTCCCCCAACACAGCTCACATTACAGTACCCCTGCTTTCAGCCAACTGCCTCCCCTTCCGCCCCACTCTGCAAGTTTACATGGGCAGAGTGCTCCCCCCCACCCCTCAAGAAGCGAAGAGATTACCCAAGTGCACTTAATCTCTGTTGTTTTAACAGTGCTCCAAATCAGGACCCGTTTCGTCCAAATATTGTCGAAAGAAAGGATAACAAATAAAGTGGGATTGCTATATAAATTCTCTGTGTGCCCACATTTTTTAACAATGTCTCATAAAACAGTGACTGCAACAGGCCATAAAAAAGAGAAAGAGAGAGAGAGAGATAGACACAGAGAGAGAGAGAGAGAGAGAGAGAGAGAGAGAGAGAGAGAGAGAGAGAGAGAGTTTCTTTTTCTGGACCTTCATTCTGGTTGGACCTCGGATAGAGGGTGGAAACATTTGAGTAATTTTTATCAGTATCACAGCTTTAACTCAATTTGCGTCATATTGTGTTAAATAATACAGCTACAAGACCACAGCATATCTCTGACACAGATTGTGTAATTAGAACAAGCTTTGTGCTAAAAATCCAAACACACTACCTCTGGGAAGACCAGTCTCCTCATCTTTTTGAAGCAAGAGTTCGATGTGGAGTGTAAACACTGTTAAGGTTTCAAATCGTGCAGTTCTCTCCATAGTCCATGCATGGAAACTAAGCAGTCAAAACAGCCCATATTAAACATATTGTTTCTGTGATGTCGTGGGAAGACAACTCATTTATGTATTTGTACCTGTTCAGCCTACAGCTGTTTAAATTTAACACCCATTCATACTGAAGTTACAAGGAGTGTTTCAGACTGCTTTATAGTGAGACAATAATACAGGGCCGGTCAGAATAGAAATACAGCATTAAAACCACTGTCACTGAAGTGAATAACATTGATTCTCATTACAATGGTACCTGTGAAGGGGTGTGATACATTAGGCAGTAAGTGAACAGTCAGTTCTTGGATTTCACATGTTGGAAGCAAGAAAAATGGGCAACGGTAAGGATCTAAGCAACTCTGACAAGGGCCAAATTGTGATGGTTTGATGACTGGGTCAGAGCGTATCCAAAACAGCAGGTGTTGTGTGATGTTCCTGGTAGTACCTACCAAAAGTGGTTCAAGGAAGAACAACCGGCGAACTGGCAACCGGGTCATGAGCACCCAAGGCTTGTTGATGCATGTGGGGAACAAAGGTTAGCCCATCTGGTAGACTGAAAGGTGTCAGAACACACAATGCATCACAGCTGGGGCTGTGTAGCTGCAGACTGGTCAGAGTGCCCATGCTGATCTGTCCACCATCAAAGGGGTAGGTGAGCATCAGAACTGGGCCATGGAACAATGGAAGAAGGGGCCTGGTCTGATGAGTCACATTTTCTTTTATATTATGTGGAGGGCCAGGTGGATATATGTAGCTTACCTGAAGACGACACAACAAACAAGGTGTTGACTTGGCCTACAAATCCCTGAGATCTCAGTCTGATCAAGCATCTGTAAGGTGTGCTGGACAAACTAGTTTGATCCATGGAGGCTCGACCTTGCAACTCACAGGATCTGCTCTTTAACGTGTTAGAGCCAGATACCACAGTAGACCTCTGGAGGTCTTGTGGAGTCCATGCCTTGATGGGTCAGAGGGTGTTATTGGCTGTACAAGGGAGACCAGCACAATATTAGTCAGGTGGTTTTAATGTTAAGTGTATAATTGTGTGTGAAGCATCGTGAAACACGTTCGATGCAATTGTGTTGAAAAATGGTTCAAAACATTTGACACCCATCTCTCTAGTGACATCTACTGGTCACATATTTCATCTTGGCCATTCTGACTATACAGTGTACTGATGATCATTTCTTCTTTCCATCCTTTTTTCTATACAAGATTATGATTAACATAAATAAAAACACAAAAAGGAGTGTCTTGTTTCAAGCATATGACAATAAGAAATACTGACTGGAGAATTAAATTTGTATAAAGGTTACAATTATTAGAACAATTAACAATTGTCAACGGCTAGGGTATGTGGTCAGAGGGGGGCCCATGATTGTAAGGGTGAAGGTAAAAAGCTAAATATGTTAGTTGCTGTGATTGTGCTGGTTAATTAGAAGTTGGGAATGTAGAATGGAGAATCTTTGTCATCGCTATGAATTAAGAAAACTTGACTTGGTCAGTGTGTCAGTTACAGCTTGAATTGACAGGTTCCAGTGGTACAGTGATAGAGTCTGAAGCCTTGTTTATCTATAGTCATGTGATATTTGCAGCAGTGCCTCAAAACATCTGCGCTTCGAAAGCTCAACCCAGTGTCAGCTTTAAAGGCACAAAAACAGCCTGTTAAATTTTACAGGACAAAAAGAGAGAGAAAATGGCCATGTAAAAATTATTTATGATTTTGGTACAAAGAGCCATGCAAACTTCAGAAGAAAAAAACACAGTTGAGAAAAATGTAGGAAAGGGGTCCTTTAATTCAAACTGTACACTGGTTGTGTTAGAAAAAACACAAAACGTGGCACACATAGATGGACACATAGATGTCCACTACACATTAAACACATCTGGTCCATTGCGCATACAGCACCTCAGTGACCTTCCACACGTACTGCATCTAGAGCACTTTTTCATCTCATTCTTTCTCTCTGAGTTTCCCCTTACTGCAGTAAGCCAACACCAGCGCTGTGATCGCAAGCTGTGCTTTTCCAAACCAGAGATGACATCACTACCCCCTCCACCCCCACCCACCACCACCTCTCTCCATTTTCTCAAACAAAGCCTGGTCCAAACCAAGGCCTGTAATTACAGGCCTAATCTGTGCGCTGCCAGGGGCAGAATAGAGCTCTGGTCTGGGCCTTCGCCAGCCTCGCAAACATGTGCTCCGAGTTTAGGCCACAGACATGGAGTTCAGTGGAGAACGGTCAGTCTACAGTTGCCCCTGCGGAAGACGACTTGGTTTAACCCCTTCTTCCTTGGCTTGTTATTCATTTATTCATTTTAAGACTTATTCTTCAGTAACTACTTGGGCGATGACATTTGTGTAGTTATGAGACTGAAAAAGTGTTCTATCCATGCTCCACCTTGAATGCGTTATTTGTAGCAACCGCTGCGAAGTTGCTTGCAAAAATCCTGTTTCACCTAATGGGAAACTGCAGCATAAAACTCAGCTTTTATAAAAGATTCAGACATCCAAAAGTCCTGCTGTTTGGATAGATCAGATGATTTTTTTTTTGTTGTCGAATTGAACTGACTAAGAAGGTAGCAAATTTTTGTCCTTCCTAATCAGCCTAGTTTCCATCAGTTGCTACAGCCTAGCCCAGCTCGGTGATATAGCTTTGTAAATGGGAAACTCATAGATTTGAAAATTGCATTTAATGGCAATGGCATTTATATTAATATCCTGTGAAGATATAAAAGCATTTCTGGGCAGGGCATGGAAGGTCCATTGAAGTTTGGGCTGGCGGACTGGTGGTTAGGGAGTTGCCCTGGTGGGTTCGAATCCCAGGACTGCTAGTTGCACCACTGGTACCCTTGAGCGAGGTACCATCCCGACACACTGTGGCGAGTTCATGGCTACCCACTGCTTCACTTGGTGAACAGAGACAGAATTTCAAATTGTTCACACTGTGTGCTGTGGTGTGTTCACGAGTGACTATAAGGGGCTACTTCACTTACTTTACTTTACACAAGTCTCTGACTGTTTAAGGGGATAATTGATCTGCTAAAGGCCCATCAGTCATGGAGAAGAGATACACAGTACATGGCTAATGTTGTAATCTTCATACCTCATGTAACCCATGTTTGGTAACGCTGACCTCCATTTGCTTTTCACTTAAAATGGTCTTTTAACATGGGACCACAGCCTTGTTTTTAACAGCCTCTTTTGACATGGCAGGTAAAGGCACTCAGACTCATGGCTAAAGGTTTGCACTTGAGCACAAGTTTAACAACACTTAAATCATAAACTGTACCATCTGAAATGTGAGTATACTCTGTAATTCACTGTGGAATTTTTGATGGTTTTTCTCTTCTCAATCATTTTACAATAATTCCAAGGCAAACACTGTATTCATCAACCAAGAACGCTGCATAGTTGGTGTATGGTTTTATGATCCCTGCAGTCTGACAACTCACGGATTGTTCTTCTGCCTTCACAAGGGCGGTTTGGGCCTGGGTGAGTCTGTGCTGCTGTTGTTTTCAGCATTTGCAGGATTTAAACAGTTAAACAGAGATTCCAACCTGATTGGTGTCTATTTTAGGGTCATGTGATTTTTTTTCAAAATTCTCTGAATGTGCGCTCACCAACATGCATAATATTCTCTAGCAGCCATTGCATAACCTTCAAATCAGGCTGAGATGTTTAAGGTATCAGATGCATTTTGCTGAGTAAATGTGACATTATGAAAAGTTTTGGCTGCTTTTATGGATTTGCGCAAACATCTTAAACCAGATTTGCACATACGTGATAGCTTTTAATGACAATAACAGATAGTATAGCATTGTTCTTCCTTAATGCTATAAAATTTCATTTACACAACTTTCCCTTTATACCACGTGTAGGGAATCAGTCAAATCAGGTTAGGTGTCCAATGTTTGCTTCTACAATTTTGCTCTGGTCAAAATTAAAAATGTACCCATTAACAGTTACTACATCTGTTGCCAACTTTCCACCTACAGTGGTGCCACAGTAGTCACTAGAACAAGATTTTCTGCTTTAAAGATTAGGAATGTTATGAAAATTACACTAACTCGCGCGCGTGGTCTACTGGTTTACACTTTGCGCTAAGAGAGGCAAGGTTGCGGGTTCAAATACACCTTTGGCAGCTGGTGGCCTGGTGGTTAGGGAGTTGCCCCTGTGATCAGAAGGTTGTGGGTTTGAATCCCAGGACTGCCAGTAGCACCAATGACGTACCCTTGAGCAAGGTATCGTCCCCACACACTGCGTCGCTGACTGCCCGCTGCTTCACTTGGTGAATGGGTTAAATGCAGAGAAAGAATTTCATATTGTTCACACTGTGTGTGGTGAGGTGTGTTCATGCATAACTATAAGGGCCACTTTACTTACTTACTAAAAAAACATTTCTAAGTGGTTGATGCAGAAGGAAGACAGATAGAGACAGAGTGCAGCGCATCGTCAGAGGGAAAACCACACACCTTGTGAGGAAATCATTTCATGAAGTTGAATGAGTGGGAAATTGCAAGACACTGTGTCTTGAAACACGTCTAACATAAAATGTGAACACCGGCCTATTTCAGTACCCTTCTGCCCAAAGACACATAGAGAAGCTAAATCTGATTGGACTCCATCAGAGTTTCTGAATCTGGATTAAAGACGTTTGAAGTGCTTTCTTTTCAGCTGTTATTAGCTTATTAGTACCAAAGACACTGGCTGCTGAAAATGATGGCTGACCACTAATATATTTTTTAAATGACCTAGGCACAGTGGCTACTAGCTAAATGTTGTCAAACCCTGATTACAATGTTATTCACCACAGGCACTTTCCAGGAGGCTTTTTTAAAGTGACAAACAGGTGACAAAAATCTGCAGACAGGACTAGTATCAGGATCCCAAAAGGTCCACGTGGCTAGGCAGACTAGATTTAAGACAACTATGAGGTCTTTTGGGCTTCGATTTGCATCTTGAAATCCAGTAAAAGCTTAAATAAGGGTTAGGTTATTTGATGTGCAACAGCTTTTTGGCGTGGTTGCAAATACAGTTTTCAGACAATAAACAGAACTCTACAAATTAATGAAAAGTGCAGCATTTGTGGCCTAAATGTGCTCTCAACAGCTAACCTTACTGTTAAAAGTCTGATTATCACTCCTGTATTTGCCAGTGTCTATACTAACAGTTAGGATTTCCCTATATGGTTCTATAATGAGTTATCGTAGCGCAGGATGCGTATGAGTGAGAGGACACCAATGGACAAAAACTTCAAAGGATCCAAAATTGTGAATTCTGTCAAAATGGTGAGATGCAGTGCTATGGTACAGAATCATTTATAACATGACAAAGAGTAAATGCTAGTTTTAGACCAGAAGTGAACTCAATGAGATTTCTGACACTGTCTGCATCTAGAAAAATGGGCTAAAGTACAGACTCAATGGAGGCCTCAAGATGACTTTTAGCAACGTGATGTGTGGGGGGAAATTGTTTCAATTATAATTTTTTGCTGAATTATCACTTAACACGTAGCACATGGGGCACGCCAGTCCTGAAACGTGGCCTTAAAATATACAAATCATCAAGAAAATAAACTCTCAACAAAACTAATTCAGTGTGTTGGACCACTGGCTAAAGTTGTCCTGAGTGTTCCTGGCAGTGTGGTTCGTGGCGTTATGAATTCTTCTCCAGGAGTAGGTTCAGTTGAGTCAAGCACGTTGTGTGAGGGGTTCCTCCATGGCCAGCCAGCAGTGGACAGCGCTGTGTTCCATCGGTAGTTCCAAAATTCCACTTCTTTTCCCAGAATCCTCAGCCTCTGCCAGGTCATATATTGTGCTGTCATCCCTCGCGCTCCAATGAAAAGCCGTTGGAGACAGCGGTTGTAAGTGTGTTTGTGCACATGTGAGAGGACGTAGAGCAAATCACAATTAATCCAGAAATGCACAACCCACTGAATATTTTATTACGGGCTGCACTGTACTGCAAATTCCTTGAGTTGCTGAAAAGGCTGCATGCTTTGAATTGTTTACTTTTGACCATTATTTGTGGGAAGATCAGTTCCCCAATGAAAACAGGGATATTGTGCTCTCCGGCTCAACAAATGACCAATGAAAACACACCGAAGTCCAAAGAACACCACTTCCATTGAATAGGATCTCTGAAACCCCAACAGCATTTCATAGAGTCAAAAGAGCTTTTTCCTGTCTACCATTCATTGTTTGAATTTGTTTCATAAACCCTCGATTAAGTCCAGTGCTTATTCTTACGGAGGTGTTTTGTTTTTGGATGTAAAGTGTCTGTCACTGCCATCTAAGACCCTCACCCCCCCCCCCCTTAAACTTCCGCACATGATTGCCTGGTGGCTTCCCTGTTTATTGTTATTTAGTTCTTGAGGTCGAAGCTGCGGCCGGTTGCCAGGAAATATGAATAAAAGTCAGTGGAACTCATAAAATAACAATGTTAAAGAGGTTTTCATGGAATTTAATGTGGAAGATCGTTTTGATATGAAGTGAAACTATTTTCATGGCTAAAATTGTCAGTCTTTAATAGGAGTGGTAAATCAGACTTCCATCGCACTCTTTTTGCAGTGAGGATGGATGGCTATGCTGTGGCAACCTCCAGCCTGCCTGACTGAAACTGCAGCCTAAGGCGACAGACCTCCCACTGTTTATTATGTGACTGACATAAAGACTACAAGGGCTCATATGAAACTTTGCCTAACTGTGTGTAGGAATGGAAAACATTAATTCCAACAGATAGCTAGACTGAATCGTTGGCAGATACGCCCATCTTTACTTTACTGAAGACTTTATTGTCTTAGATGTGTATGTTCTGAAGACGTCCAAACACACAAACTGTTACATCACACCTGCAAAAAACAATTGTTACTGAAAAGGTCAACTCTAAAACAGGCTGCAATTCAGCAGTTTAACCATTAGGAGTTGAGTCATTACTGTAATTATGGTATTAATTACATAGTTAGCAGCATATAGAATTACATTTACATTCAGTTTACACTCTGTATTTGAGTTTTGATGCCGACAAATGACAAACATAGAGAAAACTCTAAATGAGGGGTTTTCTTTCCTCAAAACAAGACAGTACACACTCCTTCTCATCAAATTCAGCTCACATTATTCTTCACAAAATCTGCATCATTCAATGCTTTATGCTGCAACTAGCCAAGAGTTTAATGTGGTGTATAAACACTAAAACTTTACAAACATATCATTTACTCCCCAATATATACAGTATACTCCAAGAACAGCCCATCTTGAAATAATTGCTTTTGTGATGTGACAAAAACCAACACATCTACCAATATACGCCTATTCAGTGTACAACAGTTTAGCTCTGCCCATTCACATTCAAGTTAAGAGGAATGTTGCAGCCCAGACTGCTTTTTGAAATTAGGCACCACTCAGAGCTGCCAATTAGAAGAGAGGTCATTTACATACATCAGGCACACTAACAAACACAAAAACAGACGGTTTAATTCCAAGGGATAAAGAGTTTGGAAAAATAACCAAAATTATGTTTTAGATACAGAAACCCAAACATGAGCGGACCTCAGTCAAAAATACCTTGCTAAGGGCAAATAATAAAACAGCTGACTTGAACTTGGGACAGTTTATAGCTAGGTTAGTAAGTTAAAAGGCAATTATAGTACGCTTTGTGGCACAAAGAATTGACAGTATTCAAACTTCGTTGACAAAATGTTTGTGGCTTCATTTTACTTTTATCAGAACTATTGTTTAAAGCAATAGAACGCTTGATAGAGTGTGTGTTCTGGCAAATTACATCATGGTTGTGATGGTATTCATGATAACACAGTCCCTCTTGTGCTCTACAGCTTAAATGAAATATCTCATCTTATACTTACAAACACATGGAAAATTGGTAAATCGTTGTTCCTTCCAACAGAATTTCCCATTTATCCAACAGTATGCTATTGTTAGAAAACTGCAACTTCTAAGACTTACATATCATCCTTTCATATAGTTTGTTGTCACATATACTGCAATACTTACGATGGTCAGTGTGCAGCTAAATAACAGAGTACAGCAGAAATGCTGCTGTACCACAGCACAACCGAGTTTCTTTTTTTCACGTAAATGAGAAGGCAGGCCGGTGTAAAAAGGCCTAATAAACCCAACACAACTCATTTCCCAAGCGGTTTAACATACTGCACTGATTAGATGCCTTGAAAAAAATACACACACAAATAAAAGGCGTGCAAACAATGGGAAATACCCAGGCATAAAAGGAGAAGCAGAGATGCAACCCTCTGCCAACCACAGCTTCGGCCTGTGGTTCTGAACCAAGCCCAATTTGTAGAAGACTTTTTTTTTTTTATGTGCGCACACTCACAGAAACTATTAGCCTTCCAGTAAGCAGCTGTAGTTGTGCTTGTGTCTTAGTGCATGACTCTATATTTCTTAAGATGTGCTCTGTCTTTCTCTTTCTCTCTTTGGCCTAAGGCCACGCCATCAGGGACGGAGAGGCCTACCTCCTGGAGCTCATTTTTCCAGACGTTGCTAAATACTTATGCTATCTGCTCTCTCAGCCTGGTAACCCAAGAATGCAGCCATCACTGCATTTACATTGTTCTGAGGCAAGGAAATATTCACTGTGGAGAACAAGAATTTGAGGCCTCCATAATTGAACGTGTAAGTGTGTGACAGACCACACGTATGTGTTTCATGCATGAACCAACAAGCACGCGTGGAGCTCAGTGGTTCCAAATTCTGGTGCTGGATTACCCCTGTCATACATAATACGGTGTTTTCCCTGCTCAAAACAACTGATAAAAGGAATACTTCACCATTTTTCAACCTAATCTCTATTCCGTCATCTACAGTCAACTGGGTATTTCAATATGACTCAAATCACTCATGTAACAGCAGCCAATGGGCAGTTGCTATGGGCACTAAAACTACCTCTCCAAATAAAACAAACAAAAAAACCGAACTGCATCCAATATTCAATAAAAACTGTTACAAAAGCCAATAACCAACAAGTTTTCCCACTTTTATAAAACCACCCACTTCAGTCAGGAAACAAACATAACCCAGAAAGGTGGATTAGTTAACCTGGCAAGCAGGGTTAACAATGTAACCTGTATTCTAGCTCATATTGACTAAAATGATGAATGATTAAATCAGTTACCATTATGCTTTCTTACTGTACTAACCGCTAGAACATTTGAACATATATTTATATTAATCATTTTAAATACATTTAAGACAAAAAGCATAGTAAAAAACAGAACAAATGCATTTTATTTTTCTCAAAAATAGCAATAATTCATTTAAACTAGATGCATATTTTAACAAGGATACAGTGTTTAGACACCTTAGCCTTTTAGAGGCCATGTTCACTTCAACTTATAAAAAAGGAAAGAGAAAGAAAGAGTGGAGGAAGTTAAAAACTAACTAACTGATACAATAGTGAAGGCTAGACCTGGACTATGAATAAGGAGGCATATTTTAGTGGGTTAAAAAGGTAGGAGGATGCCCAAGGATGTAAAAGTCACATTTTTAATTGCTATGTTGAGCATATTGAATGTAAATAGTGTTTACACAAACATGGAACACATGGAACATGTAGGCAGCGACTGTATGTCCAACATTTTATAGGTGCTTGATATAATGTTCTAGGTGATTGTTAAGGTGTTTCTAGGCTTTGCTGAATGCTGCTAACTGCCTCCTGTGCAATAACCATACTTATGATGCAATACTTAACATTCTGAAAGGTTTATGTAGCGTCCACACTATACTGTTACATTACATTACAGTTACATTGTTGTGGTGTCTATTTATTGTAGTGTTTGTGTTGTTTCTGTTGAATGTCTCTATATTTTGCACTGTGGTCCATGAAGAAACGTTGTCTCATCACACTATGTACGTGTCAACAGCTGCTGATGACAATAAAATAACCTTGAACCTAATAAGTCATAAGATTATGTGAACCATAAGCTTAGGTTTTAAGGGGTTAAATAAACAAAACAATCGCCGACAACAATGGCCCCATATCACTTCCCAAAACTAAGAAAATGAAAAGAAGCACTTTCTCTAGAATATCTTCTGTTGCTTTAACAACTGCAGTGCAGCACTCTGGCAGAAAAGGCCTTCCACACAACACTGACTATTGTTAATTAAAGAAGCTAGCTCTCGGAAAGCATAGATTTGCCAGCACTCTCGCTGCTTTTGTTATTGTTCTCTCTCAAACGTCCCAATGCACATATCAACCTCATTTGCTCTTCCTGTTCTTTTCTAATCTGACAACTCTGGTCATGTCTGGAGGCTGCTTGTGCATTCATCTTCTGTTCCTCCGTGGAAACCTTTCCTGCTATTTCTCAATTGCTTTGGCCTCACTCACCAGTCCCTGCTCCCTTAGCTGACACAACCTCTGACAATTAGAAAAGCTTGAAGAAGAAAATTCCCCATTTGTGCGTATGTCAGCAATAACAAGACGTGCACTGAAGATTGATAGAACTTGTGAAGTGGCCCAAAAAGACCTCAGCTGACAGCTTCTAAGTTCTTTTTTGTACAACTAAAGATTCACTTGAGTGATAAATTACTTGTAGTCTGCTTGTAATTGGAGATCTTTTGAGGTCCTTATTACAAGCTCTAACAACTGTGCGAGAATTTTAGGCTTGCTCTTTTTTTTTTTCCCTGCTTCATGCCACTATGCCCCTGATGGCTCAGGCTACTTCCAAGGCCTCGACCGTCGTCCTTTCAGGAATCTGGAAAACACTGTGCAAGGAATGAAAGGAATTTTTTGCACTCTTCTCACTTTTCTTTTCTTTTTTTTTTTTTCTTTCCACTCTTCGCTTTGGAAGTCCTTCATGCGGCCCCGGGGCCCCTGGAGTTTTTTCCCTTTTGTTTTTTGAACAGTGACCAACAATAACAGCATCTCATAAACAATGGGGTTTGTTGATTGGTGAGGCAGCGAGGAGAGAGAGCTGGGGAGGAGGGGGGGGTGAGTGTTATTGCGTTTGGCAGCTGCTGCGCTGGCAGCCTCTCCGCTGAGGGTTAGCGATGTGCTCTTTGTGGTAGTGCGGAGATATTATGTCAGTTCTTGGCTATGCGGCGGCTCTCGCGGGAGACAGGACCCTGCTTCCCCTCATAAGCCCTCTCACTTTCCTCCCTCGCTCTCCGTCAGTCAGATCCTTTTAGCAGACACAATACTGTTCGAAAAAAGCCCCCAAAGCACTTCAAATGGAACGTAGGAAGAATATCCAAAAACACTGAAGCGGCGTTTAAAGCACACACCACTTCAGCAAACTGCTCTTTAAGGGCATATAACAGACCTCTGCAAGACAGACCTTGGACAGATATAGAAAACTGGATCTCCTTTTAATGGTAGCTCTCCCAAACAGCTCTGGATTATAAGTACTAACTACTGTAAATGGAGCATAACATCTGTTTGCTTTCGCTGTATATATTTAGATGACAAGTTGTAGGTATGCAGTGACAGAAAATAATCTGACAAAGTAAGAAGTTAGGAAAACGGTTTAATAAGTGGTGTTTTATTAATGAGACAAGTCTTTCATGTACCTGTCTCCATGAAGCCAATGTTACTAATGATATAGTTTGAAAGTTGCTATTAATTAGGTCATGACACCTCAAAAGTCATTAATATGCAGTTATAACATAAAGGGCATCAGTTTCCTGTCGCTTGCCAAATAGTGAATCCTGTTGGTACTTGATCTTACTTGGTCTTCTCCATCAGATATTCATATTCATCATACAGAATGACTGTGACCTAATTAATAACCGTAAAAAAAAACTCATTTTAAACTTTTAAAGTGGTCCCACATTATATAATACAGTCCCTCAACACTGTCGGTAACAGTCATTTAACACATATTTGCTCCCACACCCTTACGTGCTCACAAGTAATCACACTGCCTGTCCAAACTTTGGGGACTAATTTTCAGAAAGTAAGGATGCTTTAGCTTTTCACAAAAATGTTGGGTATATTCTGCACCACTCATGTTCATCTGAGTGTCCTCCTCGGTATGAAAAGAAGGTGGATGGGGTCTGGCATTACTCCTAAACCAGAACTGCTGAAAAGCAAGGTGTTCCTAAACACACACCACTCCACTTAGACTACTGTACTACAGTGGGCTGGGCCCTCAGCAGCACCACCACACAGGTGTGGGCTCAGACCTGTTACCATGACAACAGGACTTGCCTGGAGCAGCGCTTCGGCCCTCGTGCGCTTCTCTCAGGTTACAGATTTTGTTTCGCAACTTTCTGTTGCCAAAGGACACTTCCAAGTCTCGCTGCCAAAATAACAGTAGAAATCTAATCAAGGTGCAGCTGAAGGTAACAGAAGGAAAGCTGAAATTATTTTAAGTTATACTCATATATTAGTCTGTGCAAACGCACATATCTCAAGAGTTAACCAGGTTTGGCGAGTGTTTGTGTTATTTTTATGGTGTAATACAATCACTGGTGTCAAATGGACTCATATGACTGTTATTCAAGTTACACTTTAATGAAACAGACAGAGGAATATCGGACTTGTGATTCAATATAAAGCAACAGAATAAATTTCATATTCTGGGCTGATGGTTCTTAGATCTAAGCAACAGAAGGTTGGAGAAAAATCAGATTCCTGAGCTGACTGGAAGAAATAATAGCCAGAGATATGATTAGAACTGGGAGTTCATATATATATATACAAATATTAGAATAAATATAAATAACATTTATAAGAAATAATTTTCTTAGCTTGTGCACCTTGAATGATCAATTAATATTGTAAAAAATTAATATTGTTATTGTTATGCGCCATTTTTTCCAAACAATTAAAAAGGCATTTACTGTCAAGTAAAATGGTTTTTAACTATTAGCTTAGGTGCCTTTTGCACAGTACTGTATTATTAATCTGATGCAAACCAAATAGCTTTATGCATCTGTGACTGTGGCATAACAGGATTGACTTCTTCTGCAAGGTTTTGAGCTCCCCCTAGAGTGTCATTTGTTCAATAACAAACAAGACTGAAATAGTTCTCAAATCCAGAGGCAATTTATTCACCAAATAAAGAATACACCATTATACAACTTAAAATAAATGACAATGAATGGCATGACAAAATGGTTAGTACAAAATATTTCAACTCAATAGTTTGCAGACAGAATTAAATGGTGTATGTAGTTTTAATCTTGGCTTAATGGATTCCATTTCACTTCTCAAAAGCAAGTAGATATGCTGCTACTTGGTATCTCAGGAAATTCTTTTAATGAGATCAAGCACTGGCAAACTGACAGCCTTTAAACAACGTTTTCACAATCCCTGAATGATAGTCTTCTCTGTAACCCATTCATTTCAAAGCCAGGTACCAAGCCCTTCATAAGCTGAATCAAATCACAAAAACATGGAACATTGAAGTGCAGGAGTCTTCCACTGGAAGACTTGCTCACACACTCAGTAATTCACTCACTCAGGAGAGGAGTGTATGAAGTCCCAGAAATGAAGTCTACGACAGTTCCTCCATGCACACAAATCTCCTCCCCTGTATGCCTGCACCCCTCCAGTCTCATCATGACTTTGGTTTAAAAGGATCTGACCAGATCTTCAATCCTAATGAAACAGACAGAAGAGATCATGTAAACCATGAAAAGATTAACCAAAAAATTAAAGCATATAGGTTTTTCATCCCTAGGAATCAGAAGACTGTACACTTCTTCTGATGGTTTTGGTGCTAATGCAGGTCAGTACAGTTTAATTCACACTTTAGGATAAATAGAATAACTAACCAGATGCTTTCACAGTTATTAGCCTATGATACAAATGTATATCAGACATGGCTGGTTGAATACTGTAGGACAGAGGAGCCCAGCTCTGGTCCTGGGGGGCCATTGTACAGCACACTTTGGTGATTTTCCTGCTTAAACACACCTGATTCAACTCACCTGTCAATTTCAAGGTTTAGTGTGTGTGTTTGAGCAAGGGAACTTCCAAACTGCGCTGGACGCCGGCCCTCCAGGACTGGAGTTGGGCAACCACACTGTAGGAGGTAGAGTACTTACCAGCGGGCTGAACGTCTGCTTGATTGATTCCAGCTCGATTCACTTTCTGGATCTCCTCTGTAGAAGTTGAGGATTTAACATTAGACAGCTGAGTAATGAGTAATCTCTTGAGGTGCACTATTTTAAAGGGTCCATTTCATGGAAAAGCAAGTATTTTTTTTCTTTTGTACAGGATGACCAATCAGAACAGAGTTTTTTTACATAAGTAAATTGTATAGGTACAGTAACAAAAACAGCTTGTTTATGTGATGCAGAGTGATGAAGAGAGGTTGGAAAAGGCTGTTTTTGGTACACAACACCACACCAACGTTTTAAGTAGGCTTCAAGCAAATAACAAAACATAATAGAAATGTAAGAAATGACACAAGCCTGCCCAGGTATTATGTAGTGCTCAATCAGGTGGTGAAAATCAGCCAGCACTCTCATGATACAAACAGCGATGTATACACTATATGGACAAAAGTATTGGGACGACTGATCATTACACCAACAGGGACTTTAATGACATTGCATTCTAATACATAGACTTTAATATGGAGCTAGTCCCCCCTTTGCAGCTGTAACAGCTTCCACTCTTCTTGGAAGGCTTTACACAAGATTTTGGAGTGTTTCTGTGGGAATATCTGCCCATTCATTCTGTAGAGCGTTTATGAGTTCAGGCACTGATGTTGGACAAGAAGGCCTGGCTCACAATCTGCGTTCCAGTTCATCCCAAAGGTGTTGGATGGGGTTGAGGTCAGGGCTCTGTGCGG
>JBBPCZ010000012.1:12431888-12445660 GCA_037974445.1 Brycinus macrolepidotus
TGTGTGTGTGTGTGTGTGTGTGTGTGTGTGTGTGTGTGTGTGTGTGTGTGTGTGTGTGTGTGTGTGCGCGCGCACATAGGGAATCGGGATGGTCAAACACGGCTCATAAAGGAAGGCACTAATGTGGAGGCCTACCAGTGGAGCATGAGTGATGGGCGCTGGCTGAAGATCGGAGACGTAGTAGGAGGGTCATCCAAGGGGGGCACCAAGAAAGTAATGTACGAGGGCAAGGTATGAAACTGTACATAAGCGTTATTACAACTGCATATGGTTATAAGAATACATAATGCAAAGTCCACCCACATTGCAGGATTTTGAGTGCAAATCTACAGATTAGTATATTGCATTAATTAATTCTCTGTGTGTCAAGACTTGAATGTACAGGTTTTAAAGGCAGCCCACTTAGCTGTCAGGACCAAATTGTGTCTGCCTTTATAAACTTTACCAGCCTCATGAAGAATGTGACACTTATAAAGCTAGCTCCAGCATCCAACAATGACACACAATTTGTGTACCACTGAATACAACAAACTAACACTGCTAAAAAATTTTTACACTTAAAAATTCTTCTTTTACATAATTAACATATTTTCCTTGTTTGATCATACTAGTCTGAAGCCCAGCTGTTAGCGCTATTTGTGTTACTATGATAGAAACTGAGACTGCAGCCAGTTGTTCCCAGATCCATTTATATCTTGACAAAAGTTATTTCCAGCTTCCGCCTTGCCATTGATTTTTTTTTGCCATTGATTTTTTAATCACTAAGTACACTCAATATGAAGAATCATTCACAAGCAAAACATGCTGCTGATGCCAGAAAAACCAATAATATCCGTAACAGTCACCCTAAGGATGCCTTCTCTGCACGGTGCACATGTCACAGTTCCTCTTGAATAAATAAACAGCGGTTTGAGAGCAAGAGTGCTACAATCACAGTGTTACACTAGACATTGATAATGTATATTGTTAACCTGGAAGAAATCATGTGATTTTCATATCAACACTATTTATCCAGTTTACACAATTTAAAGTAAATTTGCTGAATTAATCCAAGCAATACATACATTGTGGTGAAGCTTATTTGGCTTTGCTGAATGTTGCACAGGATGTCTGCTCCTTCTTATTTTTCGTATTATTCTGAATGATTCATGACTCTGACTTGAGTTTATTTTCACAATAATGTTGGTAACTCTTACAACAGGAATTACAATTGAACAGTTTAACAAACCGATATTCTTCCGCCTTCATTCAGGAGTACGATTTTGTCTTTACCATTGATGTGAATGAGGGCGGGCCCTCCATGAAGCTGCCGTATAATGTGACCGATGACCCGTGGCTGGCAGCACACAATTTCCTTCAGAAGAACGACTTAAACCCCATGTTCCTGGATCAGGTGGCTAACTTCATCATCGAGAACACCAAAGGCCACACCCTTGGGTCATCTCCGGCCTCTGCTGTAGACCCATTCACAGGCAAGCAGCCCGGTGGCATTGTTCTTCTCAATGCTCAGTCTGACTTGAATGTGCCGTTCTCACAAACTGCCAGTTTACAGAAGTATTTTGGTAGCTATTAACTGGTTGTTTAACTTTGATTTGGTTTTACTTATAGCTGTTTCATGTGTTCCCCTTTTCAGGTTCGGGGCGTTATATCCCAGGGTCATCAGACAGCAGAGAGGGCTTTGGCGCAGACCCTTTCACAGGTAACCCTATTTACACTCTCTTAAACAATTTTTAGTATTGTAACTGTTGCTTATTTTGTTTATATATTTTGGTAGGTGCTGGCCGATACATACCTGGATCAGGATCCGCAGGCACAGCATCTTCTGGTGTTTCTGATCCCTTTACAGGTAGGAAGACAACACAGCATAGGCGTAGATATATACCTCCTAACAGACAGAATACAAACACTGACGCTTTGTCTCTCTTCAGGTAGTAGTGCCTACTCTTCTGCTGCTCTCCAGAAATCTGTCACAAATATTTACTTCCCCAAAACGGACGGAGTTATGTTTGAACAGGCCAATCCTACTCAGATTCTTAGTAAGTCAGCTTCCCAAAAATAGGTCAGAAGTGATAAACTAATTTCAGTATATTTCAGAATGATTAGCTAATAAATTGTTAGTTTAACACCCCCCACCCCTTTTCTATAAATATTTTGTATATGTTTGCATTAGCTAAGCTGCGTGAGCTGAATGCCAATGCTCCTGAGGACCATAGGCTAAATGATGAAGTACTGAACAACCTGGAGAAGCTGCTGCTGACCATCTCAGATTCTAAGAGCCAAGATTTGCCCACACCAGATCAGATCAGCATCCTCTGGAGGACCAGCCACTGGCCTGAAGGTATGGCTCACGTACAATTCATAACAGCAGAAATAACCATACCCATTGCAACTGTCTCAAATGATTGCCATGGGAGAACAGAATCTTACTGAATTATGTTGCACCTCTCCACAGACATTGTCTTCCCTGTTCTGGACATCCTGCGCCTGGCTGTGCGGAACCCTGAGGTCAATGCACAGCTCTGTGGAGGTACAGAGGGAGCCAGTCTATGCAACCACTTGCTGGGCCTCATGTCACCACAGGGCAGGCCAGCCAATCAGATGCTGGCCCTCCGCACCTTCTGCAACTGCTTCTCCGGATCCCACGGTCGCTCTCTCCTCCTGGGCCAGCGTGAAGCTGTGTTGTCACGGGCTGCGGACCTCCGCTCTGTCTGCAACAAGAACATCCATGTAGCACTAGCCACTCTGGTGCTTAACTATGCAGGCATACTGTATGGACGATCGTCAGAGATTGAAGCCAAGGCCCAGTGCTTGTCGGTTGCTAGCAGTGCCCTGGAGGTAGTGCAGGATAAGGAGGCCATCTTCAGGCTTCTGGTTGCCCTTGGGACTACAGTGGCTGGGGACAGTACAGCCAAAGACCTGGCACGTTCACTGGGAGTCAACTCTCAGATCACAAGGTACGCTAGCATGTCCGATCCAGCCAAAGTGGGCGAGTGCTGCCGGCTGGTGTTGGATGAACTGCAGTGATTAGACAAAGGAAGTGAGTGCTGTCAAAGACCACACAAATCCTGATGTAATTCCCTTACATGATTGTGTCATCCTGCCACTGCCCACCACCCCCAAACTCAAAGTTCCTGGTCTGCTTTCTGGTGATGAAGGAATTGAATGTGGATGTGCATGATGTGAATAAAACATTGATGTATAGAAGTCTTTCCTAATTCAGGGTCATATGATTCTTATCACACTTGTACACTGGAAAAAAAAAATGTGTATCATATAAACATAAAATTGAAACACTACCCTCATTGATTTTTCTGCTTAAACTTTATTCTTCAAACACTTTGCATATGCAGGTAACCCCGGGTTAAGTCATACTTGTCAACAAATGTTTAGTTTTCATGTTCATGAAGAATCTACATTTAATATTTAGCTAAATAAAACTCAGCCATTTAACCACACCAATGCTAAGGAAGTAGCCTTAGGTTGTCAACTGTGCTACTACTGTCACATTTTTTTTTTTTTTGCAAAATCCCACAGATTTCATGCAACCTGTTTACTCTAAATAATTACATGAAGGAAATACTTAATAAATAGTGGAAAAATCCAACGGCTTCATTTAAACAAGTGGAGCGTCATCACATTCATGAAAGAAAGGGAATGCTTCACTAGCTTTGTAAACAACTTATCAATTTGTCAGACTCAGTTGAGCTTGATCATGTAAACATCATTCCCATGGAAAAATAATGGACTTGATCATGTTGGAAGTCATTTTGTTTACCTTGTCTAATGGCAAACCGGAATATTTGCTTTCTGAGTAGCAAGCTAATGACACTAAACTAGTCAGCTACATTTAAACATGCCTTTTGCAAACTAGACATTAGTCAAATTTTAATTATCATGTTTGAAGGCCATTTTGTTAAATTGTACCTTAAATACAATATGCGTATCATGTAACACCCAAGCTTGGTGCTGGAGTGTTTTTGGCCTTATATCTTTTATCAGACTTGTTTGACCATGCTTGCTTTGATTTTATGGACTGTCTCGGTGTGTTTTACAAATTTATAGGCAACAGCAGAGCTAAGAGTTGCTGTCTGCACTGACAGAATAGAAACTCTACAAGTAGTGTAATTCTGTCTGTCAGTATTATAAGATCCTTGCAGCTGTACTGCTAACTGGACTAACATGTTTAAAGTTACTCCCTACGAAAAAGAAATATAGCTCTAAATTTTCCTTACTTAGGAGACATCTCTTCATTGCTTACGTCCTAGTCCAATAGGCCCTGTTTACACTTGGCATTAAAATGCGTCCTGTCTCTTGATACGGTATTTAAAAGATGAGTGCAGCTGCGTTTTTATTTGGAACGTATTTGGATCTAGCTGTCCTGCTCCCGAGGCAGTCAAGTGTTTTTGGATAACTGAAACTGTTTACACCTTGTAGTAACATGCACTTCCAGTGATCGGATCGTGCTTCATTTCACTTGATTGCATGAAAATGGAGGTGCAAAGACATCAGATTGAGACTGAACTGCTTGAACTACATCTGGAGGCTCAGCAACTGTGTAAATAGGATTCATTTTCTGTAGCCACATACTGTACAGTTATGTATGAGACACCTCTGCCGAGCGCTGGCCAGCAGGTAGGAGCAAGGCTGAAAATATTCCACAGTAAAGTAAAATTGGATCTCCTCTGGTCCCACTGGGGACACGTACACTATATGGACAAAAGTATTGGGACACACCTCTTAATTATTGAATTCAGGCGTTTCAATCATATCCATTGCCACAGGTGTATAAAATCAAGCACCTAGCTAAGCGGTCTCCATTTCCAAACATTTGTGAAACAAAATGAGTCGTTCTGAAGAGCTCAGTGACTTCAAATGTGGTGCTATGATAGGATGCCACCTTTGCAATAAGCCGGTTTGTGAGATTTCATCCCTGCTGGATATTCCACGGTCAACTGTAAGTGGTAGTACTGGCAAGTGGAAGCGTTTAGGAACAACAGTAACTCAGCCATGAAGTGGAATACCATGTAAAGTCACAGAGTGGGGTCAACAACTGCTAAGGTCCATGGTGTGTAAAAGTCGCCATAGCTAAAGAGTTCCAAACTTCCACTGGCATTAATGTAAGCACAAAAACTCTGCTGTGTATTTGGATACAATGTCATTAAAGTCCCTGTTGGTGTAATGGTCAGGAGTCCCAATACTTTTGTCCATATAGTGTACCTAGATTCAGTAAACACAGGTTAGCCTACTTAAGCTACAAATACTCTACACCGGTGCCATACTAGCCTGATTTTAAAATGTCTATATTGCACAGGGAAATGAGATCAGATCAATATCCGAATGCAGAAGCTGCATTAGAAAAAAAACGGAGTGCGTCTTGACTGAATGATGATCGGATCATAGTGACTGGATGTTAATGCCGAATGTAAACAGGACCTATATAAAAGCAGCATGTCCAGATAGAACAACCCATGAGTGCACACTCACAAAAATCTCTTAAGAACACACCAACAGATAATCAGGCCTGCTACACGGCTTTGGTGAGCTCATCTGCAAATTCTGCCATGATATCGTGGACCCAGATGTCTCTGTCCTCATGGGATGTGTCCACCAGGTAGACAGTGACCTTCCGATCCCAGGGCTGCGCTGCTTCCTGCACCGTGTCCAGCTGGGCTACCAGGGGCTTCTTCTCCACGTGGTTCCTGAACACAATGGAAGCCTCTTCAGACCACTGCATGGGCTTCACACCTGCAACCATTTCAGAAAGGTTAAGAATGCATTCTACATTTGAGGCTTGGAATCACAGTGTATTACTGCTGTAAATCTGATCTCACAGTTATTCAGCTTGCCCTTTTCTAAACATTCTCTAAAGAGAAAGAACGATTCTAACAAAGTGAATGCACTCTAATTTCTAACCTAATTGAGGACTATGAGGCAAAATCATTTTTCACCTCAACTTGTGAAAATGACATTTACAGATAGTACAGATATCTCATGATGCACGCATGCCTATAACAGATCATTTCCATCTGACCTGGCAAAAATGCTTGTTACAGATGAGATAACAGGCATGTTTTCTTTATTAGACTGTGCAGCTCTCTGATAGTTAATCTAATTTCTTCTGCTTTCCATGAAAGGCTTCCCAGTGGTTATGGATGTGCGGAGAACTACACCACTTTATACAATGCTGATGGGTGTAGAGCCGATTTTTACTTTGAAACACTTTCTATTTGTGACAGATCTGCTCTGATGTGGCACAAAATAGAAAAAACAAAGCTTTGGGGAAGCTGTTCCCTGCAGGCGGATCTGCTAATCCACAAAAACATTTGTTTGGAAAAGCCTGAGCTGAGGTGAGCGAAAGCCAACTCAGCCTTTAAAACAAACAAGTGGAAGCAGTTTGGCAGCCAGAGACTGTGGAGATGGAAATAATGTCCATAGCTGCCACCAGATGGCTCTTTTTTGCACAAATTACCAATTGCCAATTACAGCGCTCTCCAATTGGTCCATGACAACAAACTGCTTTTTGTACTTTTTGTGAACATTACAAAAGTTTATAATGATGCCAGGAATGTGAGGCAAGAACACAATATCACTTTATTTGTAATTGTTATTGGAAAGTGCATCATTTTGCTACACTCTAAGAGTCTACCCACTTTAGGTTTACGACCAACTGAAAAGTAAAACATTTATTCAGTTAATAGCACACATTCTGAGGAAGTGAAACATGTTCTTTATTGGATTTAAACTGGGAGTGTTACTTGGAGATAGTTAAAAAAAAAAAAGACACATCTCCTGTGATATTCTGCACATTTGCCCCATGCTTTTTTTTAATTATCTGTATTACAAAATGTTGGATTGCATACAAAAAAAACATGGATTCATGTTATCTCTCACAACAGTGACAGCTGATAAGAATACAGAGCAGAAGCCTTCACTCAGTAAACAAGCTTGTTACCTGCTAGCTGAGCGGTGATGCCCTGGAATGGGAGTTGGCGGAACTCCTGGATGAGAGGTCTTATCAGAGCGCAGCTGACCAGCTCGTGCTTGCCGTAGTCCAGCTCATATACAGACACCAGGCCGTTCGTCAAGACTCCTTTCACGAGCACTCGATGCCAACTGGAGAAAAACATGTCAAGTCAGGGTTCAGGTGTGATCATGTATTACATCATCTGTAATCGTACATCCCCTGGAAATACCTACAATTCACAGTGTTCTACTTCTATGTTAGAAATGAGCCTCAAATATACCTATCACAAGTATTACCTATTTGCTTAATGACAATTATTTGAGCTAAATGCAGTTTAAGCTGATTTTGGTTATTTTTCACAGTTTTATTATTTTAGGAAAAAAAATGAATGCAAATAAAACAAATCAGAAATGACATGTCGTGACAAAAAAAAAAGAATAAATGAAGTCTTTAGACGGCAGTGGTGAGTAATGTTTGCTAATTTAATGTTTATTACTAACACCTTTAGAGGTCAGGTGGGAGTATGTTTGTTTATTTAAGTTAAAATTTCATTGTGGCCTAGCTTCAGCTTATCAGCTTATTTTATCTTCTAGGCGATTACTGAAGCATTGCTAATAATCAACCCATGTTCTGCTCTTTCGGCAGTCTCCAAATGATGAAAGAAGTCATGATGACTTTCATTAAAGTAATCAATGGCCTAACAACAGCTATCACAAGTGGTAAAAGCTTCTCCGAAATGAAGTATTTAAGTGCATAACACTTCTAGCTAAATGCACACTCACTTGTTCTCCACTTTGGCTGCATACACCTGATTCTTCTCCACTGAGAGCGGTTTCTCTTCTGTCTTGTTATAGTACAGAATCATCTCTCCCATCAAGACCACTAGCTTATACATATCCTGCCACGGCTGTAGCACAAAATGGCCTGGGTGGCATGCAACAGACACATAAATGTCCATATTCTGTCCCACTGGAGGCAGCTCCAGAACAGGTGGAAGAGCCAGGGTCCCAGGCGGGGTACTTGGAGGTGTGGAACGAGAAGCTGACTGGGGTGACACTTTTTTGGAAAACTGTGGAGCCTTGCCTCCTCCATTGGTGCTGGGGCTGGATGTATCAGTGGAGGCTGTGGTGGGTGGTGATGTTGGGGGAGTTGTAGGGGGAGTAAGGGCCTTAAGAGGCCCCTGACTGCTCAAGAAAACATCCTTCTGGTGCTTCCACAGATCCGAGTCAGCAAGCTGCCGGTTGAGGCTGCGGCTAAGGTCATGAAAGTTCTTACTGGTAAAAAGGTAGACATGGGCCAAGCGCTTGCTCTCCTCCACTTTAGCAATCTGGAAAAGAAAATGGTAAGAGTGGATATCAGTTCACATATACACACTGAAAAGTCACATTAGTTTCTCCTACCTTGTATCAACACTCATTGTCTATTTTATCAGGTCAACTTACCATATAGTTGCACTTTATAATTTACATTTACAGACTGAAGCTCATTTCTACACCCTTTGTTAGGCCCCTTAACACTGTTCATCAATGCTCAGGACTCCAATTGACCCCAATAGTGTCATTTGGGTGGTAAATGATTCTCAGCACAACAATGAAACTGACGTGGTAGTGGTATGTGTATGTGTGTGTGTGTGTGTGTGTGTGTGTGCTGCACAGATTGGATCAAACGCAGACGTGTCCCACTGGAGTTTTTAAACACCTCAGTGTCACTGCTGGGTAGAGAAAAGTCAGTCATACCAAGTCATAAGTGTCCTGTGGGCAGAAACTGACCACTGACAACAAGGACACAGGTTTGATTTTGACATTGATGGGGACACAAATGCGGTAACTTTACTCCAGCCATAGTGCAAGATCTTTCATACAATATCATTAAATTACATGTACAGAGTACATATGTGGGCATTTACAGGCTGATACTATCGTCCATGTAATGAAGAACAAAGTACTACAATCACAGAACACAAGAAATTCTTTATTTTAATTTCTCACCTGACTGGAACCTTGAAATTTTCATGTAATAACATTTTAATGCAGGTACTTTTACCTTTTCAAACTAATGATCTAGACATGTGCCTTTCCATCTCAGCATAAAAAATACTGTTAACTACATCCACATTATAAATGTAAGGGCAGGGACAGAAAACAGCAGTTTTATTTGATTTTTTTCTGGTTAAAATCATTGCTAGGAACAATTTAGTAGTCACTGGATATTGGTAGGGGTCCCTATGATCTATGTCCCTGACTGACAAAAGACTACAGCGTGACTAATACAGACTGTGCAACATCAAATTAACTATCATTAATAACCTTATAACTGTGTCTAATAATGTGCACAGTGTTTAAAAACCTCAGCAGAGCTACTGGGATATGCTCTGTGCAGCACTCACACACATGCTAACATGCCACTACCACGTAGGTGTCACTGCTGTGCCGAAAATGATCCACCATCACAAATAATGCCTGCTCACTGGTGGTCATGTGGGGGTCTTGACCACTGATGAACACTAAAGGGGGTGAACAAATGATGCAGAGAAAAAGATGGACTACAGCTTGTAACTGTAAACTATAAAGTACACCTATATGGTAAGTGGAACAGACAAAAAGTACAGATACAAGGTAGGAGTACACCTCGATGTGACTAGGTGGTGTAAGTTTTATGAAGTGGTGTTTGTAATGCCATAAGAAAGGACTGACCTTCAAGCTGCAGTCACTGCAGTGTAGAGCTGTGTCTCTTAGCCACTGTACTGCATCCGGAGTCCATGAGCCCACACTGACAGGCAAGTCTGCCAAACAGCACTTAACTATCTGTGGACAGACAACGAGAGATACACATAATTTCAGTGTTTACAGTGAGGCTCCAAAATCCCTGCAGTGCTGAATTAGTACCTAGAGTGTTCATTTAAGTTCAGCTGGACATAGATCTAACATGCAGTCTAGAACACTATATGTGACAATGTGTATAGTTCTAAGCATGCACACACACAACACACACACACACACACACACACACACTGACCTGAGGTGGGATTGAGATCAGATCACGTAGGAATGGGGGTGGTATTTCCCTCAGTTCAATGACCTCAACGGATGCCTGGACCCCCAGATCCACAAACAGAATGTCCAGCACCCGGCTTCCATGAAGGTTACTTATCTGCATTAAAAATGCAGAGATATCACTTAATCAAACTCACAGTTTTTCACTTGATCAAATAAAACCTCACAACCAACGTCACTTAGCAACATCAACAAGTAAACGGTTGGTCATTTTTAGGTCATTTAAATTTTTGACCATTTGAGCAAATGTATCATCATAAGACATATGACAAGGATTTTTTTCTGTGAATGATATAAATGACATAAATGAATGATATAAACTGGATTGTTCACATTGTACAAATTGTTCACAACTATTCACTTTAAATACATAATAATAATAATTTAATAAAACTCATACTTCATACCGTTAAATCATGTCAGATATTTTAATGTTTAAATGGAGCGGTTTGATTTAATCATTGTCATCTGAACACGCAACTCTCTTTCTCTCTCATTATTCTATACAAACATTCGGCCTTTCAAAGAGAAGCTTTTGTTCAAACACGCGACCAAGCTGACACTCTCTTACCTCAACCCGAGACCATTTGCCTTTGTAGCGAGCCAGACAGCTTTTTCCGCAGAAAGGCCTAGAAACTAATGACTCTGATGTAACCTTTCAAAAAAAAAAGTCAGTATATTCACTTCTGTACACAGTGTTGAAGTTTGCAAAATGTATACATCTGCATTAATAGCTTACCACACAATAAGCTAAATAAATACTAAATAAGATAAATACTATTTACTTATAATCCTTCATATTTATATTCTGTATGGTCCAGTGAACTATTTTATTATTTAAATACTGTGCTAAAAAGAACTTTTGCCTGTTTATACGCTACACAAATAGTGACCATACAGAATTCATACTAGCAGGTTGCTGTTTACTAGCGATTACCTAGCTCACGGCTTCTAATCTGATTACGCCCTTTAATCACAATCTGTCTTTCCCTGCTCCCACACTTCCACAAAGGAACAGTCCGGTAATACCACACAAGCACACACACGCCACAGCCTTTATACCTGGGAGTGAAAATAGGTCTCAGTCTTCTCCAGGATCTCGTTGAGTTTGGTCAGGCCTCGAGAGGGCAGCTGGCAGCAGAAAGTCCCATCTGAACACACGCTGGTCACATTCACATTCATGTAGGCACTGTTTATCTACGGGAGAAAATACAGTTTTTGCCGGTGATCAGTAAAGCTTAAAATAAAATATAATAATAAAAAATGTTAAATATGTTAATCATATTTAACATTGAAACAAACAAAGTGCAAACATAGAATGTAAATCAAATGTAGATGTAATTCAGTACATCACTAAGAATTTAGTACAGAAACAACAATGGTAGTTCTAGAGTGTACATACAACTAATAACAGATTATATTGCGGATCGTGAAATGTAGTTAGATAAACACTTAAAGAATTCAGATGAGCCCAGAAAAGTAATTAGATAAGGTGATGTGAATGTGATTGGAAGCCATGCTAGGTACCTGCAAAGGGCTCTCTAAGGATTTGTCTTGTAGGGCTTTCAGGCAGGAAGCATTGATGTTAACATCATCATCCTGCGACGTGTCATACAACACCATCAACGGAACATCATCCCGCTCCAGGATCTCAGCCAATAAGATTTTACCACTTGCCATGGAGTCAAACTTTTTCAGCACAGCTGGCTCATGGGAAAAGGGCTCAAGACCTAACACATGTGCATACACACACACAAGTGCGCGCACACACACACACACACACAACCACAAACGCATGACACCCTGAAGGCTCATGTATGTGAAGGACATGCTTGAGATGACTGTCGTTTGTGAACATGAATTCATTAAACAAATCCCAAAGTTAAACTCACCAGCCAGTTTACATTTAGTGGCTTGGAAAGGCAGTCTGAAAAACCTCTCATGCAACTCCAGCAGTTTGCTTTTACTAATCACCTCAGAAAAGCCATGATCCACATAATAAACCTGTAACATCACAAATGAGTGCCTTTAGTACTGTCACAAGTGGTCATTTACTATCCATGATCAACATTAACAATGAGTTTTATAAATTACTACCATGATTCCTCAACGCACCTTGACCTTGTCTGACATAACCTCACACACTTGTGCTCGGAGAATCTCTTCCTCTTCCTCAGCGTGGACTGCTGTTAGTTGGCCCGATGAAGGTGAGACCAGGGGCTTCTTGGTGTTGTCCTGTCCATAAAATTCCTTCATCTCATCCTCCAGCTTCTCCTGGGCCTTGGAATATCCTTCACCTATGTATCTGTTAACATACATGTCAACACTCTTACAGATCCAAAGTATCCACACTATATTGTGTTTATAAAATAATTTTGTTTTATCTTGACCTGTGGTCTGCAAGTACCTGCATGCAGACCTTTTTTTATGTCATATCCACACCTCAATGTAAAATAGAAAAACAAAGGATGGAATCCTAACTTATAAGCCCCTGACAAGTCCTTTAAGGACGCTCAATCGGACTGTTTTTGCTTCAAACATGCTCGGACAGTTTATTATTTTGAAGCAAAGTAAGTGCATTTACGCTGTGTTTGAATCCTACCTTTACCAAAATGGCACAGATTAATTATGTATGACTTTATTATGAATCCCTATTGTTCTTGAGAGTTTCAAGACTTTAATTTAGCAAGAAAATGCCAGGATAGTCACAGGAGTTCTAAATGAAAGATAACAGTGCTAAATAAAAAGACATGCCACTGGGACAGTCACTGTAACTTTCATTAGAAAAAAAATAATTGTAGGTTATTGAGGCTAATAAAAATGTCTATGTCTAAATACGCCTGTCACATACTCATGGATTACTGCGTCAAGCATTCAGAATGTGATGTTAGATAATACTTACAGATTATAGGCTATTACAGACATTATCAATTAATGATAAAAAGCCCTTTGTCCACCAGACGAGGACGCAGTTCAGGCTGTGCCCACTGTATAGTATGGACCAGTGATCTAGGAGAACAGTCAAAATCAGATCAGGCCATGATCTTCCCTTCACCTGAGAACAACGCTGTTGGTGCTGTTTGCCTCCACCACCAGCACAGAGGGGTACTCCTCCCTGGGAATAAGCAGAGGGGGCACAGCTTGAGAACTGAGACGCCTGCCTGCCTCCTCTCTCGCTTTCAGGTCAGCCAAGTCTTGCCGGTTGCAGTTCTCATCCTCTGCTGCCTTCACATAAAGAATGGCCCTTTTGGGGTTGTCTGGCATGGGGTAATCAATGGTGCATATGTCTGACAGCAGAGGCAGGTTGTCAAGTACATACTCAGGCAGTTTAGTCTTGTAGGTGTCCTGGTAGAGCTTAGGGAGGGCATGAGCCCATAAACCACTGCTGTACTTCAGAAGCAGCTCTCCTAGGTTTTGCTTGAGGTCCGCAGACAGAGCCGTGGGGGATGGTGGAGGGCTGCTTGTGGATGTTGGGGATGTCCTGGGTGCTTGCTGTGTCTGATTAGGGAGCTTCTGGGTGGGGGGAGACTGCCTGTCTGCTGTAGCAGTCACGGCAGGGCTAGCGGGGCTAGCGGTTTGGCTAATGTCTTTAGCAGGGTACAACAGTAGCTCCTGAGGTTTGCTACTGCATGGCTTCTCAACCTGCACATTTGAGAAAAACATCTTAAAGATTCCAATCCATAATCTATACAACCAATATATATATATATATATATACACACACACATATATACATACATAAATATATATATATA
>JBBPCZ010000012.1:12489524-12502939 GCA_037974445.1 Brycinus macrolepidotus
TCCTATTCTTCCATTTTTGTAGCTCTGATGTCTGCATCAATGTAATCGGTGTACCAGGAAATCGTGCACTGACAAAAATTCCCCTTTGCTTGGAATGCAGTGTGATTAAATGCGTTATTTTTTTTTCAAATTAATTAATCGCAATTAACGCGTTAAATTCCCACCCCTAGTATTTATATATGTGCATGTGTTTTTTCAAGCTGAGAGAATTCTGACCTGACCACAGAGAGTGAGAATAGCATTCTGGATGAAGTCTGCTGGCTCCTTACCACAGAAATACCCCCCTAGTGAAACAAAGCACAGTACTGATGAATAAATGACTCTGTATGAAAAATAAAATTTAAAAACCCCTATCTTTTCTATCTGACAAGTCTTACCCTGGTAGAGGATGGCCATGTGATTGGTGAGAGTCCAGAGGCCATAGACAGCACAGAGCCTCCTCAGAACTGGTCTCAGAGCAGCTGGAGTTTCCTCATTCTCTGTCAGGTCATGAAAACGCTGCAAAACCGTGTGCTCAATGTAGGCTATCGCCAATGAGCGACAATAATACACCTATACAGAGAGAATAATCAAGCAAATAGTTTTTATTATGTCCTTAACACACTGCAAAGCTTACATTCATACACACACAACTGTAGCTTAATGCAAAGTTGGTACGGTGCAAAGCAAGTTTATCATGGGAGAGTGTTTGTTCATTTGCAGGGTAAAAGTTGAGGTCAGTTTGGTATTATAGGAATTCTCTGTTTATCCAACCAAACCTCTGTCTGCCACATCTGTAGTAGAGTCAAACAGTGTGAATCATACAGTCAAACAGTGTGTCACTTTGATGTTAATGGAATACTTTGGAGTTTTCTTATCTGCTGCATCTGAATGGCCATTTACCATGAACAATAATCTCCACATCATAGCGGTTTTATACGGAAAAAATGAAGACATCAGGGGTCACCAATCGTATCCGTAACAGGCTGGTTGGGGGAACAGGTTTTCATTTAAATCAAGCAGGAGCAAAGCTCCACAGCTGTTTGAAGAACGAGACTTTAAGGATAAGATTGGTGATCCATGTTTAATAATTACTACTGACCGAAGCAGCTTGCCACTGGCTTCTATGTTGGAATACCTCACATTCATTGCTCTGTACTGATCAGGTTTTTGTTTGTTTTGAGTAAAAAAAAAAAAAAAAACAAAAATCTTTTAGGTACAGAGAAATGAATGTGAGGTATTCCAACATATGCTATATGTGCGGAAAATAAAGATTAGGTTACAAAACACTATAGTATTCCATTAATGTCATACAGAAGAACACACACACACACACACACACCTCTGCCCTTTGAGAAGCATAAAGGGAATTGGGGGAGGATGATTAATTTGTTTTATTTGTCTTTCAGCTTTTTTAACCAACCCCATCGTCTCCCACATAGTCCACGTTTGAGGTCACTTGGCCGGACATGCTGTTTTGGGGAGAGTCTGACACTTGAAAACAAACTGAAGTCAAGCGGAGAGGAGGAGGAGGGTGGAGTGCGACATGTGGAGTCAGGCACATTTTGGGTGGAGCTGGACAGCTGCCACCTCTCTAAACCCCTGCTATAATATCATACAGCCCCTTGCATTTCATTCCAAGACCCTCAAAACACAGGGTATACACCCTTTCTGCATCATATCCATATGTGCTATGATGATAAGCAGTTCTAGGTATTCTATTACGGTAACTGGGGGAGTTAAATCGGTCCAAGAGGAAATGATATAGTAACGTCTTCAGAAAGTCTGGACACATCACAAAGGTTCAAGAGACCAAGTCTGCAAAGGTCCCTCTGTAGACTAGAGGCCTACTGTATGATCTTTAGTCACAGTGAAATGGGTTTCTTGTAAAATATAAATTTTGTGAACATTTACAATTCAAAAGCCAAAATGAAAGACTTTTTAGAGGAGCAATGCATAACGGACACCATAAAAGCTTAAAGGTCTCAGAATCACTGTGCAGCTCACACTACAACATTTATTGCTCGTGCCCTGTTGTATGTTGGTGAAGTGGAGACCCATGATAAAGCATGCTTGACAACAAAATCCCAACATGGCATGAAAATAAAGACGCTGAAAGAAATTGTGGTTGTTGTTTAATCATTTGTGCAGAAAAAGGAGACTAGAACAAAATATCTATTTAAAATAATTAAGAAAGAAGGTAACAATGACCCATGGTCTTTCCATAGACCTAGATTATTTGATATTGTGCACAGTTTGTTTATGAGCAAATCCCGACTTTTATCCTCAGTTCCTCAAAATACAGGGTAACATTCCATAGAAGAATATTCTGTGTTTACTTAAGAGATCTTGCATCAATTAACAAGAGGGTACTCCAAATGTATGGAGTACAGAGAGCAGATGTACCTGGCTGTTATTGCGCGCCTCAAAGTCTCCTTGTCCCAAAGCCTTCTGCTGGCTCAACTTCTTCTGACTCTCTCCAAGCAGGAAACACACCAGCCACTTATATGCTGCCAGAGGCACTTGAGACAAAATATGATGATACGAATAAAGCACAGAACATCACATGATGTAGCAACATCACAAAATCAGCATAAAAACATAACCTTCATCGCCAGACACAAGTTTGATTAGTAAGCAGATATGGTCAGACTTTAATAACTGCTAACTGCATAATTAATAACAGGCAAAATGGGCTTGGACATGAGAAGCTGATGTTCTATCTTGGATAGATATTTATGATAACGCTGGAAACAGCTGGGGAGACAGGTGGTCAGCCAAATTAAATCTGAATATCAAAAAAAACAAATTAATTATTTGGTTCAGGGTTCATCAGAACATCAGGTTACACTTCAGATGGCCAAAATCCCACTTGAAAGAGATCCTGCAAAAGTCATAGAAAGAAAACGAGCAAGTTTGGTTTTCACATTTGGAAGATAATGAGACCCCAGGGTTTGCCATATTGGCCAAAGGCACTATTTTGTCACCTAACAGGCAGTCTGTGTTGGTAGGTGATGTCACGTTAGTGGAAAAAAACATGTCCGTGTCACTGCTTGGTTGAGCATGTGCTAATAACACTGCTGTCCTGATAGCACTAAATTTACAGCACGGAAATCTGGCAGGAGTAAAATATATGGGCACATACTGAAAACTGGCGGTTTCAAATAGCTTTATAACTACATATCGTAAACAACAGATAACAAACTTAATTTTTTTCCTTTCCTTTGAACATACCGGTTTCTCTCTTCACTGTGTGAAAATTATTTTAGGATAAGGTTCAAAATTACTGTGAATAACGTACATTACATTAATATATCATTGAATTAAAGATCAACTACTTTTGACCATTTTAGAGCTACGAGGTTTTGTTTTGTTACGATGATAGGTTGTCCCATGTGGTAACTTGTTGTATCGTTAAATTCATCACTTTGTTCAAAACATTCTCTTGATCTGTTGTTCATGTTATAAGTTGGGTGACGGAGCGTGACGGAGTACGTCTTTCCGTCTCCCCGTTCAATTAAAATGAAGCTCTCCTGACCCCGGTCACCCGGCAACAGCCAGTTAAGTCACAAGTTGAAGAATGAAGTCAGTAAAGGGGCGCAGATGTAGAGCAGATGTGCTGCAGAGGCCAAGCCCAAGACGAGCACCTCTCCCTTTACAGGCGTCTCCAGCACAGAGGAGCAATCTTATTACAGTGAAACACACATGCAACATGACACCACATGCATTTTAAATGGTTTTGTTTTGCCGGAGAAAACTTTTCTAGGGTTTCTAGGACATACCAAGGTTGCCCCTCCACCCAGAGTTGTTATTAGTCATTCAGGAAAATTAAATCCAGAATAGCAGGGAAGAATAAAGTCTTTTTTTCCTTTGGTTAAACACATAGATCAGCTTATTGTGATCATCTCTAAAACACCAACATGAAAATACTTTGCATGAGGCTTTCCACATGGAAGTAAAGAGACATTCGGTAAAAGTGAGACTTTCATCAAGTGTGAAAGTTGTACCTGCTGAGTTCAGGCACTCCTGCACTGAGGCAGCTGAGAATCTGTTCTCCAGAATCTTGTTCCAGTTATCCAGAAAGTTCACAGTCTCCAAAGGAGATTCTATTCTCCCTTTACCTAGAAACAGACAGACAGACATAGCTAAGAAGCACATTAATGAGTCAGAACCCAAAGAAATGGGTCAACCTAAATACAATGTCTTTGGCAAAACTACCTAGACATAATGATCAGCCACAACATTAAAACCACTGACATATAAAGTGAATAACAATTACGTTGTTGCAATGGTAACTGTCAAGGAGTGGGATGTGTTTGAATCAGGAAAAAAGGGGCAAGCGTAAGGATCTGAGGGCCAAATTGTCATGGCTAGACGAGTGGGTGAGAGCATCTCCAAAACGGTAGGTTTTGTGGGGTATTCCCAGTATGAAGTGGTCAGTACCTACCAAAAGTGGTCCAAGAAAGGATGACTGGTGAACCAGTAATAGGGTCATGGGCACCCAAGACACCCCGATGCACATGGGGAGGGAATGCTAGCCCTTCTGATGTAATTACATGGAAGAGTTAGTGTAGCACAGATTGCTGGCTAAGTTTATGCTGGCTGTGACAGGAAGGTGTAACATCTTTTTGTGTATGGGGCTGAGTATAGAGCAGACAAATTAATCTCCAAATTCCCCAGATCTCAATCTAATGGAGAATCTGTGGGACAAACTAGCCCAATCCATGCAGGCTCCACCTCCCAACTTACAGGACCATCAGAAGCAGAACTTTTTATTTTTAATTCAATGTTTAGTTGTTATCAGATTTTTTCACACAGATTAGAATGTCAATATGATATTTGACATATTGAAAATTTTACTTTTGCTCCACCTGAAACCTGAAACCAGAAGATCTATTGTGAAGGGTGGCATTAGTGTTAATGTATATGTTTTAAAATGTCTGGAAAACTTGGTGTAAAAACCCTTATGGCTTTGTCTCTTTGGTGCATATTTAGAACAGGCCTAGATACTATACTAAATGTTAATGTAATATATTTGTGCTGTTAAATTCTGAAAAATATGAAAAAGTTTGCTTAATTTTGTTTTTACATATTAATTTTTCAAAGTTGCTTATCATCCCACCCCAAAGTGCAGTTCCAGAATGGTACCAACTAAGCATTCGCCTGATCCTCACGAGACCACAAAATGGATCCCGATGACTGCATAGCCATTTCTGGCCAGGAGTCCAAGAGATCAATACGGACATCATTCTATTTGAGTGATGGACCCCTCTCCCCTATTTACTCAGCATGATGGTGATGAACACGAGTGTTTGTAAGCTAATGTAACAGAATTGGCAGTTAGTGGTCTCCTCCAGGTGTGTTGGAATGTTTGGAGGTGTTGTATTAGTGGCCATTTGAAAAGATTCAGAGGAAACACATGTTAGCTTTCACCCATCTTCATCTAACTGGTGGCTAGGACACGGCAATGGCCAAACTAAGGAGAAAACACAGTTTCCAAGAAATAAAGAACAGACCCTGCTGTTTGTGTTGCAGCAAGCTAAGCAGATAGTTGCTGGTCTGTTGCAGCAGGACGTTGTTATCCCCCTCGTATGTGCAGTTTGGGTCGTTGTCATCACGGATGTCTCCGAGACGGTTCACTATAGAATGAACAGAAGAGGGAAATTTATCTTAATTTCACCATTATTACACAAACAACGTGAATGATGTTCTTGATTTTGATGCTGATCCACCAACTGACATGTCCAAACGGAATGAAAGACTGATTACACAGACTCAGTTAGTGTCTTTTGTGAATTAAAGAATGGTGGGGTTAGGAGTAGAACTCACTGGCCAGATAACCATGTCCTCCACAGGCCTCACGACACTCCTGAATTCCCCGCTGGGCCGACCATGAACCTAGAGGCTTACTGGAGCATGACATAGCATGGATCTCTCTACCTAACTCAGCCTTAAGAAGCGCGCACGCACACACACACACACACACACACACACACACACACACAAGGAAATGAGGTACTATTGAGTTACTTTAATTAGATTAAGATTCCTTGCAGTATTCCTGTACCTGTCTGTCACTGCTGTCCTTCATGAGGAGGCCAATCTGAAACTCCACAAAGTTACTGTAGAAGGATTTGGAGAAGAAATCCAGCGCATAAACAGCTGCTAAGTATGGAATAAGGCGCCATTGCTGCAACAGAGAACATGTGGCCAAAAAAGTGAATTCTTCAATAGACAAACAACTTAGCAGACTCTCAAGGTCAACTAATACAACTTCCACCTTGAAAAAAAGATAATGGTGTCCATAGTCCATAAAACTATCAGAATACTGATGAGACCCCTTTTTCTTTCTTCTTGGAATTCCTCACCCCAAAAGAACTGTTTTGTTCCCTAAGAGTCGCCAAAATCTACAGTTCTAAATTTAGTTCCAGTTTATTTGTGTAGCTGTTTTCACAATAGACACAGTGAAAGCTTAACAGGGTGTTTCACAGCTGTGCAGCTTTACAGAGATCGGGGTCAAAGCCTTAGCACTGATACTTTCTAGACACATTACTGCAGTATGAACTAAAAATGAACATGCTAACTGGGCTAAAACTGATAAATTACATGTATTTGTCAGCTCTGCAGGAATTTTTATAGGATAAGAGGTTCTCATAAAAGTCTAAATTCCATTACTGCTGTTATCAGACTCTGCTATATTCTATACCCTTCAACTATAATTCTGCAAAGGATTTAGCAAAATTTGACTATACCTTAGTACCTTTTAAAAAGTTGAATAAATTAAAATGTATATTATCTTTTAAGAAACTTTCTGTGGTTAAATTCCACAATTAGGATTTTAAATTCAAATGAATATATGAATGAATAATCTAATCTCATCCCCTCATCATCTGCTGCTACTTTATTGCATTTATTTTATTCTTATTGCATTAACACTAAGTCACTTTCATAGCTATTTGCACTACTGATCTGCTGGTACAGCACACTAAATCCTCACGCACAGCAATGTTACAGTGTCACAGTTTTATTTTGTTACAACAGTGTTCTGTAATTGTGTTGCACTATTGTTTATTGTCTATATATATTTATTTTTATTCTCTATTGTCTTATTTTGTTCTTCTACTGCACTGAGCATGCTAATGACAAAAGAATTTCCCACAGGATAAATAAAGTTCTTTCTTATCTTATCTTCTTATCTCATATATAAAAAAAAGAAAACAGATCCTTACCAAAACCTGTATATACCTAAAACCTTACAGCAATGCAATTCTATAGTAAAGGACAATTAAAGATCCAGCTAATCTTAAATGATGCATCTGACTCATCAGCAGAAGTCCCTATATTTGCCAGCTAATGGGTCTCTTATCTACTCTTCTATGAGAATGAAATACGAGTGGGTGAGTAAGATGGGTATTTCAGGTACCTGCAGTTGGTACTCCAGTACTGGGACCTCCTCATCCTCTGTGGGCCCAAACTGACGTCTCGTGGCAGAGAAACGTATAGCGATCGTCAAGGCCAACTTCAGATTCACCACGGCCATTCTCGTAATGGACACTCGGCCTCCCGACAGCGCACCCAGAGAGGCCCCAAAACGCTTATTGGGATCCTGTCAAGAGAGAGAAAAGTTACCTTGCGTGACACTTCAAACAAACAAAACTTTCTCTGTTTGCCTAGCCATCACTTCTGGTCCAGCATCTGAGCTAACACTTTCTGTTTGTTTTTACTAAAATCCTCTTCATAGGTTTCCATCAGTCACCTCAGCTAACTGCTTTACATCCACTGTGCTGTTTATTTAAAAGGGATATGTGGGAAATTCTTCCATGCACATCCACAGTGGAGACTTGGGGGGGTTTTCTCAGTGGCTCTCACCACTGCTGACAAAATCCTGTGTGAATGTTACATTCCATGTACATCTGCACGGTAACGAGTAATTTATACTGTCAGAGGACACCCCATATAAAAATAACTGTAAGGTATATATTTCTGCATGTGTAACAGATTTAACAGAAAACAACAATATGCTGACCTTAAAAGGAGTCACATAACGTCCATCAGACGTCACATCTCCCGTTTTATTGAGCAGATTTTCCCGAGGGATCCGGACATTGTGAAATACTGCAAAACTGGTGCACAAACACAAACACAAACACAAACACCACGCTGAATACAAATCTGAGAATAAACATTCAATAGAGTTTGGAATGTCTTTTTCCTCATACCCACTGCCACCTAGTGGCATGTTAGTAGAATCTGCCCCTTTAGTTCCAATGAGAAAACGGACACGCAGGACAAAACAGCGGTGCACAGTTGTGCTTACTCACCCATTGTCCAGTCCATTTTGGCCCAGTTTTTTGCCCATGTCACCAACCATCACCCCTGGCATTGCCAACAATGTCTTGGGATCCCTGACCTACAATATCAAAACAGCGTGAGTACATTAGAGACAGAAAAGGACAACGTCCAGTCAGCCTTCCTTCGCAGCCCATGACAAGACCTGCTGAAGAGGGCTTCTGAGGGCTAAGCCTGGACAATCTAATTGTTTAATTCACAGTGAACTAGCTAAACCGACCATGCTTACTGATTCATGTTAATCCCATTAATAAATAGGAAGAGTGAATGACTGAAGAAAAGTTTCATTGGGAAAATGCAGTACCTGAACCACAAAAGAGTGCAGACCATGGCAGAGTCCATCAGGTGTGTAAAGCTGGGCGAACACTACCGCATGCGTGGCAGTTTTTCCCAGGTTCCCCACCCAGAACTTTGCTGCTTCAAAGTCTGGAGAGTTTATAATAAACTCCTACGAGGAATGAGGTATAGGAGATGAGAGGTATGAGAAGGAGAAATAGAAACAAAAATAGAAAGAGTAAAAGAAAGAGAAAGAGAAAAACAGAAAGAGAAAGCAGGGAAGGAAGAAGGGAGGGAAGGAACAGGAAGAGGGGCATTGTGAGAACTAGAGATGATGGAACAACTCAATGACTTTCATTTATGTTGCTAGTGATTATATTAGTAATAAATTAATCACTGATTATTTGAAAAACTGGGCAATTAAACTAAAAACAGCCAAATCCTTCAAGTATAAAAAATACATATCAGTGGATGTGTCTATCAGGTTTGACTTTTTAGGATAAGAAAGGACATAATGCCGGCTAATAATCTTCATTATATATATATATATATTAACCTTGTAACCTTCACGTTCTGCAGGACTGAAACATGGATAGGCAATTGACAATCTGTTGTATCTGAGTTTTGTTATGAGAAATATGAACCTGGGTGCTGGGGTCATAATTGGCTGTTGTCCTCATGGCCCTCGTGTTGCTGCCATGGCTTAGTTCAGTCAGTGCAAAGCATCCAAAGGTCTAAACACACAACAACAAACACAGCTTGAATTACTTAACAGTAAAGCTTGTGAATTTAATGCAACTAGGGTACAGTGGCTTGCAAAAGTATTCAAACCCCTTGAAAACTCTCAGAATTTTCTGGATTTCATTCCAGCGTCACTTTGGCCTTAATCTTAGGTTTCACTGTCATGTTGAAAGATAAATCTTCTCCTGAGCTGCAGGTTTATAGTAGACTGGAGCAAGTTCTCCTACAATATTGTGTGGTATTTGTGTCTATCTATTTTCCCTTCAGCTCTGACAAGATTCCCAGTACCTGCAGATGAAAAGCATCCCCATAGCATGATGCTGCCACCACCATATTTTACTGCAGGTATGATGTTTCTTGAGGCATGGGCAGTGCTAGTTTTTTGTCACACATAAATCCTTGAAGTCTGGCCAAAAGTTCTATTGTGGCCTCATCTGACCATAAAACCCTCTCCCACATCTTAACTGGGTATCCTATGCTTTTATACGGACTTAAGGAATTCTTAAGGAATGGCTTCTTTCTTGCTACCCTTCCCGTACAGGCCTGTGTTATGGAGCACTCCCGAATTTGCGGACCCATGAACCTCCACTCTAGTTTCAGCCAAAAAGCACTGCAGACTTCTGAGAGTGACGGCTGGATTTTTAGTAGCCTCTCTATCTTGCTCCGATGCTTAGTTTTAAGGGACAGCCTATTCTTGTAGGGATCTGGGTGCTGTGATGGAGCTTCCATTTTCCAAAGATGGATCCAACAGTACTTAATAGGACATTTAAATTATTTGATTGTTTTTATAGCCATTTCCTGCCTTTCAGTGCATTCAGTGATTTTGTTGCTCACATCAGCAGAATTCACCTTTGTCTTCATTTTTGCTGTGATTTTCCAACAAAGAAAATGGCCCTTAAAAAAGGGTGCTTTTTATATCCAAAGAGATAAACTCACAAGTAGTACCTAATTGTGTTCAAATAAGTGTTGCCTTTGTTTCATTTGTGATTGTCATTTGTGCAAATCTGGAGCTTCCAAAGCACAAGGATTTGAATTCTTATGCAAACAGCATATTTCATATACATGTGTATACATATTTTATAATCCAGAAAATGATGATGATGTTCAAGGGGGTTAAATACTTTTGCGAGCCACCATAAATTGTAATACTAACCCCTTAAAAGTGGACTAAAATAGTCCTGAACACTTGACTAAACCTCTACATATATCTTAAAACAGAAAGGAATACAGCACAGAGACCTTTTGAATAACTTTCATACAAACTCCACTTTAGAATAACACTCCCACAGGTGCGGTAACAGACAAGCCCTAAAGAGGTTATTCAGAGACACTCTGTTGTTTCTATGACTACAGTGAGGACAGAGGTTACACTGGCTCTGCATTCTGAACTTGAGTCTTTTGACCTGAACAGATCTTGAACTACAACTTTGGCTACAGCACACAACTCTGACAAAGAGAGTACAAAAAGAAAGACATTTTACCATCATATCCTCAGTATCCTGCACAAACTTAAAGTGCCTCGGAGATCCAGAGTTAGCCACTGTACCGCCAAACATCTGAAAGAGAGCAAATAACTAAATCAATACAGTGTGAAAGGCATAAAATGTCAGTTTCCTTAGTATGTCTCAGAATTTAACAGGTTGTTTCTATTACTATGCTTTTAAGACTGATACATATAAATGATCTTCATGTATAAGTCTTCACTGGCTACTCTTCAAAAAGGAGGTCAGTGTGCAATGGCAGAGCTAAACTGCTATTGGCTGAAGAGGTGGACATATGAAATGAATTTGTGACATCACAGAAGCAGGTAATTAAAAATGGACAACTTATTTACATAAAAACTCCAGGTTTTGGATAAACAGCATCTACATTAGCATCTGTAATAAAAAAAAATGCTGTTATATAAAACATATAATAAAACACATATAATAAAACCATATTAGAAATATGTTTATTCCAGCATGCAAAGTCAATCAATGATCACCCACATCTAGCTATATTTTTACAATTTAGCAATGTTAAGGGTTACCTCTGCTCACACATGGCACAATAATATTGTCGTATCAATAAAAAACTTGTTCCTTGAAGAAAGTAACTACAGTAGCATTTTCCAATCCTCCTCCTGAAGGCCTGAAAGACTAGGAAAAATCATGACAACACGCACACAAAATCATGCATGTTGTCTGAGATTTCACTGGGTAATGCTGTTCAGAGGTCAATTTTTTCCAAAATCAGCGTTTTTTCTATGTTAAGAACACTGCTCATAGCTAACTGTTTTTAAAACGACTCTATTCATCTGTGTCCTGCTTTTAGTCTAACAATGTTTACATACTATGTCAAATGTCTGCTTCTGAAAGGTGAGGAATATCAGTTTTACATGATAGAGGCTCTTTAATTAACAAAATATCTGAAAATGTCCAGTACAATCGGATCGGAACATTATCTTACACTAATACTATGTGCAATAGTCCTACCATGTGCAGTATCATGTGAAGTTTTCCAAACGGGTGCTAAATCATTTCATTATGTGCAATATCTTATTACGTGCAATAGCCTTACCATGTGAATATTACTGCTTATGCCTATATTACTTCTATACTATTGATCTTTACTACATGCAGTAACATACTTCTAACCACCATTTGTGTTATTAGTAATTCACTTAACTATAAGCTATTTATCTATAGTATTAATACCCCATAATTTGTGTATATAGCATAGCGTATTTCATATTGAGTTTTTTTCTAAAGATGTTTTTTTTATTATTATTATTTTTATTTATTTATTTACACATCATATTTTATACTGTTCTTGTCTCTGTGCAGTAATTACATAAGCAATTTCCTCTGGGATCAATTAATGTTTTCTGACAGATTTTAAAAAGGCTTCCTCAGACCTCTGAGTGCTACTTAGTGGTTTATTACTAGAAGAGCTTCCAGAGTAGTGCTTGGCTCACCCCTTTGTTAAGGAAGAACTTGGCACCTAAGGACCAGTCGTACATGCCCAGACAGTCGTTGAGGACGGTCACCTTCCAGGGGCTCTGCATCATTTCATCTCGTGTCATGAAGTTGTACTTAAACAGTTGTTTGCAGCGGCGGAAAGTGAGTTCCCTCTTCTGCTCCACCGGAATATCCTCACCCGGCTGCCTTGCAAAAAGCGGGTCGTTCTCCAGTGCCCGGAAAACGTGCTGCTGCTCAAAAAGCGGGGAAATGTAAAAGAGGAAAAAACATTGGGGCGAAACACTGGAACTATTCATGCTGATGAGCACACACAAACACACCATTTTTAGTGCTGTTAGATTGAGCAGTGATGTTTTACATTGTAGCATTTCAATTAAAATACATTATTAAGTAATGATACATTTAAGCAGTAATACAAACAAGTACATTATTATTGTTAATTTCATAGCTGCTATCTGCCCCCTATGCAATAACATACTTATGGTGCAGTAGCAGACACTCTGTGAGGTTTACATCCCATTCATACTATATTATTACATTGTTTTATTGTTTACTTATCGTATTGCTTCTGTCGTAACTTGCACTTTGTTGTATGTGGCTACATATGCACAGAGAAACGCTGTCTCATCACACTATGAGTGAGTACAAAGTAACCTTCAACCCTGAATATTATATGCAATACTGCTTCATTAATGTATTTTATATAAAAGTACATTATATATTATATATGTATGAAGTATATTATATACATAATATGCTTCATATATATTAAACTGCTTCATGAGCTCAACACAAAATGAAAAAGCAAAAACTATCATGTTACCTTAAAAGCAATTATTTCCTCGCCCTCCACGAACCTCATCATTTCCTTCCAGCTAAAGGATGCCTTTTTCCTGTACTCATCTAGAGGACCACTGGAAAAGTCTGGGATGTCCTTGTCCATTTTTTCACCCGGGGCGTATTTGGCCTCTGATATTCCAGGGAGCGTCATTTTCTCTTCTCCCTAAAAATTAAAACTCCATGATCAGTCTTGCAGTGATATTCTTTAAAGATATAAAAAAAATTACACAGCCTCTAAATATTTTACTGATTGATATATGTATGTATATA
>JBBPCZ010000012.1:12520491-12546139 GCA_037974445.1 Brycinus macrolepidotus
TTGGGGGCATATTTAGGGTTTAGACTATAAAAAGAGGCACTTATGGGCTTTTTTTTTTTTTTTTTTTTTTACCACAACTTCACGGTTTTTCATAATTCGTTAAACAGTTTCATGCAAAATATTCAACCACAAAATACGTTTTGTATGATTAAATCAACTTTTTCAGCATGATATGCATGTAACTTAAGATATATGCACCTATTGTGCTGAAGCCCATAAACGGGATGTACATGGGAGCCAGCTAGGCTAAAGTACAGGCACCACATTTAACTGAGCCTCCCAAAACAGACAACAGTTCATATCCTCTCCATACCTCTCTTATTGACCACAGTATCTTGTTTTCTGAGTACTTTCTGAGAGTTTTCTGGTTCTGATAAATGTAACCCCTTTTTTCCGGAATGTTTCATTCAGTTTCATCAAAAAGCATACAATAGACATCATGTAAACAAAATTTATTTTAAGTTTATGTTGATACAATATTTGATTGTATTTGACTTTGTGGTCAAAAATAAATTCGCCACAACAAATATTTTTGCTAATCATATTTATTTTGATATTTTTTTTTGCTTATGGGTATGAAGGCTCATCTGATTCAAACCATGTAGAATTAATTACTTGTATTGATTTACTACACTTTTATAGTGACCATTACAACTAGCCCCTCTGTCTGTTAAAATGAACCCTACGTGTGGGTTAAGTTCTAACATCTGGACTCATTTAGAACAGAACTACTCTGTTCTCCATTCATAAGCTCCACACTGATTCCTGACATCTTGTGCACCATAAATGAAAGACTTGCCTATGCATGAAGGCAGTAAAGCTTGCTATAGGCAAAATATCTAATTGGCATCTGAAACATGTTTGTTCCCAACAAGGGCATCTGGAAATACAAGTAAATCAAAACAGTGTTTCCACCAGTAGATGGCAACAAAGTGCCAAAAACACTGATGCCACACACTAGGGGTGAATAAATTTGGCCCTGGTAGATATGTGGAGGGGGCAGCTGGTGGCCTAGTGGTTAGGGAGTTACCCCTGCGATTAGAAGTTTGTGGGTTTGAATCCCAGGACTGTGAGTGGCACCACTGAGGTATCCTATAGCAAGGTACCATCCCCACACACTGCTCCCCGGGTGGCAGCCCACTGCTTCACTTGAAGGGGTTAAATGCAGAGAAAGAATTTCACATTTTTCACACTGTGTGCTGTAGTTTGTTCACGAGTGACTATAAGGGGCCACTTTACTTTACTTTATGACCAGTAGCACAAGGCGTGTAAGAGTCTCTCTCTCTCTCTCTCTCTCTCTCTCAGGGTAAAGTGAAAGCACGGCGCCTGCGTAACATGCTCTCCTCCCTCAGTGTGTCTTCCTTGGGTCCATGTGCCTCTCCCCAGTTCCGCTCCCCCACAGGCCGCACAGGAAGCCTGGAGCCCCGCTGTTTCTCTGCCCTCACACACGGCATCAACACAGGTGTTGCAGCCCTGGGAAAAGTGGTCTTCAGCCTGGCTACAGAGGGCCGAATGGCCTTGTGAGTAAATCCATAAGCATTTTTTTATTTGACTCATTTTGCATAACACTGATTCTGAAGACAAACTTTTAATTTAACAAATAAAGAAGGAGGTGTAACCTTTTTTTTTTTACAGTCCTTGCATGTTTTCTTAGAGCAACCTTTGGTGTTCTGTTGTGTATTTATGTGATTTTTCTTTCTTCTCAGTACATTTGGGATGGTGGACAGTGAGGAAACGTGTTGTGTGGTCATGGTTTATAACACAGCGGATGGCTGGGGTGTATTAATAGGAGACACAGTAGTTGTTCCTGAACCACAAGTCAAACGGCACAGCATAACACACAATGAAAAGGTACGTGTCATTTGTTGTCCTATGTGGCATGGTATAGTTGGGTTGAGCAATATGGCAGTTTTTATCTTTATTGGTTATGGTCAATTTGATTATGAAATGCTGAATAAAAATAATTTGTACTTATAGTTTTTATATTCAAATGTGAAAGTATTGGCTCTTTTTATTTGTTCAAACTTATTAGGCGTCAGAAAAGAAATATGACACATGGTGTATCATGAAAAATATATTTTTTTTTTTTTTGCCATATTGCCCATCGCTACAGATTATATACGATTGCATATTCAATAATTACTTGAACAGAATTCAAAATTTATTCAAACCTTCTCTTTACAGTCTTACGATTTCCGGAGTATACGTGTGGACTCTCCTTTGCTACTTATTGTCAATGGAAAGAGACAAGCATTGCAAAGCCAAACAGCAACTTCTGTCAGTTATAAACCACATTCTGAATAAAAGAGTGAGTGCAAAGAGTTATGGAGTGAGAATCTGAAGAAGGGCAATTTCTGTTGTCTTTATATTTTGCTTGTATATAATGTGTACGGTTTATTAGTCAAATTTGTTTGTACATATTTTTTTTTTTTTTGTACTCTCACCAGTGGTGATGTGTGTGTTTGTACAACATTCTGCTGCTGCCTGTTTCAAATTTTAGGTCCAGAAAATAAAACTGTTCCAGTGGTGCTCCTATAATACTTGTCAAACTGTAATATTTTCTATGATAAACTATATCTTTAACTGTACCATGTAATTTTGATTTGTGACTCAGAATGACACTCCACACTGTGTTTAGGGGTGGTAACTATAATTGCACTAATACGCAGTTCAAAAGCTTATCAAGTCAATTTTATTGCAACAGTTACTACTGGCAAGTTAACCTCTGCATATGGATACATGCAATTATGTTATTTACCAAGGTGTTGTTAACCGTTTTCGCCGTGTAAGGAGATTATGCAATACACTGCTTTTACGCTATTGTCTGAGAGACCAGTGTTGTAATTGTTCAAAACTGTTCAAAGGTGACAGTCAAAACTTGATTTTGTCTTTTTTTTGTAGCTTTATCAAAAATGTCCCCACAGTTGTTGTTACTTAAGACTGGTACTACTCTTGCTCTGGAAAACAGCACAAGGCCTGGGGTGCCTAGTTGGTATAAATGACAAATACACATTTTATCACAGGATCACTAAAACTGGTAGTAAGAGGAAAAAGGAGTGTAAGAGAGCATGTACATGGCTTCTTTAGATAGAACAGAAAAAGCAAAGAACTGGTATATTGTGTGCGCATGTTTTATCAGTGTGCACAATGAAGGTTTTATCAGTTTAGAAAAAACATTCATACAGCCTAATGGGAAGATTCAAGATTCTTTATTTCTCACACGCATAGTTATACAACAAGCTTCATCAGTCTACATTTTACTGACACCAGTTCCAACAGCTCTATTATCTATAAACACCAGATAAAGAGAACACAGAAGAATTACGAGGCAGAGTATATAGTATGAAATAGAAGGTAATATGTGGAAAAACTACAAATGCATTCCAAAACACAGTAATGTGGTACAGTCAGTTTTTCTTAATAAAGGAATGACCTCTCTCTCTCGGTGGAGAGCTAAACTGGAAAAAGCTCTTGAAACTCTCTGGTTCTAAAGAGAAGAGTCTATCACCATCTGGTCCCACAGCCAGGAAAGGGGGACTCCCATGGGGAGAGCGTTGTCTAACCAATCCTAGAGGGAGCAAGTGCAGGGACCAGTGTCAGTAATGCCCCTTTAAAGTACATCACTCTGTTCTACAGTTATTCAGTCTAATGCGTCAAACCTAAGTTTTCTCTCCACCAGTTTATTAGGAAGACTGCATTTCACCTTTTAACACATTAATGAAATAATAACCATCTCCATCTCCTGACACTCCTTTTAACCCCGACCCTACTACTCATTTAATTTTTACCAAAGCTTATAACTGACCTGTATTGAAAGCTTGTGAGGGATGATACAGTCCATCTCTTTCCCCAGCTGGCATGGTGCGCAACCGCAATGCCTCAAACAGCCCCTGAAGCTTTTGATACTGTCTGTTTTTCTTAATCAAAAGCTCTGAAACCTCACTGTACTTCCGCTTATACTCCTCCAGTCTCTGGACATGAGAAAATATCCAAGAAGAGGATCCAATCATAATTCATGGCCCTTTCCACAATACACTTTCACACGCTATATGGACAAAAGTATTGGGACACCCCTGTTTTTCAGGGTTTGGGCTAGGCCCCTTACTTCCAGTGAAGGGCAGTCTTAATGCTTCAGCAGACCAATACATTTTGGACAACGCCAACGCCATGCTTCCAACTTTGTGGACACAGTTTGGAGAAGACCGTTTTCTATACCAGCATGATTGTGCCCCAGTGCGCAAAGCAAGCTCCATAAAGACATGGTTGGATGAGTTCAGTGTGGAAGAACTTGCCTGGTCCACACAGAGCCCTGATCTCAACCCCATCCAACACATTTGGGATGAACTAGAACAGGCCTTCTCGTCCACAAATCTTCCCACAGAAACACTCCAAAATCTTGTGAAAAGCCTTCCAAGAAGAGTGGAAGCTGTTATACCTGCAAAGGACTTGACTTGACTTTAAAGGGGGGACCAACTCCATATTAAAGTCTAAGCATTTGAATGCAGTTTCATTAAAGTCCGTTGATGTAATGGTCTGGGGTCCAAATACTTTTGTCCATATAGTGTATGTGTATTACAATTATTGTTTTATTAGTGTGTATGGTGTTTAAAAAGAAGTCATATTTCAATATTGTCCATACTGACAAGTATAGTGTTCAATATAAGCTTTAGTGTTTAACTCAGGGCAATAAATTAAGGTTAAGATAGGTAAAAAGAATTACTGAACTAACGGTTAAAAACCTTGTTTAGTGATGTACTCTCCTCTCTCAAAGCATGAATTTCAAGCTCTCTGGTTTGCTTCTGCTGTGCCATCACATTCTCCGTTTGGGCCACTTGTATCTCAGCCCGAGACAAACTGTACTCCATCAGCAGCCTTTCTTGGTTTACCTGGAGTATGTGAAGTGTATCAAGTGGTCAGTGACTCGATAGGTGTCATAAGTATCTTGTGTGAATACATCAGTCCAGGTTGGTGAAATTTAAACACAGTGCAAACCTGATATGTCCAAAACGCCAGTGCTCGATGACTGATATCCAGAACTATTTCGGGCCGTAATCCTACTAAAACCATCGCCTTGTACTGCTCGGAAGGAGCAAGTTCTGTGCGTACGATGTCTAGTTTTCCAGAGAGAGCAGATGAACATGCGGGACAGATGGCAGGGGTCCTGCTGAACTCTCCAGAACCGTGCTGGTCACAGAAAATATGAGAGCAGGCCGTGGCCCAGGCGAACCCACTCAACTTAGCTCGACATTTCGGGAAATTACAGATTAAACTGAAATCGCTCAGGGCCATTGCTACAACAAAAAAGAAAGATAAAGTAATTTTAAAGTAGACAAAGCCTTAAAAGTCGAAATGAACCTCAAATTATTTGAGGTTATTTGGCATTTCAATTCTGTGTTGGAGCTAACCGGCTAGTTTCTAATGTTAGCTAGTTAGCCTTAGTGTTAATAAACAAGCAAATAAAAGTGAACAAGAATATTAACACCCCATATTGTGCCTTTGGCTCGTCGTTTGGACACTCAACAAATCACTTCTGTGTTTTTAAAACCGTTACCTGAGATAGTCAAGTTAGCTTATAAAGCTGTCTCTCTAGTTGGCTAATTTGTATACCGTTGTTACGAAAAGAATGTGGGCGGGACTTATTTGTATCTACTCTGTGATTGGCTGATTGGCTGGCAGGTGTGGTCTCAACTAGAACTATCACGTGTATGACTAAATGCATTATTTGGCTGTGATGTGCAACAGTCTACCATGTGCAATATTGTGCAGTGTTCTTATCAGGTGCTAAAACATTATCATTATGTGCAATACCTTATGTGCAGTTGTCTTACCATGTGACGTTTTTCTAAATGAGTGCAGAATCACTTCATTATGTCCAATATCGTATGTGCAATAGTCTTACATATGCACTTTCACTACTTATGTCAATATTACTCATATACTACTGAACTCTACTAAGTGCAATAACGTACTCCTAACTACCATCTGTGTCCTTAGATTTCACTTAACTGTGTTAGTCATCTATAGTATTTATACCCAGCATTTGTGTGTGTAGCTTAGTATATTTCATATTGAGTTTTTTTTCAACAGATTTTATTTAGATTTATTTACACTTCATATTTTATATTGTTCTTGTCTCTGTGTCTCTGTGTGTCTTTGCAGTCATTACATCAGCAATTTCCTCTGGGATCAATAAAGTTTTCCGATTCTGGTTCTGATTCTCAGTATAAAGGGACCAGGGTTGTGGACCCCAGTAAAAAAATTTAAAACATGTGAAATGAGTACATCATAAGAAGTACATTCTACAGTATAACATATTCATATGTATGTGATTTCGGATGCAGGCTGTTTGACTGCAGTTATAGGAAGGATTAGAGTTCAAAAAAGTAACTTTGAGGATCAGGCTCAGCTCAGAGAGCTGTTTCTAATGGACGGGTGCACAAATTAGTCAGGATGGTTGTAGACATGCTGCGTGTGTGATACAGCTAATTAAAAATGGCTTTTCCCTCCATTCGTCCTCCACGTGGTGTATGGGAATACAGGCGGGTGAAAGGGGGGCTTTGTGTGAAGCAGCATCGGATCCTGCGAGAGAGAGAGAGAGAGAGAGAGAGAGAGAGAGAGAGAGAGAGAGATGCTCACTCAACTGTGTCCAGGTCGCCATTGTTGGAAATTCCCCTCCATTCAGTGGCTTTTAAATAGAGCTTCAAATATGCGAACCCACCGACACAGGGGAGGATGCCACAGGAGGTCTATTCTCCTATAACTTCTCTCACTTAGAAGACATGCCTCATGATTGAATCGATGGGTTGTTTCTAAATAATGTAGCTTTCCCTCCCCCCTCCAGACCTGACCACAAGAAGTGCTTATCCATCATCATCATCATCACCATCATCATCACCATCATCATCAACTGCTAGGGGTGTTCCATTTCCAGCTGGTCTAACATCAGCCCCCTTATGTACACACAAGTCAGTTAACATGCCTTCTCACACAACTCTTAAAACTTCCTTTTACTGGCATCCTTGAACTTAATGTCTTATAATTACTAGTCAGGGAACTAGTGAATTAACTTTTCCTTATAAAAGTTCAGAATTAAGTCATTTATAGCCATTTATGCCTTTTAAAATGCTTCTGCTCTATAAAGTAGGCTTATGGTCCACTCACACTCCCTTCACCCTTATTGTTATTAAGGTAAGTTTGGTAGTTACTAGCCAGGCGACTAGTCGAATAACTGTGCTTCAGTTGCACCCCCAAAAAAGTTCATAATTTATATTTATATTTATATTTATATTTATATTTATATTTATAGTAATAGATATATTTATTTTAAAATGCTTCTCCTCTATAAAGTAGGCTTATAGTCCACTCAGCCTTATTATTTTTAAATACCCCTTTTGTGTGTCCGGACTGACACGACATAGAGTGTTTGTTCATGTAATTTTCTGTCAGCCATACAGAATCGCCTTTAATTGCTTTATGGCTCGAAGAAGGTGTGAGAAATGCAAGTGAGCGAGAAAAAGAAAAAGAGACGGTGCTCTCCACGCCATTGAAATGCAAATGTCAGTAAAGAACAAGGAGAGATTGTATTTGTGTGTGTGTGTGTGTAGACTAAAAGGGGAGGGGGGTACACAGTGGGCAAGTTTGAGAAAGAGGGGACTTGTTGAGGAAATACAGCCACACACGCACTCGCCAAATCACGCAGCCACTGCGGACGTCACGGTGCTGCTTTTGCGAGTTTTTAGTTTTCTTTTTCCGCACAAAGCGCGCTTTGGTTGCGCCGTGCGCTTCTCCAGCACCAGGTGAACTTTAGAGAGAGAGAGAGAGCGGGAGAGAGAGAGAGAGAGAACAGAGAGAGGGAGAGAGAGAACAGAGATAGGTAGAGATAGAGTCCTTTGTGTTTACGAGTCCGCATTAGTGTGGAAAGTTTGGCTGATGCGCCCCTCACGCCTCGCGCCCTCTCCGTGAATCATGTCGCGCCGAAAGCAAAAGCGACCCCAGCAGCTCGTGAACACGGACCCGGGGGGCACACGGCTGACATCGCAAGGTGAGACTATTTACAGGCACATCTGTTTACCTGCTCATTAATATGTGATGCCGGATTGTGAGATAAGGTTTTATGGAGTGAGAGAAAAGTTGTTTCCATGGCATAAATCAACATTAACACGTGTTCTTAATGTCCCGCATTCATGTGTTGCTTGTGCTCGGAGTTATGCAGGGATTACGCTTTTCACCTTTTCACTGAATGGCAGCAGTGCGAGGTTCTGCTCCAGCCCGTGAGTGGGGTCATTGTTTGAGATCTAGCACGCTGGTTTTTGATGTGTCTCGGATTTCTGCTCTGCGGATGTGGACTAAGCAGCTACTGGGCATGTGCATGTGTGATGTACCAGACCAGAGGATTTGTTTTTGAAAGAAAACTTTGGAGTAAACTTTGGTGTACAATGAGTCCACATGCTAGAAGGTCTCTCTTGGTGGTTCAGCACTGTGGTCACTGGTTTGACATGCATCCTCCAGAGGCCATATCTGTGTTAGCTTTTCAGCAGTACCAAATCTTCCAAGAGACTTGCAGAATACTCAGCCTGACTGTTGGGGGTCTTTTATTCATTTGGAGAACTCTTCTATTCACTGTGAATAAGGTGCTGGCTATGGGGAGTGGAAGAAGGGGGTGTTTGGGTAAAGATTAATCTCTTCTCTTTCTATTCTCTTCTCCTCTCCCTTATTCTCTCCCTCATGTTTCCTTGTGCTCCTCTATTCTGCTCTCTCAGCGACACCCCCCTCCTGCCTGCCCCCCCACTCCACTCCTCTGCTCCTATTCATCTACTCAGTTGGGGGTTTCATTGGGTAGGATGCAGATGGGTAAAGAATGCACTAGTCCCTTAAAAAAAGGATATTGCCTTATCGGAAACATCGGAAACATCTTCAGCCAAAAAAAGACGTGCTTTTTGGACTTGGTGGACTTGGTTTGCCCAAGTTCAGGCTAACATAATTAAGAAAAGAAATTCTCAGTTTTGATGACACATCACTGGATACAGTTATTCAGAGGTCCTGTATAGAGTGGAGGGTGGGATGGCCTGTCACTCAGATTTCTAAGTCCCCAACCCCCTTCACATTTTCTTACTCTGTGCCGAAGATTCTGAAAGAATTTGACCCCAGAGCTTCAGAGGTCAGGTCAACTGGCCAATCAGAGCACAGTTGACAGTGCCCGAAACCCATAGCATGGCCTGACCTGTGACCTTGTGCAGGGTCAGGGGGAAGGGTGAATGGAGAGATGAAAGACAGAGCTGATGGAAAGAGGGTTGGGTTAAGAGGGGTTATGGGTTGTTGTGGTGATGCCCATTGTCCTTTAAAAAGTGTTGCCATAGCAGCAAGGTGGTCACTGGCCTGTGGCAGGAGTGAAGACACTGCCCATGTTGCGGTTTATTAAAGATAGAGTTTGTACATGGAAAACCAAATATCAAAATTGTTGCACTGTTTGAAGCAGTGATGTTTCACTAGTTATTTTTTAAGCCAAAACAGCAATTTATAATATCAATTGAAAGCCATTTTGTCAACTGTTTGGCTGCGGGAATGTTTCATCATTACCTGTGACCAATATGAAGCTATGTGTGAATGTAGATCTTCATTTACAGACATTGTTAGTCTGAAGTTTAGTTTGAAAGAAACATAGTTTTCTGTTTTAAGATTAGACATTTTCTCAAACATATGTACATTTTGTGGACCAGCTATTAAAAATGCTCAAAATGTGAACTCTTGTGCTGAGTGACACTGTTCTAAATGATGGTTCTGTATAGAAATACCTAAATCCCTTTCTTGTTCCTCTCTATCATTGTTTTGTAGACGATCAGCTGGCAGTGAAGTCACCATCGACCTCTCTTGTTTCCGAAGCTACCTCATCTTCTTCTTCATCTTCATCCCCCTCTTCTCTTCAAGATTGTCAGCCTCCCTTGGCCCTGAGGCCATCTCCTGGGGGCCTGCATGCTCCTTCACTTCCAAATGAAAACTCTTCTCCTCCCCACTGGGCCAGTCACATTGCCCCATACAGTACCTCTCTTCCCAACACCCACTCTTCTCTTTCCCCAGATTTCCCGCACCCATCCCTGTCCTCCCAGACTCAGTCCCCTCCTCCTGTCCAGCAGAAGTCTGCCCACATTCCTGTACATCAGCCCCAATCCGCCATAACCTCTCCTCAGATGGGTATCTCTGCCACAACCACTAATTCCTCTGCCTCGTCATCATCAACATCATCTCTTAATGCCATTCCACCCCCTGGGAGCCCCAGTTCCATCCAGCAGACACCCTCCATTCCGCCAGATGAGGTACAAGTGCCACCAACTTTAGCTGTGCTCTTAGAGGAACTTAGGGTCTTGCAGCAAAGGCAGATCCATCAGATGCAGATGACTGAGGAGATCTGCAGGCAGGTTCTGCGTCTGGGTGGAGTAATCAGCAACCAGGATACGGTTCAAGGCTCACTGGAGAACCACCAGAGGGCCTCTGAATCTATCTCCCCATCTCTGTCCACCTCAGGTCCTTCTCAGTCCACAGCGTCTCCCATACCTTCATCCCTTCCAACACTGATGACACAGGCCGTTGTTTCAAAGCCTAACATTTCTCATATTAATGGACATAAAGCAACATATTCATCTACATCATCCACACCCTCTTCCTCCACATCATCTCTGGTCTCCTCAGTAGCATCAGTGCACCCTCTGTCTCTATCACTGGGTCTTCCTCGTTACCTCCATGAGAAATCTCCTAATACCTCACTGAGCCATACTAGTGCTGTTAGTTTCCCCACTCCTCCACTGCTCACGTCTAGCCTCTCTCAGGAGCAGATGCCACTCAGCTCTGCTGTAGGATCTTCAGGTGGGTCACTGAGCTCTTCTGCAGGGCGCCAGCAGCATATCTGTCGCTTTTGTGGGAAAGTTTTGAGCAGTGATTCCTCCTTGCAGATTCACCTGAGATCCCACACAGGTGAAAGGCCATACCAATGTCCTGTCTGCCTCAGTCGCTTTACCACTCGTGGGAACCTCAAGGCCCACTTTCTGCGCCACCGGGAGCAGAACCCAGAGCTTTCCCTCTCCCTTCTCCCACCTGCTCTTTCAGAGCAGAGCCAATCAGGATCTGGCCCCGGGGTTGTTCAGAGACGCAGGAAGCGTCGTGCAGAAGATGATGAACCTTTTGGAGTTAAAGGGGGTGTGGGAGTGCCTGATGGCTTGGCTCTTGGTTTTCTATCTGGACCAACTTCTCGCCTGTCTCCTTCCTCTCTGCCTCTTCCACCCAGTGTAGATCTGGCTCTCTTGTCCACTGCCCATTCCCTGCTGCAGCTTAATCGTGCCTCTGCTGCAGCAGTGGTCTCTGCTTCAGCTAGTGTGCAGTCATCTTCTGCATCCACCACCTCCTCTTCATCTTCTTCTAGTATGGCAGGCCAGTTGAAGGGTGCTAAACAGCAGCGGTTTGATGAGAACACACCTCCTCATTCAAGTTTACATCCCAGTTCTCCATACTCCCAGCTGGCCCACCTCCCTAAGATCCTCTTCCCCTCTGGCCCCTCTCCCCACCACCCTGGCTTGGCTCTCCTCCGCCCTCCTCACCTTCCCTCCCCTCACCCCCAGCTCACCTTCCCTTTCTCTCCTTACCCCAAACCCCAAACCTCCTCTCCTTCCTCCTCCTCTCCCTCTTCTTCAGCTGCCACCTCTGACACCTCAAAACTCCAGAGGCTGGCTCAGAAGCTGGAAAAGCAGCCTTCAAAAACCTTCAGTGAAGACCAGACTAATGGTAGCACCCAGGCCAGTGATGTCTCAACAACCTCCAGCAGTAATACTATCTCAGCATACAGGAGAGAGATGATGGCAGCCTTGGGCCTAAACCCTAACCCCAACAGTGAGCTGAGCACCCAGGGCATCTCTGTGTCAATCCCCTCCCTGCCCTCCCTGGCTCCTAACCAGTGTGGAATATGCCTGCGTGTGCTAAGTTGTCCCAGAGCACTACGTCTCCATCAGGCCACTCACCTGGGTGAGCGTCCATTCCCCTGCAAGCTTTGTGGACGCTCCTTCTCCACTAAGGGTAGTCTGAGGGCTCATCTGGCGACCCACAGAGCACGACCACCCAATGCACGCACCCAGAACTCCTGCCCTCTCTGCCAGCGTAAGTTCACCAATGCTGTGGTGCTACAGCATCACATTCGGATGCATCTAGGTGGCCAGTTGCCTCCAGAGGGTAATGGAGATTTGGGGCCAGAGGAAGAAGCTAGTCAAATAGGCAGTGTCACTCTGTCTAAGGCCATCCAATCTCATCCTCTTAATATGAGTACTGCTACTTCATCCTCAACTGCTGGTACAATACCACCAAGCACAGCTTCCAGAGGTACTAGATCACCTAATGCAGATCAAGTAGTGGAGTCAGATCAAGATCCTTGTGACACACCTGGTAGTAGTCCAGCTCTAATCACTGATCCAGCCCTAGAGAAGCAGGAACACACTAGCTCTTCTATCTGCGACAGCCCACCTGCTAACTCATCTCCCCTAGAAGAGGACCTTGACAGCGATGCTCATCCTAGTATTGTTAGTGCTTATGCCCTCAGTGCCCTCAAAGCCCATCAAAACAGGTGTCAGACTACTGCTGTAGTAAATGGTACAACAGATGACGATGAGAACATTCCTCTGTCCCTCTGTACCAGAACCAGTTCTCAGGACAACAGTGATCTCACAGGGGCTTCCCATCCCACAGTGGTCAGTGGCCCCAAATCCAGCCCAGATTCTGCTGCTCTTGATCTTTCACCCGCACTCACACCCCCCTCCAGTCCATCACTTCAACCCAAGCCAGAACTGAGTGTTTCACACAAAACAGTGGCTGCAAATCTAACCCCTCTGAATCCTGAACCCAGAGAGGATGACTTTCTCTCAGGCAATAAAAATGAATCTTTGCCATCATTAGCCAGTAAGGGCACTCCAGAGGAGGAAAGTGGGAACAAGAAGACCAGGAATGTTCAAGAGACTGAGGATGAGGAAGTGAGTAACACACATGCAGAGGTGAATCATGGGAGTCAGGTTAAGGATGAAGACGAGATTAAGGTGACTCAACCAAATATTCCAGTCATCCCTCCACAGCCCCAACGCCCTGAGAAGCCCTACAGCTGTGTGCAATGTGGCAAAGAATATGCTAGTCGCAGTGGACTAAAGGTAAGGAGTATGAAATATCTGTTCGCCTTCCATTGTACTGGTCAAACTTGTGTTAAACTCAGTCAAACTTGTGTTAAAAACTTTCAGTCCAAAACTATGTAAATTGTATTTTTCAATTTAAGGTATGGACACTGAGATACTGAGCTATATTGTGTTTGTGTGTGTGTGTGTGTGTGTGTGTGTGTGTGTGTGTGATAACAGGGTCACATGAAAATTCATAGTGGAGGAATAAGCAGTGGGGCAAATGCTTCAGTGGTTGCTCCACATACTACAGGGGGAAATTACAAGGACTCTGTGGAGTCAAGTCCTCGTCCAGCACAAGAAGACACTGGAAATACACTGGAGAAAAGTACAGAGAAGCTATCCTCAACAGAGGTTCCACTGGCTACTGTGGGTTCAGCAGATGAAGGGGGAGAGTCTGAGGACACGCCCTGAGAGAATGTGACTGGTAAAGAAGTAGTAATGTTTGTTTACCAATTTTAGTGGGACTTTTTACTATTTTTCTGTTAGATGTAGCTCTTAAATCTGCAACACTGTAGAACCGTAGTGTCTTTGTTAACATGTTAGTGCCTTTCTTTGAAGACAATGAAATTTTGATGTACAACAAGCGAGTCCTTGACAAATCAGGATCCTCAGAATTAGGATCCTAGGTGAAGTCTGGTATTTGTGTATTACAAATGTGATTATAACATTTTGTCAAAACATTCTAGAATCTGAAATGTCAGAATTCTATGAGTATGAGAATTTCTCACTTTTGTCCACCATAAAAAAAAGTTAATTAAGATGAAAGGGATTTACCCCAAAACGAGATGTTTTGAATATCAAATGATATCAGATATGGACCACCAAGCTACAGCTGGCCTATGTAAATTCCTTTATTTTCTTTAATATTGTTTTTCTCCTTCTACACCGACCATCATGCTGCTGTACTTATCGGGTGTAACTTATGTAGCTGCGCATGTTCTCAGCACTGTTTTATAGTCTCAGTGAACCCACTATGAGGTTTGGGTTTGGTTTCAATGTGGAAGTTAATGAACGCGTCTGATTGGTTACTTGCATAAACCACAGCCTATTCATTTCACTGATTTAAATTCATTGACCTGAATTTGATACTCTCTCCCTTCCTGAAATGTCACTGTGGCATTACTATTGTCCAGATAACACTAGCCACAAGGAAGCTGCAGGTACTGTTTATGCAGCGATTGAGACAAATTATGAACCACTACCAGTCTATAATTATGAGACCGCCAACAGTGAAAGTATACCTTAACTGTCTAGGCAGTGCTTAGAGATGACACTACTTGGCCTGTACCCTGTATCTACAAGTACCCTGAATTCACTGACTGATGGCTCTTGACTCACCTCTAATGGACCTGTTTCTTCCCAGCGATCAGTGAAAAGGACCAGATTAGGAAACACAAGGAGCCTCTAGCTTTTGTGGGCTTTTTTGCCCATATGTATATATTTGTTGCCTGGTCACTTCTTTTCTCTCTTGAGTTATTCAAGAGGAATGTTGCCCATTATCAGTGCATTGCACTGAATTATATTTAGTTCTTTAGCTTTTTTTTTTTTACCTTCCCCATCAATGTCTTTGTTTTTTGCGCCTACTTTGTTCTCAAGAGGAGGAATAAAAGCCGAATGAATGTCGTGTCATTCAGATAAATGCCTGTGTTGTGTGTTTTTATGTGAGTGTGTTAGATGTGCTTAACTGTGCGGCAAAAATTGTGCATACACACAGTGTGGCAATGTGTTAAGAAGAGGAAGAGCTCTATGTAAAAGGATCATTTGCTGAATTATAACTCAGTCTAAAATTCATCGTCTGGTCCTGCTGCCATGGCAGTCATTCTTCTGTCTGTGTTCTGTTTGCCTGTGTTCATGTTTTCTCAGCCTCAGTACGCTGTATGTCTGCTCCAGAGATCTTTTGTCTACCTTTTTGGCCCCTTTTCAAAGTCTGTTTCCTTTCATATGGCTTAGCTCACCAGATCTGTGGTGTGCATGTTGATGGGTGTATGCGCGTACACTGTGTGTCCATGATAATGTGTGTGTGTGTGTGTGTGTGTGTGCGAACTTGTGCAAAGTGATTGAGTGTGCAGCTGTATAGACCCCCCCTACCCACCCACTCTCTTCTCTCCAACACCCTCTCTCTGTGTCATGCTCGCTTTCATATGCTCTCTCTTTCATTTTCTCTTTCATTCTCGCTCTCTTTCAGTCTCTCTCTCCCTCTCTCTCTCTCCATCCTCCACCCCTCCCTATGTAATGGGACTGACACACAGGAAGCTCTAATCCCTGCACAATAACCCCCCTCATCCCCCTCTCAGCGTTGCTGAGCAGGACGGGGGGGACAGTGGGGACCGACCCAGCCAGCTGTCCCCAGAATGGCTCCTAATCCTGCCTCTGCAGAGCCCTTGAAACCATGACAACTGGTAACCAAGGAGAAGAATGTAAAGGTTGAGAGGGAGAGGCACAATGGGTCCAGAAAAAGGCATGTGTTAGAAGTTTGTCCACACGCTTCAGAAGCGACATGATGCATGTCTCAATCAAAAATATAGGAAACACAACAGCAAATACATTTCACTCTGCACCACAAGGTGCAAAAGGAAGCAGCAAAGGCATGTGTGATCTGTAACTCTTTTGACGTGCTTGGTTTTTGTGTCAGTGATCATATTCATTTCTTTAATCATTGATGAAATGTGAGCCATATGTCAGACGACTAATCCGTTCATGCTCATCAAATTAGGCTTTTCGTGTTAAAGGGACATGACATTAATTACGTCTGTGTTATATAGCTACTGATGAAAAAAAAAGTGTATAAAAGTAACCTATAAAATATCTGAAAAAGCCGCATGTTTTGGGGAAAAAAACTTTTCACCCAAAGTAGAATCTGCACTAGCAATGTTTAGTCCACAAGAGGGAGCAACAGGTGCACCACTGAATCTCTGAATGGGACGAGGAAAATGTGTAGTCTTTTTGACTGACATGAGTAGCATAAGCATGATAGCCATGACTGGATTACATTTTGGATTCCAGGGCTTGCGCAAGCTTCAGCAACTAAACTCTGATGTCTTAGCATAGTTTCCTCAAACCATTGAGGAGAATATTCATAGTTCACCTTACCTAAGCTAATTCTTGACCTTACAGGTGAAGTCCTTAAAGAAGAATTACACTCTTTTTTTTTTCAAAATATCCTCATAATTCACTTGTTAAGATGGAAACAAAGTAATTCAAAGTAGTCTGATTAGTTTCTCTGTTGTAGAGAAACTTACCAAGTTAGAATTGTTCACAGTGTTGATAGGAACCAAACGTCTGAAGGGTTTAATGCCTCACAGAAAATTGTTACATTAAATGATTGTGAATACACTGTCTGATGCCACTGTCTCAGAATTGATTTATGATCATTCTGAGATCAGGTTTTGGTACAACATTTTTAAAATAGAGTGGAGGTACAAGTAGGGCTTGATAAGAAAAAATAATCCCCAAAGAAAGCCTTTTTTTCCAGTTTAAAAGCTATTTTACCATTCTCAACATTGCATGTTAAATCTCAGAAGACTGTAGGTTCACCAGTCATTTTAATTAGGAAATGAATTAAAAATATATTGGTTGTAGACACTATGACCCCTGGTTCCTATGAAGTCAAGTCAATTTTATGTATATAGTACTTTTTACAACTGATGTTATGGCAAAACAGCTCTACAGAATCCGGGTCCGTGCCCCTAGTGAGCAAGCCAAAGGCGTCGGAGGCGAGGAAAAACTCCCTAAAGCTGAAGGAAGAAACCTAAGGAGGAACCAAGAGTCAAAAAGGGAACCCGTCCTCTTCTGGTCGACAGCGATATAACCAGCACTGTAAAGAAATCTCTATCAGTTTCTCTACAACATACTATTTCACATCATTTCACTCTGAATTACTCAATTTTAACTATTGAGTTATGCAGGAATCTTTGAAAAACAGAGGGACATCTCTATAATTAGACACTGACAGAATCTTGTTTAGTAACATTAAACTATTAAAAGTCAACTCCACCAATTATCCTGTATGCAAATAAGTCAAGCTCTTACCAACACACAGTAACTGGTGCAGCTGGAAGATGTTATTATAGCAGTACTGAGACTGTGGGTAGACACTGACATTTCTTTTTCAGAGTCGATCCTCTTTTTTCTGTCCTTTCAAGCACTAATCGTCATTTTCTATAGTTCATGAGTATTGATGCTGAAAAAGTGGGAAAAAAGTATGTCAGCAAATAGAATGTGAACTGCTTTTCTTCCCTCTCTCTTCCTCTGGCCCTCAAACACACACGACATTCAAACACACGCAGGGCTGATGGCAGGAGAGAAACTGTGAACTGTGAAAAAAAAACCCTCTGAACTTGTAATGATGATGAAAACAAAAACGATGATGATGTCACTGCAGAAACACATTCTCTTTCTATGCACGTAAGGATGCAGGGAGACTTTTAAAGTATTGGTATCGTGATCCTCAGTATTTGGAATCACCCATCCCTGACTGTGGGCTCTGTTGAAGAAGGTTTTTACAGATGTGCATTGACTTTTCTCATTTCTCCTTTTCTGGAGTTGCGGTAATTGCAGTTTATTAAAGTATAATCAAAACTACTAAGTCATTTTAAACGTTAAGGCCACTTTATTGAGTTATAATTCAGTAGAGTATTTCACACAGGTTCCTAATCTCATTGAACTGAAGTAATAACACGCTACTATAAGTATGAACACCGAGGGCTACACTTCTGTTTTGGACGAGTTTGTGGAATAAATCACATGAAATGTTTTCTTGAAAGGAGAAGTCAATCAGCTGATCAAACTCGAGCTCACCTTCAAGTGGAGAGAGAGAAAAGACAGAGACAGAGAGAGAGAGGGGGAGAGAGAGGGAGAGAGAGATAGTCTGAAGGAGAGAGAGAAAAAATACAGAGAGAAAGAGGGAGAAGGAGAGAGAGAGGACAGAGAGGGAGAGAGAGAAAAGAGAGAGAGAGAGAGAGAGAAGAGAGAGATAGTCTGAAGGAGGAGAGAGAGAGAAAGAGAAAAGAGAGGGTGAGAGAGAGAAAGAGAAAAGAGAAGGTGAGAGAGAGACAGAGAGAGAGAGAGAGAGCTGAAACAGCACTGCAGCACTTAACGAAGACAATAATCAGACCTGACTCCGTGTCCAGTCTCTCTTCCTGCTGTAATGACAGCTGCAGCTGCAGCTGCGTCCAGACCGGCAGCCTGAGGACGAGCAGCGGAGTGGAAGCAGAGCCCCGTCAGTCACCTGGGAGAGGTAAGAGCTAACGCATCTGTTCACCTAAAACACCGGGGCCGTTTTCTGTTCAGGTCTCAGGTCATCGTGAGAGAAACGTTACATGTCTAGGCTTCTTCAGATCATTTTTCGATGAACCTGAGAGGGGCGTTAAAGACTACTCCACATTCGTGGATTACCTAACGTGTTTTAGGCTATGAATCCGATTCCCCAGGTTTAGATCAGGATTATGAACTAGTCCTAAACTCATATGACTGTATAAATGCGTTCAAGGCAAGACATTAGCTAGAGAAAGCAGTTTTGGGCTCTAAGGTGTGATCTGGTTTTCTTTTGCACAACTTGAACCCTTGCAGACATTGGTACATTGCCTGAAAATAACACTTGATGTACTGCCCAGCAGGGCAATCTTAAGACACTTGTTTTATAGCTGGTTTGTAAGAGAGCTTATCAGTGCTGTCTGGACCTTGATCTCCCACCCAGGTCTCTAAGACCTGTGGAAATTACACTTCTCTCTCTTTTCATCATCACGTGCAGGCCTTACCTGTTCTCCTGCTAGGTAATGTCTTTCTTTTTCTTATTTTTTTTCTTCTTTTCTAGATTAGAAAGAAATATGCAGTGTGCAATTGCAATATAGTAGTATATTACTATATAATATATGTATTATATGCTGATGGAGTTTGGGGTACATCAGTATGTTATAGTAGATTTTATCATATTCTTGCATGTTCTGCTTACTCTTACGTTCTCTCAGCAGAAATATCTTGTGTGCGTGGCAACAGGAATAAAACATCATAACATACCGCAGTGGGACAGGTGTAGCCCAGCATGCTGTAGGTGTATATGAAGTGTAGTGGGACTGTTTTTCTTTCGTTGCTGGGTCATTCACTTCTATTATCCTGCTTGTTTTGCCATTTGTGTTTCCTCCTCTGTTTCTATCAGTGTCTTTCAGTGTTACCGTAGAGCCGTGACTGTGCTTGAGTAAAAGCTTATGATAAAGCTCTGAACTGCAGATACAGCAGTTAAAGGGAAAAGGCGTTTATACTTGTTTACCGCAGATGACATAGTTACTTGTTATCTACTGCATTAGAGCTTACATAACTGAATGTAAACTGACTTTCCTTAAGGTGCTCTTGTGCAAACCATGCAAACTGTAAAATAAGACAATGTCAGCATCTTTGTCTGGCAAAGGTCAATCAAATGTCAACTAATGGTCCACTTTTTAATGAAGTGCACCCACGTCTGCTACTTATTAAAAGAAATCCATTCACTGTAAAAATATTCATCAAGTTTGTCCATTTATAGGACAAAGGTTTTTTTTTCTGCAGCATGCTCATGTAATTATATGTAAGGTTCACGGTCTGCTTTCTTGTGTTTAACTCTCATGTAATAAACCTAATGAACTGTGAAGAACATGTGATGTTAGCTGTCGCAAGCAACTTCTGTCCTCCCTTTTCATTGTGTGTAAGAGAGGAAAACTGAAGCAGAAGAAGCTGACCGCTGGGATCAGCATGATCCCTTGTGGTTTGACTCAGTTGAGGCTGATGATGGATACTTTGGTATACTTATTTACCACTGATGTAACTGGCGGGTGAGGTGAAGTGGAGACTGGATGTTTTTTCTCCTCCATTCAGCATCTCTGTCTGTTTATTCACAGTTTAAAACAGCCATTTACTCAGGTCACTAATGGCTTGGTAATAGCCATTAGGCAAGGGCAAATAACTCATGTGCATGTGCATCCATGTGTGCATTTTGAGATGAAAACAGTAGTTTCTAAGGGCTTTACTGAGTGTGCGCTAGATTGTATTGCAGTTACAATCATTTGCACTAAAACATATCTCTCCTCCTCAGATGTCACCTCAAAACATCTAACTTGGATGTAAGCAGACCTCCTGGAAAAAAAAAACTGAACTTTTAATAAGTGACTGACAGCCAGGCAGCATCTCACTTATACCGCCTGCCCACCAATTCCATGCAAAAATGGCCACCTACAGCCCGGCTCCCACGCAAGAGTCCTCAGCAGAGGTAACCAATGGCAACCTGAAGTCGTCCGGTTCCGAGGAGTCAATGAAACTAAAGAAGGAGATTTCCCTGCTTAATGGTGTCTGCCTCATTGTGGGCAACATGATTGGCTCGGGAATCTTTGTCTCTCCTAAAGGCGTCCTGATGTACAGTGCTTCCTATGGCCTGTCGTTAGTAGTGTGGACCATTGGTGGGGTATTCTCAGTGTTTGGGGCGCTCTGCTACGCGGAGTTGGGAACCACTATTACAAAGTCTGGTGCAAGTTATGCCTACATCCTTGAGGCCTTCGGAGGATTCCTGGCCTTCATCCGTCTGTGGACGTCACTTCTCATCATCGAGCCCACCAGTCAGGCTGTGATAGCTATCACCTTTTCTAACTACATGGTGCAGCCCATCTTCCCTACCTGTGTTGCACCCTATGTAGCCAACCGCCTATTGGCTGCAGCCTGCATATGTGAGTAAACACACTGTGTTCATGTGTGCATGTCTGTTTGTGAAAGTGTCCAGAGAATAAAAAGGTCAATCTCGATTTCAGAAGAGATGGGTAGAAGAGTCTGAACCCATACTCAAGAAAAAAGTATAGTTAGTTGGTGAAAAAATTATTTAAAAGTACCCTTCCAAAACACAACTTGAGTAGAAGTGCAAAAGTACCAGGTCAAAAAGGTCAAAAAACTGCTTTAGTGCCGAGTAACTAGTGCTGAGAACCGCAGTGGAACATCTTAGTATAACATGTATTACCTTAAGAACTGAAGTTAGGCACTATTCTTCTCTTTTAGATGTACTTTACATGATAATCTGCATAAGTGATAAAGATGCTGTCACCAAAATAACAGAATGAAATGAAATATGACAAAGGAATTAGTAACTAACTAACTAACAAATGACAAAAATGGTAAAAAGTGCCACAAATATACTTGAGTACAATTAAACGTAGGGGTGAGCAGTATGGAAAACAATCTTGATGCTTGAAAAAAATTTCATGATATGATTTGTTTTTGACAGTTATTAAGTTGGAACTGACACAAAACAACCAGTAATATTACTTTGAAAGTAAGTTTTAAAAAAAAAATCACTATATTGCACGCTCCTAATTAAAAGTAGTATAACCAGGAAGGCACTGATTCATTAAAATCCTCAGTTTAAAAAAGGGGGTATGAACCACACATATAACATCATTGTATTGTAATTCAGGGAGTTACTCAGAAGAAATTTCTGTCTTTTGAAAGGCCAGTTTGACTCATTTCACTCTGTTCCACTGAGATTCCCGGAGTCAAGGTGCTGATAGAAGAATTATTAATGGGTTTATAAAGAGTAAAGTGTTACATTTCACTGTAGCAAATGAAGCTAATGTGCCATCACATAAAGAAAATGCCTGTAGTGGCAGCAGTGCCCAGTCCAAAAAAATCCTAAGTAGTAAAAACAGTGCTCAAGGTAGGGTGGGTGAACAGAAGTGTGGAAAGTGTGGAACAGACAGTGTGTGGAAATGCAGTCGTTTATTGTGCCGTGTCAGTGATAAAAAATCAAAATGCCATCATTTCATCAGAGCAGAAGATAAGGCAGTTTCGGTGTCTGTGGTTGTGAGTGTCTGTTAGTCTGTGAGTCTGTCTTTGTCCACAGTTGTTAGTTAACTGCACATGTATGTGTTAATCATTTTGTTTGCCCATTGTCTCAAATGACGGCAATAAGAGGAAGAACATGTACTCAGATGGGCAAGAAAAGGGTAGTGAGAGAGACATGACATGACATACTGATCAGCACTTTGAGGAGGCGAGAGAATGAGGAACATAAAAGCTGATGGAGACTCAGGTCAAAATATTAATGACAGTTTATCTGAAGATACTAACAGTCTAGAGTCATTTATTGGCATGTACAGTGAATGAGATCATTTCAGTAAGTGAAAAGCAGCTGTTTTGGAATGGTGGGGAAAGTAAAAGAGAAAGACGGGACAGGAAGTTGAATGGGTGAGCAAGAGTAAAGGAAAACAGAAGAAAGGAATAGAATCACGTGTGTGGCTCTAGCTGACAGCAAACAAGTGAATCGCTCACGAAAGTCTCACATTCACATGATTCTGTCTTATGCTGTCTTGAACAGGACATTTGTCAATTTGGGCTACTCTTGGCTTTATTGTTCATGTCACATTTTTAGATGTTTATTTAAGTACGATACGGTTATTTTGGGTCTTTTTTTTTTTGTATTTGACTAAGTATGTAACCTGGTGTTAAAGCTGTAGTTGGGCAAAAAATCCAAATTAAACATTTTCCCCTTACCACTGATGTAGTTAAGACTACCTTTGCTAACAAACACTGGAACTCAGCTGTCACACAAAAAGTACTTGTTTCCATAAAATATATCACCTAACCTTCTCTCAAGCTACTCAAACTACATTTTCATTAAGGTCAATGTGGTTTAGTTCTCTGATTTACAACTACTGTTTGAATACCAGCCCTGGTTCCTGTGGCAATGGAGTTTTGTTTATTTTAATAGTTCACAGTCAAAGTCACACTGCAAACTAAGCCACACTGACATGTTCCTGAGTCCTGAGGCATTCTGAACGGGTTGAAAGACGTTTTGGTGATGTATTTTTATAAAAATCATTTGGGTGACTACTGCCTTCTTGAGTTTGTGACGTTAGACTCTCAGCTGCACTTCTAAACCAAAGAATCCACATCTGAGCACTAAATATGTCTTTGGCCAATTAAGAATATCTGGGATGAGTGGAAAATCATGTAAATTATTTTAAAAAAAAAAACTATTCCTTTACATGTCTTTCCTAAGAGCCTTCTGGCACTAAGAGAACATCTATGGTGCTCCACCCATCCAATAATTCCTCTGAAACTACACAAGCTCCATGTCCCAATGGGACACCGTCACCGCTTTAATTCTAGGCTTATTATTCAGTTAATCTCAAGATTTAGTATTCAGTAACCACTACGAATTACTGAATTACTACCGTGAAACTACTATGTAAGTTGAAAGAGCAAATTATTGAAACGTGGCCCTGAGGGTTTAAGGGGTTTAACCTTGCCGGCCCATATGGGGCCCAACACTTTGGGTTAATTCCTTTTCTCTTTAGTTGGCAGATGTACATGGACACACAAAAATAACATTAGTTTAGATGTGTCTTAGATGAGTCACCTCCCACACACACACACACACACACACACAGTGATAAGCAGTTCTTTTGAGGATGTGAATGTGCTGATACTAGGAAGGTAAAGTCCTCCACATAAGACTCTGACCCTTGTGCTAATCATTAATGACAGCTCAGCATTTAAAGAACTTGGAGAAAAAGAGAGAGAGAGTACAGAGCTATTCAATAGTCAGAACATCCTAGAACACACCTATTCTCACACATGTTGTGGTAGAGAGTTGTTTGAGGTGGTGTCTCTTCTTCTCAGGTCAGGAGAGAGTAATATTTTTCTATCCATGGAGAGCCAGAAGCAGGTTTCACTTACAAAAGCAGCGTCTTATAGTAGAACAATGCTGAACTTTTACCCATTTAAGGTGTGTCATCTATAATTAACCAATTAAGTGATGAGGTAACTTAAATTGCAGGTCAACTAAGCTGTTAATTGGCCAATCTGGAGATGCAGTGAACCTTATTCTTTGAGTCAGCTCCATTGTGATCCAGCCAGTTCATTATGTAAAAATCTGTTCAGAGCCTACAAAGGACCTGCTGGGTGCAATGAATTGAGCTGCCCCCTATAGGAGCTGGTATTGAAAAAGTCTGTATTAGACAGAGATTGGAATGGAAATGGAGCATTTTTGAACAGGATATCTGGCTGTGTGTATCACATTTAAACAAACAGTGAGACTGAAGATCGGCAGACTGACTCTTTCATGCACTGAAGGTAATAGACAATGATAACAGTGAAGAGAGATAAGATGACGTTATGACAAAAAAGCCTCCTTGAGACATTAAGCCATATCTGAAGGACACAGTGAAGGGTTTCTGTGTGTGTGTTGAGAGAGAGAGAGAGAGAGAGAGAGAGAGAGAGAGGGAGGGAGGGAGGGAGGGAGGGAGAGAGAGGGAGAGAGACAGAGAGAACTTGTTTAGATTATTCTTTTGTTCTGTCTCTTTCTGTGTTGATTAGCAGGTCAGGGGTCTTCCCTTTATGAATGACAACATATCCATTTCACCATTGAAGGCTATGTGAAAACCAGGGCCTATTGATATAGCTTAAGTGAAAAAAACAACTACTGTAAGGTAACTTTTACTATGTGGTATGAAGTCGGGAAGTATATTGTCTCAGAATAACACCTCTTATGTCCATAATAATTGTTTTTCAGGAAAAAACAATTTAACATGCTTTTTAATTTAAAAAATTAAATAAAATAATATTAATAAACATAACCCCCCACATCCACTCACTCATGCTGTCTTCCTTGTACATAGAGCCTAAGTCAATACAAAGCATACGTCAGCCATTCAGTTCAATGGTACCTCTAACACATTAACGAAATACATTAAAATAACATTAAACCATTGCAACAAATTTTCAAAAAATGAACTCGTCTTCTTCTGAGGTTTACCACTACTGCACTGAGTTTTCCTCCTGTAGCTCTCCTCTGCCTCCGTGTTTCATAAATGGTTTCCTTATCCCCTCAAAAACATCCAGTTTGTTTTTCAAGGCATGTTATTCTCTCCATTGACATACTTTGTGCCTTGTATTTGATACAAGCTCTGATAGTAGGTGCTACAGTTTTCTCCCAGTTTTGTTTTGCCTGCAGTGTAGCAAAATCAGTAAATCTATACTCTTTGGTTCTCAGATTGAGTTTTGCTGGACAAGTGTAGCAATATTATCAGTGTAGCGGAATATTCACAGATAAAATGATCTTTATTTTATGGATTATCTCACTCCAGCATTCTTGATTTTATCACATTCCCAAACAGAATGGATGGATGTTCCTTGAGCCTTATTACATTTAAAACAAATATCAGGTATTTTACTGTTATATTTATTACATTTAACCGGGGTTATATGAGTCTGGATCAACCAATTGTATTGAAGAAGTCTTAAATTAGTTTTGGCTATGTTCGAATTATTGTCCTCTTTTAAATCTACCTCGATGCATCAAGTTTGGATACAAAATCAAAGCATTATTGTTGCAATTCTTGGACTATATATGTATGTATACATAAACACACACACACACACACACACACACACACACACACACACACACACACACACACACACACACACACATATATATA
>JBBPCZ010000012.1:12562665-12572920 GCA_037974445.1 Brycinus macrolepidotus
TTTGTGTGTATAGTAATGTACATACACACACACACACACACACACACACATATATATATATATATATATGTGTGTGTACTTTTTATATTATACTGTTGTGTTACTGTTTATATTATTCTATTGGTTAGACTGCTCTTACTTTTGTTCTGTCCACTTGCAGCCATACTTGCTGCAAATTTCCCACTTGTGGGACTAATAAAGGGTTATCTTATCTTATCTTATCTTATCTTATCTGACAGGTGCCCAAGAAGCTGGTGAATTCGGTGGAGAGGTGTGTAGATGAGGCCTTGGAGGGCATTGTCAGCAGCAATGGTGGGCTGGTGCTACTGAAGGGTCACAGAGTTGTGCTTCGGTCTGACCTCCAGCAGCTGAAGGGGAAGGTGGCCCTGCTGTCAGGGGGCGGCTCAGGACACGAACCAGCACATGCAGGTGATTCTTACTCCTCTATTGTGTCTCCGTCTCCTGCAGAGTTGAGCTGATGTTTATCATGTACACTGTAGTGCTCTGTAAACGTGATAAGTAATAACTAGTTACACCTACTCAGTTACTCACCTATGTAATTCATTGTATCATTTATTTTAGACCAGTATAATCTCAAAAAGAGAAGAACAGGACATAACAAACTTTAGTTCCTGTCTTGTTCTGGAAATTACGCAGTAATTTTTTTTTTACTTTTTTCCACTGTTTTTGTTAGTCTGAGTTTACTTCTGCATTTTACAGTCGTTACTTTAGTGAAGTACACTAGTTTCTAATGTGTATGCATATGGGTTCCTCTACCCCAGTGTGGCTAATCCATTTAGTAAAATTAAAAGGAGAAAAAAGTAATGTGTGAAATAGAAAAAAACTAATTTATTTCAGAATTATAACTCATTCATAATGCTTCCTCAGTCTTTATATCTACTTTGTCTCTGTCATAGTGGTTAATACCCAAACTCCACCATTGCTCTGCACACCTTTAATGTGCTCTTATTGTTGTCTTGAATGTCCTCTTTATATATCTCTTTATTCTCCTCAAGGTTACGTTGGCAGAGGGATGTTATCAGGGGCAGTAGCGGGATCAGTGTTTGCCTCCCCCCCTCCTGGCAGTATTCTGGCAGCCGTCATGACCCTTTGGCAGAGTGGCGCTTCAGGTGTTCTGCTGCTGGTGAAGAACTATACGGGTGACCGGCTGAACTTTGGTCTAGCTGCTGAACAGGCACGAGCACAAGGAGTCCCCGTGGACATGGTGATTGTGGCCGATGACTGTGCCTTCACCCAGCCCAGTAAAGCAGGCAGAAGAGGACTATGTGGTACTGTGTTCATTCATAAGGTACTGAACTAAGCAGAAGTTTACAGAACTGTGTTAAGAGCATTTGGTAGACCAGCAGGAACTGCTATGATGGCACCAGTTCGAAGATTATTTTGCATTAGTTTAGGAAGTGTCCATAAGAGCTGCACTCATGATTTCAAATAGCTTGTGGTTTGGTATGATCTCTTTCTATTCTTGATTAATCTGTTGCACTTTGTTTGTAGCTGGCTGGAGCATTAGCTGAGGAAGGATGTCCACTAGATGGAATTGTGGCCCAGGTGACAAAAGCAACAAAGAGCATTGGTTAGAATAGTTTAATTCACTTGAATTAAATATTTAAATTTCACTTGAAGCTATGTCTATCAGTGTGTCATTTTCCTATTAAGCATGCTCATTCTCACTGTTGTAGGCACTCTGGGTGTCAGTCTGTCACCATGCAGTGTACCAGGATGCCTACCCTCCTTTCAACTTCCACCTGGAGACATGGAGCTAGGACTGGGTGAGAGAGACAGAAAGAGACTGGAAAAAGTCTGTATTTATGACCTTTTGTTGAATGATTAATAGACTGATTGGCAGGATTATTATATTATATAACTAAGCATGCCTGTGTCCACGCAGGAATACATGGAGAGCCAGGCATTAAAAGGTCCAAGGTTAGTGCACTATTTGCTTCTTTGCAGATGTTAACTGTGCTAGGTTGTTTCTAAATTTAATCTAGTCTTGTATTTAAATGGAAGTTAATTTAATGATAATATAAATTAAGCCCTTCAAAGAATATGTCCTAGAAGTGTGCTATCTGTTTTTTTACATTTGAATGGATTCCTTTACTTTAAGATGGCATCTGCTGATGAGGTTGTAAAAACTATGATTGATCACATGACTGACCCCTCCAGCCAATCACGTCTGTCTCTGAAATCAGGTAAGCTGTGAGGCACAGGCACTTTGGTGTTTTAGTTTTCTATTTATTTTAGGATCACAGGTGAAGCTGCACAGTGTTGTTGAATGTCTGCTTTTATTTTACAGGCGACAGAGTGGTTCTCTGTGTGAATAATCTTGGTGCTCTGTCCTGTTTGGAGATGGCTGTTGTCACCAGAGCTGCAATTAACTGCTTAAGTAAGAGTATTATCAGATTATTAGGTAGATTTGAGACATTATTGTTTACAGTGCAAAGCTGTAGAAAATCATACAAATCCAGAGGGTGACTATAAACAAACATGGTCAAAAGTATGTGAGCACTTGAACACCTGTATGAACTTGTTTCTCATACCATTCCAAAATCATTGACATTAATATGGAGCCCACCCATATCCCCCAAATGTTTTCAGTTGGTTTTACGTCAGGTCTTTGTGAAGGTCTTAAAGGGGCACAGTCATGCTCAGTGAGTTTGTGTTGTCTGCTTCTTCATGGCTGACTTGTTGTTGCTCCTAGACACTACCATTTTACAGTAATAGCATTTGTAGTTGACCAGGGCAAATCTAGAGGGGTGGAAATTTCACAAACTGACTTGTGGCAAAGGTGGCACCCCATAACAGCTTCATTTCTCCTTCATGTTTCTAGAGGAAACTGAACCAGCCTGTTTGCAGAGATACCCTTTCATGTTGCATGTTTTGGAAGAAATTAGATTGAAGGCAAAAGCTTTGCAAGATTTTCATTTTTTTATTTATTTTTGTCTATTCCTCTTTCACCTTGTTTCTTCTGTATGGCACACATTTATAAGTAACTTCCAGGTCTTATTTAAGCTGCCAAGTTAATAAGAGCTGCTTCTGTGTTTCAAAATATTTACATTCTAACTTGAAATTGACAGTTTTACACAAGGCTTATTCTTTACTTTAGGTGAAGGTTTGCATTAACAGGCACTTTTTGCCATTTCTGTGGTTGTTCTTAGTGGAACATGGAGTGGTGGTTGCCAGGGTGATGTCAGGCACATTCATGACCTCACTGGAGATGGCAGGTGTGTCTCTAACTGTGATGACAGTGGAAGAGGAGGTGCTTCGACTGTTTGGTGAGTTTGAAACAACGTGTTAGTATTACCCCTGTTTGTGAAAGACCCATCAGCTGGGGCAGCTGGTGGCCTAGTGGTTAGGGAGTTGCCTCTGCAATCAGAAGATTGTGGGTTCGAATCCCAACACTGCTAGTGGTACCCTTGAGCAAGGTACTGTCCCCACACACTGCTCCATGGGCACCCCTCGTTGGTGGCAGCCCACTGCTTCACTTGGTGAATGGGTTAAATGCAGAGAAAGAATTTTGCATTGTTCACACTGTGTGGTGTGCTGTGCTGTGTTCATGCGTGACTATAAGGGGCCACTTTACTTACTTTACTTTATTATGAGGCACCTTGGCTAAAGCTCAGCCACAATGACTGCATGGTTGTGTGATTTACACCAGGGCAACTGCAACTAAATAATTTGTCCCTTTTACTATAGTGAGGAAAATGTATTACTGTATCCTGAAAATTTTGTGTGAGTCACGGATAGATCCACATCAGATGGTCACTGAAGCCCTTGACCACTGATTAAATTAATCTCTGTTGAGCCCAAAGCATATATGAGTTAAAAAATTACCAAATACAAATAGACAACTTCCTTCTAAGTGCCATGGGTTTTGCAGGAATGTTTTGTTTTGCAAATTCAATTCTTACACTACTGCTTCTGCAGATGCTAAAACCACAGCACCAGCTTGGCCCAACCTCAGCAGTGTGTGTGTGAGTGGGAGGAAACTATATATGGAACCCACAGAAAGACCACTGGCCTCTGAGATGAAAGCTGAACAAGGTAGAGGCAGAGAGTGAAACGTGGACACCCACAGACCTCATTCTGTTCTCCCCTACTCATCTCTCACACACTTTATCTTACTTGCCGTGCTAGTATTAATTGCAAACCACAGTCTGTTTTGTTGTTAGTGACACAGTGACACAGGTACACCACTACACACACAATTTGTTTAGCGATAATTTGATCAAGGCATGTATCCATGCAAGTATTAAACAAAAATATAGACTAAATTTAGACACTTTCAATGAAAATTGTCATTTACCATTAGGTCCTTTCACGTTGGTGGTGCGTCCAGTTTTGGAGTCTGTATGTAAAACCCTCCTGCAGCGGCAAGAAGAACTCAATGCTCTGGATCGTGGAGCAGGGGACGGAGACTGCGGCAGCACACATGCTCTTGCTGCTAATGGTAAGACACATTTATGTACAAGTTACATGGTCTACAGTTTTTGTGTCACACCAGAGGAACATTTAAAAATGTGGTATTATCTGCTACAGCCATTCAGGAGTGGATGCAGACTAGCACCATCCCAGGAAGCCCTTGCCTGCTGCTGACAGCTCTTGCTCGTTTGGTGGAGGACAAGATGGGTGGCTCTTCAGGAGCAGTATGGAAATTTCTGTCAAAACTAAACATTCTACTAACTGAAAAGTCTTGTAAAAAGAACCCGTGTAAAGAAACAACTAAACATAACAACAAAGCAATAATATAGGGTATATAGATTGAGAGCCACTGTTATAAATGATTCGATTCTTGTGTACTGAAGAAGAATCACACAGTCATTTTTAAACATTTAAATGAGAGTCCTAAAAATTGACATTTGTGTTACTTTCCGATCTCAGTTGTACAGCCTATTCTTGACGGCAGCTGCTCCCAAACTGAGAGAAAGTAGCGGTGCAGCAGACTGGGCCAAAGCGATGCATGCTGGGACTGAAGCTATGAGAAGGTAGCTGTTAATATATCTCTGCGTCATGTACTTTAACAATGACACTATAAAAAATCAGTTTAATTAATTTGCCTTTATTGATGTAATGCCTGAAGTTGCTGCAATTGCACTTAAATTAGATGGAGTTTCTGTCTTTACAGTTCTTCCTCTATTTTGATAGGTATGGAGGTGCTGCTCCTGGTGACAGGACTATGGTAAGAGTTATTCTGACTGTATTACTATACCTAGTCATAGATAAACTGTTTACATCTACCATATCAGTGACATTACTTTCCTTGGCTTGCAGCTGGATGCTCTGTGCCCTGCTGTAGAGGAGTTGATGAAGTTATCCACAGCTCCTTCAGGTGGCTATATGGCTGTACTACAGGCAGCAGTGGAGGTGTGCAACACTTGGACTCAAGCAATCGCCAGTTGTCTCTGTTTTGCTAATGCATATATTAGTTCTTCATGACACATTTAATATTACTTATTATTGTTGCCGTTGTCTTTCATAGAAAGCTGAGGTGGGTGCAGAGTCTACTCGTGACCTCACCGCGAAGGCAGGCCGGGCCAGCTACATTGCATCTGAACACCTGACCCAGCCTGACCCTGGAGCTGTGGCTGTAGCTGCCATTTTCAGAGCAGTGTTTGTGGCTCTGGGAGGAAAGAGTGGTTGATCTATGCCGATACAATGACGTAATGCACAGTTTAGAGAGAACCCACTGCAAAAAACTACTAATTTAACAGAGAACATTAAAATGAGGTTTAAGTGGTAACCACATTCAGTGATGACAGATAATTCAATGACTGATATCAGAGACATGACACTGCTTAAATAATAACACAGTTACCATCCTGTGGTGGATGAAAAAGTCTATGAATGAGTGAAATGATGTATTTGTAGAGCAGAAGTGTTAACATTTTAAATGCAATGAAATGGTGTTCTAAAAGTATTGCACAGCAATCATGCATTCCTTTTAAAAGTATCAATATAACTATTATAACTGTTTCAACACAGAGGCATTCTGCTTGTGAGTTTTAGTGTCAGGGATGAGTAGGAGCTGTGCAGCACCTTCAGTGAAAAGGGACCATGGAATAGAAATTTAGATTTTCTCCTGGATTAACTTAAATGCACTTTATGGAGAATATGATGGTGAATTTGATTCATTTAATGGAAAAGAACCCATCTAAAAATACTTTGATACGTGAATGCCATTTTATTTTGGGTAGTAGACGCTAACAATGGTCTTGTATAAAATTGCACTTAATAAAATGCAGCCTAATGAATTAACTTGTTACATTATTATTATGACGAAGCAAGTGTGATATACAATCACTGGCCACTTTTATTATTTCCACTTACCATATTGGTGCAGTTTGTATTTCAGTGATTACAAATCATAGTCCATCTGTTTACCTGCATCATTTGATGTTTTTTGATGATTTTGTTATACTGTAGTGTTATGGCATGTAGTGGCATGTTAGTGTGTGTGGCACTGACGCATGTAGATTACTCACAGCAGTGCTATCAAAGTTTTCAAACATTGTATCCACTTACTGTCCATTTTATTACACACCTTGTAGATGCAGGTAAGTTTCAGGTGATGCACAGATGATACAAGTTAAGTAGATACAAATAATGTGACCGGTGAGTGTATGTAATATTTAAGTCATGAAACTATTCTATAAGCGTATGCTTCGAAAGTATAATCCACAGATGTTAAACTACACAGCTGGGGCAGCTGGTGGCCTAGTGGTTAGGGTGTTCGCCCTGCGATCAGAAAGTCGTGGGTTCAAATCCCAAGACTGCTAGTGGCACCTTTGAGGTTCCCTTGAGCAATATACCGTCCCCACACACTGCTCCCCGGGCGCTGTGTTCCTGGCTTGAAGAATTTCATGCTGTGGTGTGTATGACAGAATGGTCACTTTACTTTACTACGAAGTCCTTCGTTGTGTTTTAGAAGGTGTATACTTACACAAAAATGTATACATGTAATTCATTTTAATAATAAAGTAATAACATGTATAAGACATTTAAAACACCTACCTAATATTGTGTAGGCCCTACTTTTACCACCAAAACAGCTCTGACCCATCAAAGTATGGACTCCACAAGGCCTCTGAGGGTGTGCTGTGGTATCTCTCACCAAGACGTTACCAGCAGATTAAGTTCTGTGAGTTTAAGTTCTGTGGGGGCCTCATTGGATTGGGCTAGTGTCATGCTCGATCAAGTTAAGATGCGTAGAACATTGCCCAAACTGCCTCCATTGCCTTGTCTTCTTCACAGGTAAGTCCACATGATGTTAAAGAAAATGTGATTTATCAGACCAGGCCACTTTCTTCCATTGTTCAGTGGTCCAGTTCTGATGCTCACATGCTGCAAGCTCTTTCAGTTGGACAGGGGTCAGCATTGACACCTTGGCCAGTCTGGCCACGCGACAGCATACACAACAATCTGATGCCTTGTGTGTTCTGACACCTCTCTAACATAGCCAGCATCACCTTTTTCAGTAATTTGTGTTACAGTAGCTCTTTAGTGGGATCAGACCAGATGGGCTAGCCTCTTATGCATCATTGAGGCTTGGGCGCCCAAGACCCTGTCACCAGTTCACCAGTTGTCTTGCCTTGGATCACTTTTGGTGCAAACAATTGCATCCCAGGAACCCCTAACAAAACCTGTTATAGATGCTCTGACCCAGTCGTCTTGCAATAAAAGTCACTCAGATCCTTATTTTTGCCATTTTTCCTGTTTCCAACACATCAACTTCAAGACCTGACTCTTCAATTGCTGCCTAATATCTCGCAATGCTTGACAAGTGCCACTGTGGAGTAGGTGAGAATGTTATTCACTTTACCTGTCAGTTGTTTTAATGTTGTTTCTGACTGGTGTACACCACAGGCCAAAAGTTTGGGTCCAACCTTGTTTTCTTTTTTTTTTTTTTATAAATGATACAATGCATAATATATATATATATATATATACTGCTCAAAAAAATTAAAGGAACACTTTTTAATCAGAGTATAGCATCAAGTCAATTAAACTACTGGGATATTGATCTGGTCAGTGAAGTAGCAGAGGGGGTTGTTAATCAGTTTCAGCTCCTTTCAACACCAGGTGCACTAGAGGGGCAACAATATGATGACCCCCAAAACAGGAATGGTTTTACAGGTGGAGGCCACTGACATTTTTTTTCCCTCCTCATCTTTTCTGGCTGTTTTTCACTAGTTTTGAATTTGGCTAGGGTCAGTGTCACTACTGGTAGCATGAGGCGATATCTGGACCCTACAGAGGCTGCACAGGTAGTCCAACTCCTCAGAGATTGTACATCAATATGTGCCATTGCCAGAAGGTTTGCTGCATCTCCCAGCACAGTCTCAAGAGCATGGAGGAGATTCCAGGAGACAGGCAGTTACTCTAGGAGAGCTGGACAGGGCCGTAGAAGGTCTATAACCCATCAGCAGGACCGGTATCTGCTACTTTGTGCAAGGAAGAACAGGATGAGCGCTGCCAGAGCCCTACAAAATGACCTCTAGCAGGCCACTGGTGTGAATGTCTCTGACCAAACAATCAGAAACTGACTTCATGAGGGTGGCCTGAGGGTCTGACATCCTCAAGTGGGACCTATGCTCACTGCCCGGCACCGTGGAGCTTGACTGGCATTTGCCATAGATCACCAGAATTGGCAGGTCCGCCACTGGTGCCCTGTGCTTTTCACAAATAAGAGCAGGTTCACCCTGAGCACATTTGACAGGTGTGAAAGGGTCTGGATAAGTTGTGGAGAATGTTATGCTGCCTGTAACATCATTCAGCTTGACCGGTTTGGTGGTGGGTCAGTGATGATCTGGGGAGGCATATCCATGGAGGGATGCACAGACCTCTACAGGCTGGACAATGGCAACCTAACTGCCCTTAGGTATCGGGATGAAATCCTTGGACCCATTGTCAGACCCTACGCTGGTGCAGTGGGTCCTGGGGTCCTCCTGGTGCACGACAATGCCCGGCCTCATGGGGCGAGAGTATGCAGGCGGTTCCTGGAGGATGAGAGAATTGATACCATTGACTGCCCCCTACGCTTGCCTGATCTAAATCCAACAGAACACCTCTGGGACATTATGTTTCGGTCCATCCGACGCCACCTGATTGCATCTCAGACTGTCCAGGAGCTCACTGATGCCCTGGTCCAGATGTGGGAGGAGATCCCCCTGGACACTATCCGTCATCTCATTTGGAGCCCGACATTGTCAGGCATGCATACAAACATGTGGGGGCCATACTAACTACTAACTACCATTCTGAGTTGCAGTGAAATTTCAGCAAAATGGACTAGCCTGCCACATCATTTTTTTACTATGATTTTTGGGGTGTCTTTGAATTCAGCCCTCTGTAGGTTGACATCCTTTGGTTCCTAACACATTACCCAGTCCATATTAGTATAGATATCCAGCATGATTTTTTCCCTGTTGTGTTTTCAAAGTGTTCCTTAAATTTTTTTGAAGTATATATAAGACCTGTGGTATCTCTCCTTCACACTCTGCTGCAGCAGCCTGTCACTGAAGGAGCTGCTCCGTGCTGTCACGGTGTCCTGGTGGGAGATGATGTCTGTCACGCACTACCTAAACTGGGTCCATGGGGCATCCTAGAACAGAGCTGGCCCTCCAGATTATCCTGTTCAGTTTCTTCTTATGCCCAGCAGAAATGCTGCTGCCCCAGCAGACCACACCATAAAAGATGGCTGATGCCACTGCACTCCAGAAGACCTGAGCTTCCATAGTAGGTACAGCCTGCTCTGCCCTTTTTTGTACAGGGCATTCGTGTTGTGAGGCCAGTCCATAGTATTGTTCAAGTGAACACAAAGGCATTTGTAGCTTTCTACAGCCTCAATGTCCATACCCTGCATGTTCAGTGGTTGAGGTGGAGGATCCCTGCCTGCAAAAATCTACCACCAGCTCTTTGCTTTTTTCAGTGTTGATCTGGAGGTGGTTCTGCTGGAACCAGTCTACAAAGTCCCAGGTCAGTTTCTATACTCCTTGTCGTACCCATCAGTGATGAGGCCAAATATTGTTGTCAAAGAACTATTGCAAGAAGCAGTTGGTGGAGTTATAAGAGAAATCTGAAGTGTAGATGGTGCAGAGAAATGGAGCCAGAAACGTTCCCTGTGGGGCCCCGTACTGCAGACGACCCTGTCTAATACATAGCCCTGGGTCCTCACATACTGTGGTCGATTAGTGAGGTAGTCCACGTCAGTGGCGGCTGCTCTAAGACTACAAGGGAAGCT
>JBBPCZ010000012.1:12581221-12591810 GCA_037974445.1 Brycinus macrolepidotus
ATTGATGAACTATTATTCCATTCGAAATCTTTGATTTTAAAAAGTTATGCAATAGACGTGTTGTGGTCCAAGTCATCCAAGTAATAACCTACGTCTTTCTTATGTATGCATGTATGCATGTATGTATCCTTGAATAGTGGACTGTATTTCCGCCAGTCACATGGAAAACTGGGATTCGATTCCTGGTGGGGAGAGTCAGTGCTTTTTGGGGGGGAGGTGGTGATCTGGTGGTTAGGGAGTTGCCCCCGTGATCAGAAGGCCATGGGTTTCAATCCCAGGACTGCCAGTGGCACCACTGAGAAAAGCTTAAACAAGATACTGTCCCCACACACTGCTCCCCGGGCGCGACCCGTTGGTGGCCACCCACTGCTTCACTTGGTGAATGGGTTAAATACAGAGAAAAAAATTCACACTATTCACACTGTGTGCTGTGGTGTGTGACTATAAGGGGCCACTTTACTTCATGTACGTATGTAGTGTTTTTACTCCGTTACGCTGAGTGGCGCTGTCCGTTCTGCTGAAAGGACGAAAAGATGTACACAAACCGTTTTCGAAAACAGTGGCGGGTAGCAGTGCTAACAACAGATAACTTTACAATAACCACTGTAAATGTGGATTTGATATGATGACAACAGAGAGATCCCTCACCACTGTAATTTAAAAGCACACCGACCTGCCATGAAGTGAACACTTTTCAAACCGTGAGACAGACAACATTGCAGCTGTTTACTGGAGCCGCTGCTGCTAACACACAGACAGACTGGAGCAAATAACTGTGAGAAATCAGTGTTTTATTACAATAAAATACTCCCCTCGTAAATATCACTGACGACTACAGGCGTTAATGTAGATAATCTCAGTCCTGAGATTAGGAAAACCTCCTGAAGTCCCACAAAAAGATACTATAGCCAATGTTAGCTGAAAAAGATCAGTACTGACAAACACAGAGCTGGTTATCTGGGGTTTGTCTGGTGTAAAGTCAGAGTCTTGATTCTTTTTGAATCTCCGAGCTGAAATATGGCCCCGGAGCCTGTCCGGGTGGGTCGGAAACGACCTTTGCCCTCTTGTCCAAACCCTCTTTTCCTTCAGTGGCTGACAGAGATGCGAGACCAGGCCAGAGAGAAGGGACTGAAGACGCAGTACGTGTACCAGAAGGTGAACTGGAGTCTGTGTGTTATCTTATCTCACTGCTTGCTCTGGTGCAGTCTACCTGCTGCTGTACCATAAACCTATTTGTGTTTTCTCTAAGGCCATCAACTCTCTGAAGAAGTATCCTCTACCTCTGAAAAACGGCAAAGAGGCGAAGATCCTGCAGAACTTTGGAGACGGTATCTGCAAGGTCCTGGACAAGCGGCTCCAGACCTACTACAGCGAGAACGGTACAGTAAAGTAAAGTGGCCCCTTGTAGTCATACACCACACAGTGCGAACAATGTAAAACATTTTCTCTGCATTTAACCCATTCACCAAGTGAAGCAGTGGGCAGCCATCAACGGGGGTGAGGCAGTGTGTGGGGACAGTACCTTGCTCAAGGGGAAACTAGGAAACCAGCTGCTCCACAGTGGAGAGTTTTGAGTGCATTTGTGTGGAGCTGGTGGCCTAGTGGTTAGGGAGTTGCCCCTATGATCAGAAGGTCCTGAGTTCAAATCCCAGGATGGCCAGTGGCACCACTGAGGTACCCTTGAGCAAGATACAGCCCCTACACACTGCTCCCCGGTTGCTGTGTCGCTGGCTGCCCACTGCTTCACTTGGGTGAATGAGTTAAATGCAGAGAACTGTTTTGTGCTGTTCAAACTGTGTGCGGTGCTGTGGTGTGTTCAAATATGAGAAATGGACACTTTACACTTATTTTACATGATCTAGGCTCTAATATATTTTTCTTTTGTTCCTAGGTGTCGATGCTCCTATCCATGTCCTTCCAAGTGGCTGTGCTCCAGCTCAGACTGGCAGTACCAACAGTGCCAACATGGCTCCCCCTAAACCTTCCTCATCTTCCTCCAAGGATCTTTTTCAAGAAGGTGGAGAAAATATGGTATGGTTTAAATATGGTTTAAAAAAATCCATGTGCTATATACTCAGTTAAATAAGTGAATTCAGCTCTTTCAAAGAGCACCCATTGCTGTTGTTCAGCTGCACACACCTTGCATAGTCTCCTTACAAAAGCATTGTCAATAGAATGGGACACTCTAGAGCAGCTGCACATGAGCCTAATCTTGCCATGGCCAGTGGCATGCGTCAGCTACTGGGGCTACAAAGGCCCCTGGCACTGGGCTATGGAGCATTTGGCTATTGTCCCTGAATGTGGACAAAACAAAAGAGATGGTTGTTGGCTTCAGGAGAGTGTGATGTTATCAGTCTCTGCTGCCAAACAGTAATGGCTCCTCTGTGGAGATTCTCCAGAGAACCCATTTTCTTGAGGTACAGAGAACCTTTTATGAACCCTCAAGACCAGCTCGCCACAAATTTTCACACAGTAATTTAGCATGTTGTTGCATCTTTACCCCTATATATCCTTGCTTTTTGCACAGTTAATTACTAGCTTCAGGAATAATGGATTGTTTGCTCTTGTGTTTTTTCGGTCTTGCACTTCTTGTTGTTTTGTTTTTGTGTTGCGCCATCGTCCTGAAAAAAAGTTGTTTTATTTCACTGTGTACTGTGTAGATTGAAATGACAAACATCTACTTCACATGAAACGTTTGGACATACGCTGTAAATATACAGTATTTAATGCCAATTATTGCCCTTCTAAAATGCGTGTTCCATAGTCCCACTAACATTCTTACTTGTTCCTGCAGAGAAAGGCAGAAGGTGATGCAGGAAAAGAAAAAGGAAGAAAGAAGAAGAGGGAGTATGTACCTCAGAAGCGAACTGGAGGCTATGCTGTTTTGCTCACATTGTACAGACACTCAAAGGTACGATACATACTCTTATAGCAACAGTATGATGCATAGTTCTGACAAAACAACCAAGGCACTATCTTTTATGCCACAGAGAAGAAACATGTTTGAGAATAATTTTCTGCGGAAAGGGCCACAGATGTGTAACCTTTTAAAATAAATATAACTAATATCTATTCTATGGTTTTCAGTTACCTGGAAGTAAAGGCTTCATGTTTAAAAATGAACTGCAAACTGAGGCACAGTCCCTTTGTGACAAATCTTTCACTGTGGTAAGACTACTGATCAAACTTCTAAAACAATAAACTTGAAAACGTTTTTTGAGCTGGTTTTATTAAATGTTTACACATGTTTAGCCAAGCTTTTGCACTCTGTCCTCTGTGTTTAGCCTGAACTTGGCAGTAAATACACAGCGTGGTCCTCAGTGAGCACCCTCATTCAGAAAGACCTTCTTCTGAAGACACACAACCCTGCCAGGTAAACTCAGAATATGCCCTTTTTAAAGTGATCCAAGTTTTTCTCCCTTGTCCTTCAATTACTATGAGTCAGTTCTAGACCAAACTTCAAGGCAGATTTTGAGCTGAACTAAAATAATTATTTGACAGATATTTAGTGGATTGAAGCACGATTTTGTGATTTTAGTTAGCTGAATGTAATGTTGCGATATTCACTTGACAACCAATCAGCTATTAACTTAATTACTTCTATTTAATTTTTACTCCTTTCTTTTTCCACTTTTTTCTTTAGGTATTCTTTGACTGAGCTCGGCATAGCTTTAGCAGAGAGACTGGAGTCTGGAGAGAGAGGGAGAGATGATGGACGAGAGGAAGACAAAATAAGCGAGGCTGAGGGCTCAGGGGATGGACCAGTCACTGTTGACCTGACTGCAGACGAGGATAAAGATGATGAGGATGAAGGTGAAGAGAGCTGGTGAGACTGAAATATTAACAAACTGATTGAGGAGGAGATGAGGTGTCTGTTTAGAGTGTTTAGAGAAATACAATTACGACATTCTTTAAAATGCTTAGACATTATTTCAAGGTTTTATAACTTCCAGATTAGACTGCTGTAAATTGTTACAGCCTGGTTGGCCTGCCACAGCTACTTTAGAATGTGTTTTTTGTTGATATTATTATTATTATTATTATTATTGTTGTTGTTATTATTATTAACAACAACAACAATAATAATAAGAATAATAATAATAACAGTCATGTTTAACAGGACAGGGCTTCTGGTGCAATATTAAAAAAAAACTAGAACACACTAAAGTTTTTAACATTTTTGTTACAATGCTTATAGGAAATTTGTGAAAGCAGTCCAGCAGTCTGTTGGCTTTCTTTTTTGCTCCAGCTCCCCAAAAGAGGACCCTACCTCAGGCTTCTCAGAAACCCAGGCAAAAAGTGTTGCACCTGGCTCCAGTTTATCAGAAAAGTGCCAGGCTTCAGAGACAAGATGTGCTTACCTTCTTCCTGGCTTCTATGACATTGTACTGTGTGTTGATTTTATTGAGACTACTGGGTGAGTGCAACAGTACATAATTGCTTTGAAATGACTGAGTATTATAGTGCACTGCATAAGAGACATTTTTGGCTCCACAGGGGAAGCACGGCACGCAAACAAGAACTGGTCAAGGAACTGCAAAGGAATGGAGTCAACTTTGACGTCAGGAAACTGAATGTGGGAGACTTCCTGTGGGTTGCACGTGAGAAAGTGACACCTGTGCCTGGTAAACTCTCTTGTCTGGCTCAATCACATTTCACACACATGTGGATGCTTCTTTTGATCCATAGCTGTTCATTTTGTTGGCCAGGCTTTCACTATTAAACATTTGGAATGTTATGTGTTAACTTATGTCTGTTAAAAGACTTTGGGATGTTAACTTCTACTGAACTCTCCTAGATTGTTTGGAGAGTAGAAACAGACATTTTTTTTTTAACGTAATCAGCCTTGTATTCTTACAGTTTTGCATTTGTTTTGTATTTTTTTACCTTAAACCTTTTGCACACATTGAGCATTACCGCTTAGCCAAAGTATTACTGTGCATTGCAGCACCACCCAGCTTTTAGCAGAAAGACAGGAGCTTCAGACAGAAGCATAAGTGGAGTTACCAAGGTAGTTTTCATCACAAGCCTACTCTCAAAACCTTAAAAGTTGGCATAAGACTGTTAGAGTTTATTTGACCTATTACTGTAGCATCCATTTGAGAGACAATGCAATTGCTTAGCAACTTTGTAGCTTTTAAAGAGAAGTATGTTAATGCCTGGTTTTAGGTCAGTTGCGCCCACCCGTGGCCAAGGAGCTGGTTCTCGATTACATCATTGAGAGGAAGAGAATGGATGACCTGTGCGGCAGTATCATGGACGGACGCTTCAGAGAACAGAAGGTGAAACATTTATGGTTTTAGAACATTCTGATTTGCACGATAGTACAATTTTCTTCACTTAAAATCTATATACCTGCAGAGTTCAGTTTCAACCCAGGCCTAACACATCTAATCAAGTTGATCAAGGGTTGTGCCCACAACCACATACTACTATGCTAAATAATATGCCAAAGTAATGAACCAGCATTTGTTCATTTGTATCACTAGTTTCATTGGTTTACTACTGCATCAATAAGTCATAACCTTAAAACTACTGATGAGTAAAGTGAATAAAATAGTCAGTGTGTGGGACACATCTGGCAGCAAGTGAACAGTCAGTTCCTGAAACTGATGTGTTGGAGGTACCACAGCACACCCTCAGAGGTCTTGGGGCCACCTTGCCTTGACGGGTCATAGCTGTTCTGGTGGGACCTATGTAATATTAGGCATTGTTAGGGTCAATCAGTGTAAAGTGTAGTCTAGTATGTGGTTTTTAATGCTGCAAAGTTCTTAAGAAGAGGGGAAATAGCTGGACCTGGTGTAACAGAGTTCAAACTAAACTCCTCAGGTGTCCAGGTGCAAGGTTAATGACCCTGAAGATAAATGCAGATTGAGATTTAGATTTTTATTAAAATTCTCTTTGATTGTGAAAATACAAGTTAAAGCCTATTTTTGAATAAACACTGAATTAGCTGGTTGCTGATGAATTTTGAAATTCCTGAAGACGGTCTGAAGCCATGAACAAGATCTTTGATTCCTTTCTTTAATCTCTTATTTTCTGATCTTTCTCTCTCAGTTTCGTTTGAAAAGGTGTGGTCTGCATAAGCCCATTTACCTGGTCGAGGAGTGTGGGTCAGCAGCAGCCCACCTGAGTCTCCCCGAGAGCACTTTACAGCAGGCTATAGTTAACACACAGGTACGCATGTAAGGCTTGTTACTGCCAGGATGCATCCGAGTCTAAAGAACTCTGTGTGCATTTTTGTCCTTAAAGCAAATATACAGAGTAACAGACCAGATACATTTTTGACAAGTTTTTTATGCTAAAGTGTGATACAGTACTGTACAATTTAAAGAAAATGAAATTTAACATAAGCAATATAGTAAGCAATAATCAGAATTAGCCAGTATATCATACTAGACATTTACGAAATCAAAGTTTATACGTTCAGATATTTTGTTAAACATAATTGTATTTTAACAGTACAATACCGTTTAAAAGTTGTTGAAGATACATCTACAAAAAGGTTTTATGATGATGCTACCACTTAACTTTTAAAATACATTTCAGTTTCTAGTATTTCAGCTTATGCCATAGAAGTTATTATTGAATAAAATAGCATATATTACAAGTGATTTTAGACTTTTCGTCATAATATATAAATAGGGCTTTATATGTCAGATAAAGCTGTGGTAAGTACATCGTGCAATTTTAAGCAATTAAAAGCGATAATGGTACATATACAGAAGACTTAATGTGTCTGCGTGTTTCAGGTGGTGGATGGTTTCTTTGTGAAAAGAGTTCAGGATGTTAAGGAGTCCGTTGCCTACCTCACAGTCATGACCAGATACTTGCAAAAACTTTACCAGGTTGGTCTGAGCCAATGTAAGGTGCAGTGTTGCTTTATTGTGATGCCGCACTACAGTACATTTGATTCGTTTCTTTCTTTGAGCTGAGTTCAGTGTCATTCTAACTTGATAATTTCCCCTTTAGAACTGCACATTGTTCTGCCGCTCCAGAGAACTAGAGGAAAGCGGAGAGTGTGATGTGGTGAATGCAGTCTCAGAGAGAGAAAACCCACGCTGCTCTCTCCTCGCCTTCACAGAGTTCAACTATGGATCTGTGAAAAACAAGGTTAACTTGAATTTTATAGAACTATTTGCAGTATTTTATAGAACTAGATATAATCTGAGAAACATTTGAAACTGCTGTAAAATGCTTGATATACACACATTTATGACCACCTCATTTATGACCATTAATTCTGTAATAATACATAGTGGGTTCAGAGCCGTTTGGGATTTAGCCCCAGGGTGAGTAAAAGGGATATCCAACACAGTTAGCTTAGTGCTATTATAAGACTGGAAAGCACACAGACACTAGTTGTTCTCACAGTGGTAATTTGGTAGGCAAAAACTACTTAAGTTTTTTTCATTAAACACCCCTATATTGTTATATGTTCATTATTTAGGTTCATGAATGTTTTGGTCCTCCTTCAGCAGTCCATGGTTTGCTTGACAGCAATAACATAGTTTTCTATAATAAAAGCATTACAAGGCGCTACACTAATCCAGTTACATCACATATGTGTGGCACTGTGAGTGGAAATGTTTAAGCCTGTCACATTGGATTTAGATATTATGAAAATATGTTAGAATACTGAAGATATGTCTCAGAATAACCATTTACTGATGTTGCATTCAGTTTACTGATACAGTTTAATAGTAGTTAAATGTGCCAAAAATTCAGAATTGCTCTGAAGGCCTGCTCAGAACTGCGTGGGTGTATCGGCTCACATGATGACTGACAGTGCTGTCTCCCTGGCAACATGATCAACCCAGCATCAATGGTGGTACTATACGGGTCATTGTGTGTGTGTGTGTGTGTGTGTGTGTGTGTGTGTGTGTGTGTGTGTGTATATATATATATATATATATATATATATAAATTTACACAGAATGTGTAATAAGCCGTGTGACTCATCTGACTCTGATTTTGTTGAATGAGAGTGTCCCCTGCAGGAAGATAGACTATTTCCCTCTGCTCGACTGAGCTTACAGTATTTTACAGTATAAGAACTAAATCTTAGAAGTGTGTTTTCATAGGCAGTTTAGCACTTTATGTTCTTACATTCTTTTATGTGTTCTTCCCTTTGCCCTTCCACCATTTCACCCAGTCATTGCGTGATCCTCTCATGCTCTCTTTCTCAGTGTCAGACAGTGAGGGATGTGTTTGCCAGACAACTGATGCAGATCAGTGGGATCTCTGGTGATAAAGCAGCTGCCATATTGGAACACTACAGTACAGTGAGCAGGTTTGACTCAACCGTATCTCATTACCCTTGGTCACTGCGCGCAATGCCTGGATTTATATTCTCAGAATGATAACATTGCAATTTTGATATGTTCTCCACCCTCAGTTTGGTGAAAGCATATGCCCAGTGTACTACTGAAGCAGAAGGAGAAAAACTCCTGTCCTCCATCAAATATGGCAAACTCAAAAGGTTCGTCATTTCTGTCTTCTTTATCGTCATTTCACTTTGTCAACCATCAGCCTCCAAACTAATGTCTGTCCTCACTAGTACCTTCCGTTTGTGTTCCTTCTTTGTTTTTTAATAGCAGTGGTACTTCTGGGTTTAATGATCATTTATTCTGTTTCATATTTGTGGTGTAACCTTCTTGTAGCTTTATGCAGTGTATAGTGCTGAGTTTTAAAGTCTTGTGGAATAACGTGAAAGACACTACAAAATCTTATATATTCTTTTTGTTTTATTGCATTTATAGAAATCTTGGGCCAGCCTTGAGTCGTACTATATACCAGCTTTACTGCACACGTGGACCCTTGTCGTGACCCCATGTTTCATATCCTTCACCATATTAGCCAGAACTGCAATGCAGTGTATCACGTCGCTCCTCTTTGTGATCTACTCTCTATTTTTTTAGAGGATTTGTATTTGCATGACATAAGTAAAATAAAGATCTGATTAAAAATTTGTTTTGCTTCGTCAGTTCTTTTTGTCGTTATAGGTTATATAGCTTTGGCAGAAGCACTGGGGGTGATTGTGTTTTCTTCTGCTTTGCAATGTGCTTCATTTTCATTATGTTTGCTGTTTGTTTACACATTTGTCATCTCATGCTGTATAGACCACAACAACTTGCTGAGGGCAGCTGGTCCTGATCACTGAAGCACATCATTGCAGAGGTGTGAAAAAAAAAAGGTGGGCTGTTGTATTGCAACGAAAATATTGTCTGCAATGGACTTTTTGAGTTTGAAAGGCCAGGTGGTTGACGACAGAGAGAGAGAGAGAGAGTGTGTGTGTGTGTGTGTGTGTGTCGGGGTGTTTTGGTGGAAGCCTGTGTTCCTCCTCGTGGGGAGCTCTGATGACGTCCTCTGAATCGTCCTCAAGGAGAACAGCACGTCAGGGAAAACAAACCAAACGTCGTTTATTACATGCTTGGTCTGAAACGGGTCGAGGAGGTGTTTGTGGACGTGTCCTGGTGGTCCCGTTTTTCTTTAAATCCCCTGCCTGTCGAGCCTTACCCTCCAGCCTGCTGGTGGGCTGAGAGAACGCACAGACAAAACAGACTCACCTCCATGTCTGCCGCGTCTCTGGACACCTCGGGTGAAATGGTTGGAAGGAGCGGGCTCGTTTGGGGACAGGCTTCATCTGTGAAGGTTGAGGGATTTTAAGGAAGGAAGGGGAAAAAAGACTGAAAGAAGCGTTAAGGTGGGGGCGCCTCATCGTGCGGTGGGTTCTGCAGGTTAACCCGGCTCGACTGAGGCCACGGATGGGGTGAAGCAGGAGGAAGAGGAGAGGGAGCCGGAGCAGAGGGAGCTCTGGCTGGAGAAAATGCAGGAGGCAGCGGGAGACGGAGAGGAGCCCATCCTGAACGGGGCTGCACGGGAGGAGGTGAGACAGGCTCGTTTTTGAACGGGACATGATGACTCCTTATAGGAAAAAATATCAAAACACGGATTTCTGTATGAGTTCTCTAACAGTCTTACAGTAAATGTAGTACAGGCACTGTAAAACAGCACACTGGGAATATTATCAGGCTAAAATAATAGACGCACCACGATATCTTAGTTTCTTATAGTAATACTGTACATATTTCAGTACCACGGACAGCCTATCCACCTGCCCCGTCTGTGTGTGTGTGTGCGAGAGATGAATTAGATTCATGATACTAAGTAGCTTGTAAACGCACAAGGCTCTCTTACTGCTCATTTCAGATCGAGGCAGGTTTGTATTCGGACCACGCAAGCACATACACTATATGGACAAAAGTATTGGGACGCGTGCCCATCACATCAACAGGGACTTTATCATTGTATTTAAATACATAGACTTTAATGTGGAGTTGGTCCCCCTTTGCAGCTATAACAGCTCCCCCTCTTTTTGGAAGGCTTTCCACAAGATTTTGGAGAGTTTCTGCGGGAATTTGTGCTCATTCATTCTGAAGAGCATTTATGAGGTCAGGCACTGATGTTGGACGAGAACGTCTGGCCGCAGTCTCCGCTCCAGTTCATCCTAAAGGTGTTGGATGGGGTTGAGGTCAGGACTCTGTGCGGGCCAGTCAAGTTCTTCCACACCGAACTCATCCAACCAT
>JBBPCZ010000012.1:12605665-12624448 GCA_037974445.1 Brycinus macrolepidotus
CACAAATTCCCACAGAAACACTCCAAAATCTTGTGGAAAGCCTTCCAAGAAGAGTGGAAGCTGTTATAGCTTCAAAGCGGGGAACAATTCCATATTAAAGTCTATTTGAATGCAATGTCATTAAAGTCACTGTTGGTGTAATGGTCAGGCTCCCCGATACTTTTGTCCATATGGTGTATCTGGTGAAACCTGAACCCCATGCACTCCTGTTTCCTCTCACTTTTCTTTCTTTCACTCATCTGACTCCAATAAGCCAATTACCAAATAGAAGCTCAGGGGCGGAGGGTCACATGACCGAGTGAAAGGGAGAAGTGGTAAAAACAGCAGAAAGGAAGTGAGAAGTCACACTGCTTACTTTTCTGACACTCTTCTGTAGCTTTTCCCATACTTTTATGACTTTTAAGACTTCTATCTTAATAAAACCAAGCACTGTATACCCACTTTGCACTGTCAGATCGTGTTTTTTTCCCCTCTGGATAAAGAGAAACGCTGTCAAAATATTTTCACCAGTCACATGACACGCACGGGGAAACTTATTTTCCAACTTATTTTTTGGATCAGACGTTTTAAAAGTGCAAAAAGGATCATCCTTTCTATATGCAAATACGAAATCGAGATGAATCAGAGATATATTTTGACCTTGAAGAGAAGCAGATGCATGAACAAAACCCAAAACCCAATCGTGGGTGCAAAAAAAATGTTTATTAAAAACTAAAAACGCAGGAATAGGCTAGTCGCTCTGTAGCAAACGAAGGACAAAACAAGCTTTAAAAAGCCTGGCTGCAACACTGTGAGCTTTATTCTGCTCTTACTCAGCAGTTGTCTCGGCTGACAGTGTTTCAGAGTTATGTTTAGTAAGGTCACGAACAGCCCATGGCAGCTTTTAAACCGAAACTATAAAAAGTGCTACATTTTTCTGGCCGTACCTGAGAGATGGTGACTGAAGCTGCAGTGATGATCCCACAGATGAAGCAGCAGGACAGCAGAGCGAGCTCCAGCAGCAGCAGCAGCCTCGGGAGAGCCATCGCCACACACTCGGTCACATGTGCACCAACACACACACACACACACACACACACACACACACACAGTATGGAAATGGATGCAGAGGTGGCGAGTTCATAAAAATCATGTGATTAGGATTAACTTCAGAGGGGAGTAGAGCGGCCTAAAGTCACACTCCAGTAAAAGTAGCATAACCAGTTTAAATGGTTAGAAGAGAGTGTATTATGGGACAGTGTGAGGTGTTATCAAACAGTATGTGAGCTATTAAAGTAAAGTGAAGCCTTATAGCAGGGGTCACCAACCTTTTTGAAACTGAGAGCTACTTCTCGGGTACTGAGCCATACGAAGGGCTACCAGTTTGATACACTAGAACAGAGTTTATCTAAACTTCATGTATAATAAACATGTTTTAAATGCTTTTTTTTAGATATTGTCATTTTCAAATCTATATAGATGCAAATGTGATTAAAGAAGAATAGCAACAGGATAAAATTAAATGTTAGACGTTGCTCACTGGTGAGTTTAGAACAGATCCGCGGGCCACTCGTGGTCCTTGGGGGCACCAACGTTGGTGACCCCTCCCTTATAGTCACGCGTGAACACACCACAGAGGGGGGGCAGTGTGTGGGGACGGTCCCTTGCTCAAGGTTACCTCAGTGGTGCCACTAGCTGTCCAGGGATTCGAACCCACAACCTTCTGATCACAGGGGCAACACCCTAAAGACTAGGCCACCAGCTGCAGTGGGACAGTGTATGAGGTGTTATTACACAGTGGGTGAGGTATTATCAAACAGTGTGTGGGGTATGATGGTACAGTGTGTGCGGTATGATGGTACAGTGTGTGAAGTATTAAGCAATGTGTGCGGTATGATGGTACAATGTGTGAGGTATTAAGCAATGTGTGGGGTATTATGGGACAATGTGTGAGGTATTAAGCAGTGTGTGGTGTGATATGGAACAGTGTGTGTGTGTGTGTGAGATATGGGAAAGTTTTATCAAAGTGAGTGCGGTACTATGGGACAGTGTATGAGGTATTAAGCAGTGTGTGGGGTGTTATGGGACAGTGTGAGGTATTATGAGAGTGTTGGTATAATTGGATGTGTGTGAAGTATTAAGGAAAAGTATTATCAAACAGTACATAGGTATTAAGGGACAGTGTCTGTATTATGGGCAAGTGTGTGTGGTATAATGGGGCCACAATGGTATTATTGAACAAAAGGGAAGTTATTGTGGGACAGTGGCAGTGCTGTTATTTTGATAGTGTGTAATATATTATCAGACAGTGTGTAAGGTAGTGACAAGACAGTGTTGGTGTGTGAGGTTATTTTGGAACAGTGTTGTAATCACAGAACAGTAAGTGAGGTGTAATGGGACAACATGTTGGACAGTTCTTGGCAATAAAGAACAGTAGATCATTACAGAATAAAAAAAAGTGACAATAATAGAATGCACAACTGTACTGTAAGTAAAAGTTTTGAAAATGTCCAAATAATTAAAAAGTTGTAGTAAATAAAGCTGTACATGTAACACTGAATATACTACCCACCTCTGTTTTCCCCATATAATTTATTCAGTCGTCTTGATGGATAATTTTGGCTGTCAATTGTTTAATTTATGCATATGGATACAAGTATGGCTAAATTAGTTCCAGACTTAACTGTTACAGTGTAGTGAAGTAGCCTCTAAGTATTATAGTGCAGCGCATGATTTAGCACAGGGCAAAATGCCAGCATAGAGCTGTCAGTTCAGCTCCCTGAATCGACCCAGCCTGCCTGTCAGGCGCTTAGACTTAGTAAGAGATCACACACACACACACACACACATATACACACATACACACACACACATACACACACACACCCTTCCCCGCATGGGGTATCATAATGGTTATCCAGAACACATTTCTAGATGTGTTTCTGTAAAACTGTATTCATAATAAAATGCTGTCGCACCGTTAAGTGCTTGAACAATCACTTTTAATTACAAGTTGCACTGTTACATCAAAATTTCACACATTTTTTAGACTCAAAGCCTTATGAAATAAACAATTAATACGCAAAAACAGCATGGCAAATAAGCAAGTTGAATAGAAAATTACAATGAAAAGAGCGCCTATAGGCCCACGGTTGTTAAGTGCTTCATTTTCTTGATAAATTACATGAAAATAAGGTTTCAGCATGTAAATAGAAAAACCTTTTAAATATCTCCAAATAATGATTATCTCTCTGAAACAGTACTAGCAAAGTTCTAACACATTTCTGTGACCTATTCATAATTTTGTACATTCAGCAAGGCCCTTGACCTCTGTATTAGTGCCACATGGATTTCTTTCCATTGGATCTGGAAGGCAACAGACCACTATCGCACAGATACTGTTCACTCTTCAGATTATATAAATAGTTTTGCGCTGTTCCAGTTAGTGGCTGTATGATATTTAGCAGGTGTGAGTGTGTGTGTGTTGGTATGCAGATGTATTTGCCAGTTTGCCAATGCTGATCCTCAGGCAATGTGTGTGTTTGCATATCAGAGCTAACCCTCTTGGGCCATGTGTCTGTTGATGTACGCATATTAATTCTTAGCCATGACGTATGTGTATGTGTGTGTGTGTGTGTGTGTGTGTCTATGTCTCAGACCATGCGGTGTGTGTCCATGGGGCAGCCTGGCAAGCGGAAGCTGTCAGGCACAGGGCTGTCCAGTTTGCAGATGATCTTATAGATGGATTTTTTCCAGCAGGGGTCAGCGTCACGTCCACTCTGGATGGCAGTGAAGAACTCCCTCAGAGCCAGTTCAGACACTTCCACAAACCTGTCTGGCACCTGGGCAGAGCATAGGTCATGAACACATACGTACAATCCCATTCAAATGCTTGATATTAATGTTTTCCATAACACAAAACCAATTTAGTTGCAGACAAATGTATGAGACGATTCTAATATGATTATCTCGTCATTATCTTGTCTAGTATGATTATCTTGGTTTCAAGTAAAAAAGGTTTTAAAAAATCCAAGGTATGTTCAGAATGATGATCAAGGTCACTGATGATTCTAACATGACATGAGAACGCTGTATAGCATCAAAATTAAAATACTTCTGTACCAAAATAGTGCATTACAAACTTAACCAATAACTATTTAGGATTGAGACATATATTCACAATTCCATTCTGGACAAACAGTGCAGTATTTGGGTGCAGAAGGTGGAATTTCATACCTTACATTGCACATAGTCGAAGTAGTAAGGATCCATTTGAGATTTAGATGAGATATAATGCTACTTAAGGCAGGTCTAACTATGTAAGACAACATAGTCATTACTTTAATTCAAAGCGTGTGATATTAATGGGATAATAGCCTGTGATAATAAAGAGATGATATAATCGCTTAGCTATGTTTTAGCCTGTTAGCTTGCTGATTAGCCTAGTTCTAGTTAAGAAATTTGATCACAAGCCTATTTTACTATCTATCAGTTCACTCAGTGGTCCATGCAAGCAGTGTCACAGTCAAAACTATCCATTTTATAATTGTCATTTAATAAATTATTGTTGTTCTCAAAATACTTCAAACATTGTATAAAACACTTTAATATAAAAGTCCTTGAAGTGACTACTTTATAATATTTAAATCGGTAAAAAAAAAAAGTTATTGGATATAAAATAACAAAAATAATGACAAGTGATTCCAAACTTTTGAAGGATAGCATACACAAATGGTGAACCACATGAACACAATGAACACACATACACATGAACACAGTCTGACCTGGTAGTCGTTGCTTTTGTTGTAGTGCATGTTGAGGATGCGGTAGAGCTCTGAGTTTCGGCCCAGGCGCAGTGCCCTCTCCCTGGCCGCAGGAAGTCCCTCGCGAGCCGCCTGACGTGCAAACCTCTCCATCTGAATGTAGAAGAACTCTCGGAAGTTGCTGAACCACTTGATGAGCTGGGAGGTGACGCAGCGGTTGAACTGCACATATTTGCACATTCCATGCAAAAAAAACGAAAGAAAAGACCAAGTTGGCAAAGATGAATCATACCTCATACAAACTGTTCTGAAACATCTAAATGGGTTAAAGTGTATGCATACCGCTGTAGCCTACACTGAAAACATTCAGCATATGGCAGTATGTTGTACAACAATACTGTCATTAATCAGAGCAGTTCAACAGGACCTTGAAAACCTAAGAAATAGTTTATTTGTGGAATCTATAAGTCTAGTAATTATTTCTTTAATGGCCGTGTTATTCTTTGCACCTGTAGAGAACTGATTAGCGGCCCAGCAAATGTGTGAATGTTTGGTAATAATTATCCACCTGTGTCTAATACTGTTTCGCATCAGTACTATTATGATGTAAATCTACTTGCCCACAGTGATCAAAAAAAAGCACCTTGACATCAGGGAAGTACGTCTTGAGTGTGTTGGAGCTGGGGTAGCGTGCGTAGAAGAACATCAGCTTGGCTTTCTTCAGATGGCATGGAGACAGACCCTCTTGAGAGTTCAGAGAGTTAAGGGAATTTGAAATATGGCAGATATATTTGCTATATGCACACAAACAATTACACATTGGGACAAATACGTAGAAAACTAGAATTTTTTTAATGGATACTGAAATCTGAGTTCAAACTAAAACAGCTTGCTCGGATGCAGCATTTTCACATAAATTGGTTCAAACAGATTACATGGAATAGACCGAATATGTGCACTTGATTTATTGGAGTTGTACTGAGTAATAAAATAATTTTCAGGTACAGGCCATGCTTAAACAGTTCTAAAATAACGCTTAAATACAAAATAAAGACCATTCTTGAATTTTTAACAAATAGCAGTTTAGGTGGTATTAAATGCCACTATCAAAACCCGCACTACATCAACAATTGTGTTGACATTAATACAGAACAACCAACATATTAGCCTGGCTTTGTTCAAATAAAATGTTGGAATAAAGCAAAATTAATTACACAATAAGTCAATTGGCAAGTAACTTGTTCTCATCTTTTAGAAACATAATCTGCAGTCTTTCTGTCCGTACCTTTATTGGTTACCCTGAAAATGTAAGGATATTGCTCCAGCGCCAAGATAGAGACCCACATCTCCTCCATCCATTCCTCCAACACCTCCTGTTCTCATCCCCTCATCCCTCCCTCTGTCGGCAAGAGGTGGGTTTAATTGGGCCAGCAGTGGCGGTAAGGGTGGGAAAGAGGGGTTGTGAGAGCGAAATTCCATAAAGGGCTCACTGGAGAGACCGTCCTTGTGGAGGGGTATGCTGGAGAGAGAGCGAGTGAAGAGGTGCTGCATGGTATAGTGCAGGAGAGGTAGGGGGAGCGGAGCAGGGTTCGGAGGGCAGGAAGGCAGGAAAGGCTCTTTGTTCCTGGGGGGTAAGAGCGCAGGGAGAGGAGGCTGGGGTAGGAAAGGTAAGCCAGGGTTTTGCGGAGGAATCAGGGGGTGCTTTTGTTTGCCCTGATTTAGAGAGTTCCTCTTCTCTTGAAGCTTCTTTGAGATCAGTGGTAGTGCTTCGGCTTGTTCTATCACATGCGCCCCTCCAGGCAGTAGGGGATTGGGTCCGAACCCAAGCCTTGGCTTCTTGCCTGAGTTTGAACCCAGTGCCCTGGCAGGAGTCTCCTGTGCAAGCACTGAGGCCGGGGTTGGTGAGCGCTCACTTTCAGCATAGAGGCGGACCACCCTGTCAATGACGCGAGCCACAACGTTGGCCAGCTCCTGCTTGAGCGCTTGAGCAAATTTCTCTTTTTCGTTACCACTTGTGTTCTCCCACTCACCTTGCACTAAGCTGCAGCCCAGCCACACGTCTCCTCCATCCAGGTCAACATCCAGGTCTATATGTTCTTTGGGAAAAGAATTCCCATTCTGGTTTTCATCCTTTCTTTCCAAAGAAAGCACACCAGGGGAGGGTCCACCGGTTGGACAGTCATCCCCCTCTCCCTCAGAGAACATCTCAGTCATCTCGTCCATTGCTCCATCCTCCTCTCCTCCTCCTCCTCCTCCCTCTTTCTCTTCCTCTAGCTGCTGTTCTCCATACGCTTGCCACACTTTGCGCTGAAGTTCTAGCAGCTTTCCCCTCGTCTCCTCCAGCTGGAGCTTCAGCTCACGCCGCTGCCTCCTTCTTCCTTCCCTGCTCTCCTTCCTCCTCCCTTCTTCTTCTCTACTCTTCTCCCCCAGTAGGCCCTGGTTTGCAATCCTCCTCCTCCCTCGTTGCCCTTCCCGTTCCATCTCTCCATCTCTTCTCAGCACGTTATCCACCCGAAGCCTCTTCACTCTCACTACGTCTGGGCTCCAGTCACAAGATTCAGGGACTGAAACTCTTCTTCTTTCACCAAGTCTGGGTAACAAGCCTTGACTTGCTCCTTCTGCAGCTCTCCTCCCCAACACTTCGACATCCTCCTCTCGGCCGTCTTCGCAAGAGGCCAGTTTGGAGAACAAGCACTGTCGCTGCCTATATCCGCCCCACCTCTGAGCGGCGCTGTTTGGGTGTAGAAGTGGAGAAATGATGGGGTAAGTGGTTGGACTGCTAGCTGGGTAACTGAGGCCAGTGGAAGTGGACTCCAGTGGACGAGTGTACAGCTCAAAGGCAGGATGGGGCTGCTGCTGCTGCTGCTGGAAAAGATCTGAAGGGGAATCCATCACTGCTCTTCTCCTCTTCCTGGATGAAGAGACAACAATACAAATTTGTCTGAAATCATGTCAGTGTTTTTAAAATCGCACGCCATCCTCTCATTGTTATCTTTGTCAGCATCACCGTCTCTCTCTCCCTCTTCTCTCTGCATGTGTGCGTTATCAGCTCATGGACAGCTGTAGCCACTGTTTATTCAGACTGTTGACTCTATATCCCTCATCCTTCTCTCTCTGTCTCTCTGTCTCTCTCTCTCTCTACTGCACACAATTACAAACACAGGGAAGGTGAGAAAGAGTAAATATTTTTAATGAGATTACTATATTGCACAAACTGCGAACAGGGATCAGAGCTCCACAAAGGACCTCGGGACCTCAGGACTGAGTCGCTGGCTGGAGACAGCAGGTTTTTTCTCTGGATGGACGGATCAGGGACGAATAAATGATGGGTGGATAGAGACGTAAGACTAAAAGGCACTTTCAGAAACAACCTCAATCAGTTTTAATCAGATTACTGGTCATTAGGCTATGATTTTATTTATTATTTTCTCAGATGTCACAGATGGCATGTGATGATTAGTTGAATGTAAAGCTGTTTAACCGCCGCGCGGGATAAGAACATCCTGCGAGTAGATTATTTTGGATTTTCAGTAATTATTGAGAGGGTAAGGGAGTCTGGGGTGTTCTGTGGTAAGTTTCCCAGCTGGGCTGAGCTTTACCGCTGTAATGTTCGGCTCTTTCTCAGCTGCGTGTGTCGCACATTGGCGAGAGGGTTTAAAGAACCGAGCTGTTCTACAGAGGACACGAACAGGGGGTGTTCGGTAACAGCTGAAAGTATGAAGGTGGAAACATCGCTTACCCTCCCGCCGAGTCCGAGTCACCCTGAGTCCGAGTCCCGCCGAGTCCGAGTCCCTCTCCGTGGCTCTGTCCTCTCCGGGTCCTCTCCGGTTGTGTTCGACGGTCCGCCTCCCTCAGTGCTGCTCCTCCTGTCCGGCGCTCCGAGGAGGGAGAGGGAGGTCCGTCCATGCAGTCCACACACACACACACACACACTTGCACACGCACGCACTTCGGCACAAACACACACATACACCGACTGTATTCCTAACTTTGTAGGTCAGTTCCTTTGACCACTGTATTACTGACTAAACGCCGACATGATAAACTCGGTCCTGACCTTAACCCATAATAATAATAATAATAATAATAATAATAATAATAATAATAATGATAATAAGACAACTAAGATAACAGCAGCAAAAGTAATAATTACTGTCATAATTAAATACTTATTTGAACATTTAAACATATTCATCAAAATATTCATTATAATATTTATAGTACTACTGTATTTGCGATTTTGAGTATTTTATTCAATGTTACTTTATTTTTTATATTTATCATTATTAAGGTATGGTTTATCATTATTAAGTTTGTCATCAGGTTAGTAAGAAAAGTAAGTATCTAAAAAATATCTAAATATTTTAATGTCTTCTATTAATATATTAAAAACGACACACATTTGACAAATATATAAGTGAATATATTTCTTTTGCATATGGGAATATGGGGCTAATTGTAATTTGGAATGACTTGATCTTTCTTCATGTGGTCCCCACAAAGACCTAAATACACACACAATTACACACACACACACAGAGTCTCTCTCTCTCTCTCTCCACGTGGGGTAGATACCCGGCAAAGGATCTCCACCAATCATAAACTGTTTGATCCCACAGTTAATGCAGTTAATCCAGGCTGTTTCACTGCCCATCTGAGAGCCGTGTCATTATCGTGCTACCAAAATGCAGCTGGGGGGACTAATATAGTTTTAATGCTTCCATTTGTCTACATATTTTAATTCACTTTTTTGGAATGGTGTTCCTCTGAACCTGCCTACATCAACAGTGCTCTTTTTACAATGTCATGAATCTGACTTTCCCCTTCACAGCAGTCCCTTATTGCCACATTTCTACAGCTCTGAGCAAACTCTCTTCACCTTATAGTGCAAGAGCAGTCCATCCATCTCACCCTCTCTCTCTCTCTCTCTCTCTCTCCTGCCCCTTACTCATTCTCATTGTCAGATCACTCCCGTTCCCCCACTTCAGAGCACCACCAGCCAGCCAGCCCACAATGACCAGCGGCCACTGTTGTTATGGAAACAAGAAATGTGACACAAAGCCTTTTTAATAAAGAGAGCTGGCAGCCAGAGATCTGAGTAAACAAAAACATTTGAATAGACATAAAAAAAAAAAATAATAGTAGAGCAAAGGTCAGATAGAAATAGAAAATGACAAAGCACAGCACTGCTCATGTGTGTGGGCCACAAGCAATAAAAGAAAGCACGAAATAAAAATAAGCAAATGCTTCTTCATTTAATAGATTATGAATATTCACGTGGCAAATTGTGAAAGTGTCAAATCTAGCACTTGTTAGATTCCTCGTCTTTACGGCGGGGTCAGTTTTGCACACTGAGCGTTGTCTCTTGTGAGACTGGCCCTGGGCTGGATGTGCCACCGGATTGTGACAACTGCACACAGAAAACTGAATCCTTTGAACTGGAGCCAAATGACTGACAGCATCCCCGTTAAAATTTATGAGTCATTTGAACAAAGAGCAGCGAAATACATGAGGCTGGGATATGGCCGTTTGTGCACTGCATTATAAAAATGCCACCCAACTCTCAGTTCTTTCAAACAGTGGGAGACAAAATCAAAATGCTTAATTTGAATGAGTCGTGATCAAACATATTGCAATATGACTCCAAATGTGGCTGGAATAAAAAAATGGCTTCCAGAAAGGAGGGGTGAGTGTGTGTGTGTGTGTGTGTGTGTGAGAGAGAGAGAGAGAGAGAGAGAGAGAGAGATAAAGGGAGAGACTGGAGAGGGTCGATGGACAGCCAAAGTGTTTGCCTATTGATTCCCTTTGAGAGAAAGTGTATGTGTGTGTACGCACACACTCACCCACAATGCCTTGGGCAAGGTGACAGAGGGAGGGGAGTGTGAGAGGTAACAGGGACAGGAAAAAAAAAGAGGATTTGGAGAGTAGAGGAGGAGGACAGTAAAAGAGGATGTGCACGGATCCATCATCCGTCTATAGGAATTAAATCATTAGCAGAGAAAGTATACCTTAGGCAAGCTGCCATATCTGTGTGAGGGGGTAGGGGGGAGTGACAGATGAGAGAGACAGAGAGAGAAAAGAGAGAAATAAACAGAGGGAGACAACAGAAGAGAATGAGACCGAGAGACAGAATGAGAGTTTAGACAGAGAGAAATAGAGGAACTAACAGAGAGAGGGAGAATGAGAGACAAGAGAGAAAAATGAAGAGAGAGAGAACAAGAAGGTGAAAGAGAGAAAAAGAAATATAAAGAGAAAAATGTAGAGAATGTGAGCAAGACAGAAAAAAACTTACATTTAACAAATGTGTTTCTTTCATTTCTTTCATTATGTTTACATGTTTATTGTTAACTGCTTTGGCAACGGTGTACCTTATTACATTCATGCCATTAAAGCACCTATGAACTGGAGAGAGAGAGAGAGAGAGAGAGTTTAATAGAGTTTTAGTCCACTTAGCAGAGCAAACTGATTCTTTGATCTTTGACCAGAATGACTCCTGTAACACAGTGAAGAACCTCACTTACTGTAATGCACTGTGGCACTCTCTCACTCACACACACACACACACAGGCATACACATGTATGCCAACTCCCTGATTCTCTCACTCTCTCTTCTTTCACATACACTCTCTCTCTTTTCTCTCTCTCTCTCTCTCTCTCTCACACACACACACACAGCCGTACAAATACACACTCTACCTCACTCTCCCGCTCACTCTCTCCCCAGTACTCAGGATGCAATTATCCTCTTTGGCTGGAGTGTTTTGATGGCATAATTGCCATGGACACTGAGGAGAGAGAGATCGGAGGGGGGGGGAGAGAGAGAGAACGAGGGATGAGAGAGAGATGGAGAGGGGAGAGAAGCGCATCGAGTGCTGACACTCTCAGCATGCTAATGCCAAAACACACTCCACCTCCCCATTTTCTCTCTTTGTCTCTTCATCCATCTCTCTAAACACACACACACACACAGGTGCAATAACCTCTCTCTGTTCCATTCCACATCTCTTCACTCACGCAATATCAGCAAAGCAGAGAGGAAAGAGAGAGAGAGAGAGAGAGAGAGAGAGACAGAGGGAGGAAGAGACAGAGAATAACAGAATAACAAGGGGAAAAAAACATAAAAGAGGGGAGGATTTTTCCATCCGTGGACAATGAAGAGATGATCCTGCTCATCCTCTAATCGTGCTTCTGCTTTTTAGGTCTGCCATCTCTTTTTCTCCTCTGTTTATCTATCATTTTCCCCTCTGCTCTGCAAACGAATGTAGGTGTCTAACACAGGTCACACAGTAGGTAACAGTTATAAACTTCTCCATCCTTAACGTCCTCACCTTCAAAATACTAGTTTGTGCTTGATGCTCCATAAGGACACCTAGTGGTGGTATAAAAAATTACACTTGAAGTCAGTCACACCAATTGTTTGTATTATTTACATAAAGAGGCTTAATTCTGTAAGATTTGATTTGACAAACATTAACAAAGCTTATTTTAAATAAAATTACAGTATTTGATTAAGAAACTGTGCACTCTGGAATCACCTCAGAGGAAAGAAATGGAAGCTGAGTATTTTTTTTCAATCATTCAAACGTCACTGCTGCCACACAGTGAAAAAACAAAGACGTAGAGTTATAAACTGGGCCCATATCAGTCAGGTATACTGTACCTAAATGTGGAAGTATAGTGTAAAGTGTATAGTGTGGGCTGTTGAAGACTTACGTGTGTGTGTGTGTGTGTGTGTGTGTGTGTGCGCACACATGAAAGAGAGAAAGAGAGACAAATGTTCTGCATGTGGATTGGGTTGTTACTCTGCGGGAGTGGCACTATTAGTATTGTAAAAATATCTGTGTGTGTGTGTTCTATGTGTTGTGCGGCTGAGTGGGAGTATGTAAGGAGAGCAGTCTCTCTGCATGCTCAAGGCACTCAGCTATCATCCTCTTCACTGCATCCCTCTGCTGAGCATCCACCTCTCCTACAGAGAGAGAAAGAAGGTATTACCGATTATGTCCTTGTAACAACAAAGACAAATATGCAAACAATGTTCCAATTCTGTTCATGCGTTCCATCACAGGTTAAGCTATTTGGCGGAAAGCAATAAGGTATTCTGTCTTCTTTTCTTTGCTGCTTACAACTTACAAGAATTTATGAAAATAAAACAGTTCAGCATAAAATTTTGATTCTTTTGTCTGAATGGGACCCAGATTACATTTTTCATAGGAACTGTCAGATCAGAATAGAATTTTTTTTTAAATCACACGCACATGCATATATCGTCACTCCGATGTCGGCAGCATGTCAGCTAACTTGTGGAAAAAATGGAGAGACAGTGATGTTGCTAATTCATTTGATTTTAGGGTAGATGATTCAGCTGACCTACAGTGCAAATAATATCTCTGATGAGTTCTTGTGTGTTTAAATTGTTCATTTTCATTGCTGCTGCAGTGACACATTGCCTCGTAATATGACATTTTCGTCATATTACCCACTTTATTTGGAAAGACGCCCTATAGATTATCTCCAGATATTCAAATAATTAACAAACTATTTGGTGAAACTGTGATGAAGCTCAGTTGATTCTCAACAAAATTAGGATTAGGTTGAGGTTACAGTGAGGGTTAGGGTTTAGATTTTGGGTTGAGGTAAAGGGTAGGGTTAAGGTTAGGTTTAGGTTTAGATTTTGGGTTGAGGTAAAGGTTAAGTTTAGGTTTAGGTTTAGGGTTCAGGTTAAGGTTAGGCTTTATAACTCTTCCCTGAACATCCATTGCCTTTTTGACTTTTCCTCACCATGCACTCCTTTCATAAAGATGTCCACTGCGGTTCTGTATTTCAATACTGCTTCGCTGTACTCTCCTTCTTTCTCTCTCTCCTGGGCTGCGTTCAGCTCCTTGGTTGCCTGCGCCACATAGCCTTCATCCTCGCCACATCCAGCGCCGTTTGGATTTGTCAGTTTGAGGGACAGCAGCTCAGAATGATCAGGAGATCCACGGGACTGATCTGAAAGAAAGGATGACAAAAATGAATGAAAAATAAACCACTACTGCAACACGCAGTTGCACAGATGAGAGATAACATGTGGACAATAGACTGTTGGTGGTAAAGACCTTTTTTAGCACATGGGTCAAAGATTGCTAGGTCCTCAACTGAGAGAGGGGGTGGAGCTCTGTCCACTGGTTCCTCCGATATGCAGTCAAAGAGCGCATCGAACTCCTCTGATTGGTCAAGTATAGAACCAGAGCTCTCAGGTTGGGCTGCTTATAGTAAAAATAGACAATGAGACATATTTCAGAACAATCAGTCACTCAGTTGTAACACGTGTCCATCTAGAAACAACAGGTACATAGTATTTCATCCAGAGAGAAACAAGAGCAAAACTAGTTCACTCATCTATATTTTGCACATACGCACCAATTATTGTGCAATACAAATGGCATATTTAGACACCAAACATATCATGGCTAATCAACTAGATCCGGGGTTAATTAGAAACTATGTAAAATTTTAAACTATTCCTTTAAAATGGTAATCGTGTGAAATGGCCTGCTGCAAGTCATATACTTTGTGCAACACAGGGATATTAAAAATACATAATGCTGCTCAGTCCAAAAGCTTGTTTGGGTGCTAATTTGAATGGTTGCCATTTTTGAATAAACTAGATAAACCAGAAATGTGACTGCACCTGTAGTGGACTGGTCTGTGCTGGTACTCTGTCGTGTTTCCTCCTTTTCTCTCTCTGTCTCCTCAACAGGGCTGCTCTCCATGTCACTGAGAGCCTCCACCGCCACCTCAGTCTCACCCAGATCTTTTTCACTCAAACTAGACTCCAGTTCTTGAGCCTCAATGGGGGCTTCCCTCCCTGCCTCTTCCTCTGCCCCCAGTCCAGTGGCTCCCTTGGGTAAGGGGATGAGAGGCGGCGGTAGAGGAGTTGAGGAAGAGATAGAAGCTGGTTCTAAGGGTCTTCTCACCTCTCCTCCCTGAGAGCAAGTGGGAGAGAGAAATAAGGAGAACGACATAAATAAATAGCTGTTATTGATATGCATTCACTGATATTTTATTGATATACAACAGTGATGGTTGGCATGATATTATTAAAAACTCAATTTCATCTCATCAGCCAATGTCATATTTTAATGCTTGTAGTAATAGATAGATATATCGATAGATAGATAGATGATTAATTATCATCATTATTATTATTATTATTATTATTATAAAATACTTTTTGATCAGGTTCCATAAGCATGACAAGAATATGTTGTGGGCCCGCAATCAATATATTTATATGTTTGTATTTTATACATACATGCATAATACTATATAGTAAGCTAAAACGCTCTTATCTTGTGGTTATATCTTTTCTGAGCTGCTGACTCACAGTTAGTCAAACAAGTGTGTATGGGTGCAAGGGTGTGTACACATGCAAGTCTGACCCTGAAGAACTCTTTGAGCTGTGGGCTGTTGTACAAGGCTGGTATGTTTGTTGTGAAGAGCAACATGGTTTCAGCAGCTTTTCTCCTCTCCTCAATCACTGCTTCATCAAACCGACCTGGGGGAGAGGGAGAGAGAGGGATAGATAGAGAAAGAGAGAGCGAAAGAGTTCAAATAGCTCAAAATAATGCAAGTAAGCAAATTGTTGCTGTCATTACAATACTTAGTATCTCTAAAACGGTAACTTTATAGAAGAAGAAAAATCTTTAATGCAACTTTTTCTTTAAAAAAAATATTAAAGTAACAGGATTTTCTCTCAAGTAAATTTGGACCAATTCTATTTGTTCACTCATCATGAAATGTTCACATAATGGCTACTGACATTTGAAGTGATGTAAAAAAAAAAAAAAAAAAAGGTTTTGAGGTTTCATTATGACAATAACCATATTGTCTACAGCCACAGAAATGCTCGCCCACACTACTGGATTCAAGTCTTACCAAACACTTGTGCCCGAGGAAAAGGAGGAAACTCCTCTTGCCTTCTGAACAGATTTCTGTGAGTATAAGCCAGCTCTCCATGCAGCTTCTTCAGCTCTGAGTACCTTCTCCATACCACTATCTGACAATCAAAGCAACACACCACTCAGTTTACATCAATTTGTCAATATTCAACTCAGTTTAAGAAACATTTTAGGAAACACTGCCCAGCAATATGCTGCTATTTTGAGACAATCAGTCCCTGAGCATTTTACCTTGGTGCTTCAGGCTTGCTGATGTCCCATTTACATTTATAAATCCAGGCAAGCTCATTGAAAAACATGAGTTTATGAAAGTCATTTTGTCCACAAATGTCTGAACCTTAACATCTCTATAATGTGTTGAAAAGATATATGGGAACATATTTAGACTCTTTACATATGAAACCAAGGTCTAGAAATTAGTCAGATATATTACTGAGTCATCTCTTTATTAACATATTATGTTATTTTCAGTGAGTAGACACTAGAACTGGGTACCACTCAAAAACGTTCAGTGCCGATTCAAGAACTATCCTTTTTTTAACTGAATATTTTAAATGCAAAAAAAAAACATAAAATACTATTTTAGAACCACAGTAAAACATCTAGATTTACAAAATAAAGAAAATGTACACGGCACATGTCTATATTTGTTCTTAGTTTTATTTTTTGTAATAAAAGATACAAAAAATATATCCAAATGTCTCATTCATAGTGTCAAGACTATGTAGTAAGGCTGCTCAGAAGCACTTCTAATTTCTAGGTTTTGGATCAAGCATTCTTATTGGCTCACTGACGTTGATAAGATCGACTACTTTTGAAAACTGGATATTAATCATTTTTTAAACTTGGTAGCACTGAAGCAATTTGCAATTTGACTTTCATAACTCAAATAAAAGAATAAAGAACTGTCCAGCATAAGATGTGCACCACCTCTGATTGAAAGTCAGTTGCTGAGTGACAGAACAGGATCACAACCCACCTCTTTCACATCCTCTGGTCGCTTCTTTGACACAAACTGTGGATAAGAGAGTGGGAGGGAGAACAGAGAAGGAAACAGAACTCATACATTACTGCAGAAGCAAATCACTGGATTTGGCTGATTATTATAGCCAATACTTCAGCATGGAATGAGACTTTTTAATTGTGATTCATGTGCAGTTTGTGTGTACGGATGATAACTGTCCTGGGAAAAAAATCCATTACAAAAGTTTGGTCTCTGAGAAACAATTTTCTCCTTGAGGACAAAGTCCTTCTCTCAAGCTCTTCATAAGAATTAATGTGATGCAAACTTAAATCGCTGTGACAGGAGGAGGGTGAGTTCAAATAAAAATCCCCCCAGTGCAACCAATGAGCACACAGCCAGATGTAGTCACGGGAGCTGCCTCTAAGACACTGTCACGAGTTTCATTAAATCACCCAGAGAACAAAGGCCCATTACTAAAACTAAAACAGGGCACAGAGGGACACACTAACCTTCGTGATGTATTTCTTTACAGTGCATCCCTGTATACAGACATATACCAACACCTGTACGTTTCACTGATGCAAGTGTACAATCATGACTATAAAACTAAGATTATTTTATATGTTATGTCAAATAACACTGACGAGAAAACTGGAAGCGGAACTGGAGGTAGCAGTTTTGAAAATGTTAAGGGAGTGAGGAGGATGAACAGGATCAGGAATGAGTTTATTAGAGGGACAGCTCGAGTTGGACCTTTTGGAGGAAAAGTCAGAGAGGTGAGATTGCGTTGGGGTGAGTATGTTGGGAGAAGGATGCTGAGGATGGAGCTGCCAGGGAAGAGGAAAAGAGGAGGTTTATGGATGTGGTGAGGGAGGACATGCAGGCAGTTGGTTTGAGAGAGGGCGATGCAGAGGAGAGAAGGAAATGGAGACGGTTGATCAGCCGAAAGTAGAAGAAAGAAGAAGATTTTGTTATGTCAAACTAAAACTGAAAAGAAAGTGCCCATTGTTAAAAGAAGTGAAAGAAACAGAAAGTGCAGCTGACAGTTGGTTTAAACCCCTGTTACTCCTCTGTTGTTATTGAGCCTCTTCAGTAACTGATGATCTGAAAGTCCAGACTGTTACTGACCCTCGCCGTCACTTTATACTCCGTGTGGCCTTTCTCGTGAGTGCGTGGATCTGTCACGGTGAAGAAGCGGTAGTACTCCTCCTTCTTAGTTTTCCGAGCCATTATGAAATGCAAAGATATTTCCTACAAGCAGCCAGGACCCATCTCCCCTCCTGCTTCAAACCTGAACCTGTCTTGACTCTCTGACAGCTGCTTCCTGTTGTGGTGACGTGCTCGGGCTGCGTCACTAACAGCCAAAAGAAAAACAAAAAAGGAAAAAAGGTGTGTTTACCTTCAGAGTAGTGTAAAACAATTTACATTATTCGGTACCTAAACACAAAACTTAAGTTTTTTAAAGAAGAGTGTAAATGCACGTTAAAGAACGAGTTTTATCTATCTATCTATTTATTTATTTATTTGATTTGCTTCATTATTAGTTTAGGTGGGAGGGGAGTGAACGCTTTAGTCAGTGACTTTTATCATGTGATTGTGTGACATCATTTCCGGCAACATGGAGGCGGTGGTGACGGACGTCGTAGCTCCTGAAGATTTGATGGTAAATACGTGTTTAAAACGAGTTTCTCAAGTCCTAACTTATGACAGTCTTTTCATTCCCGAGACACGCTTTTTTGTTTGTTCGGCAGTGACCGAAAGGCTGTGTTTTATCCAGAGACAGTGGTATCTAGCGGGCCACAACACGTCACGATATTTTACCTTGTTTTGTTTTGTTTTTATGTCCCTCTGTCTGCCTTGCTGAGAAATACAATGGTGGTCTTTTACTTAGATTCACTGGAACATCGTTATTAAAATGCTCTTTCTGTTTCTCGTGTCTGTCAGCGAAGCAAAAATACATTTGATAAGATCATCAGCACGTTTCACCCCAAAAGAACTGTTCCTTAAGGCTGCACTCTGGTCTCTGTTTACAGTGCAGTACATTATCTGTAAATAGTCTAACAATACAGAGTTATATGTATTTATATATATATATATGTGTGTGTGTGTGTGTGTGTGTGTGTGTGTATGTGTATAT
>JBBPCZ010000012.1:12624548-12644705 GCA_037974445.1 Brycinus macrolepidotus
GTGGCCAGCCTTGCACCCCTGCCTCGTCCACGTGTCTGGCCGTGCGTTTGTCCAGGAGGGACTCCGCCAGCGCTTTGATTTTGTTGTTTTGTTCGTTTGGGGAGCCAAGTCTGAAGTGTCTCGTCCTGTTGTGTTCTGTGTGGTTTGCTTTCCTTTATTAAAACACATTGTATCTACTGCTGAGTGCGTCCTCCCCTTTTTCCCTCCTTCTCGCCCCTGACACTGTCCTTTCCTTTACATAGCGTCTTTTATTTAGAGATTAGCCAGTGGAGTATTCCGTTATATTGGACTATTTTCGTTTTTAAATACATAAGACAAATATTTTTCTCATCCTTGTGATTAATACGCTCTATTCAGGAAAAACTGAATCATTATTGAGTCGCTGCCTTATAATAGTTTCTTTTATGTTCAAAAGCCTGTGTGGTGGAATAATGAAGAAAGAAAATGTTCTTTTGATGAACACAAACACAGATATTCTGATGAAACGTTTGTGCCATACAGGATATATTCAGGCTTCAAGGGCCCTTATGATCGCCTCTGTAGCGCTGGGGGCTTTTGGGCTGGTGGCTACTCTCATAGGCATGCAGTGCTGTAAAGCAGGAGGGGACAACTATGTGCTGAAGGGAAGACTCACTGCAACAGGGGGTGCCTTCTTTATTCTACAAGGTAAAGTCACCTCACACCAATAATGCAGTCAGAATATTTTTTTTTCTACATAATTCAATACTCAATTTGTAAATAAAGTCATTCAGAGTGTTTTCATATGAAGTGTTTAATACTAGAGAAATTGGTGCGAGTGGTTAAGATGTCCACAACCCAATATATATAGCCATTTTATTTACTATCCCAAACAACCAGTGTTTTTTGAAAACACCATTTTTTAATAGTGAAGTTTTTGTATGTAATTGTACTGATGGTAAAATAATGGTTATATACTTTAGTGACTATTTTGTCTTTTGTGCCACACCTCCATGAATAGATTAACAAAAAGAAAATGGCCAGAATATGAAAACTATCATAAAATAATGTCTCAGACATAAGTTACAATTATTCACAACCACTTCTGCAATCGCCAACACTCTGAACAATTCTGATTTCTTAAGTTTGTCTAGAATGTAGCACCTCATTTCAAACCACTCTGAATGGCTTTGTTTGCATCCTAATAGCTAAATATTGGTAATATAATTGCATAATAATGAAACATCTGTGAAATTCTCATTTACGTTGGTAAATGTTACTGGTTTGTGCCCTGGAATGATTGTAATGTTTGTTTTTCTGTACTTTTTTACCAGGTTTGTGCACAATGATATCTGTGTCGTGGTATGCATTCAACATCACTCAGGACTTCTTCAACCCCCTCTTCCCAGGAACAAAGTGAGTTAGTTTGTTCTGTCATGTTGTGAGGAAATGCTTCCCCCTGGAGTCATGTGGAGAGAACAACATGCGTGAAAGAGAGAGAGAGAGACAGAGACACAGAATGAGAGAGAGAGAGAGAGAGAGAGAGAGAGAATGAGAGAGAGAGAGAGAGAGAGAGAGAGATACCTCAAAAATAACACAGAGGACCTGCATTATACACTTTCTTGTACTTTATTTTTCCCTGAGGTCCATTTATGATATCTGTGTAGTTTTATGTTAAAAAAAGAGTCATAATTTATTTTTACAACCTCATTTTTATTCCTTTGAATTAAAAAAGGCTATGTTAATATACTTTTAAGACCAACCTCAGAATAATTGGTGCAACAATAGCCCTATAAAACAATACATGTAATGATGAAAATATTCCCCAAAATGCTTTGGAAAATTGCTTACGTTTTATCTAATAGAAATCATTCTGACAAGAGTGATGTTTTAAGCATATTCTTTATGAAGGGCAAAATAAATGGCACTCAAAGAATATTTTAAATAAAAACCAAACAAAAATGTACACATTTGAGGAACAAAACCTTTCTTTTACTTACTCTTAGTCTCCAGGAACTCCAGTGTTGTGCTGTTCAGGACCATTTTTTGTGTCCCAGGGGTATAAATATGAGATTATACACGTGTAAAATCCCTTTGTCATCCATCAGCATGGGTAAAACCAAACAGCCGTTAACTGAAATTAAACGGTTGTAGGCCATAACAGATTAGGAAATGCTACCAATAAATTAGTAATCCATTTATTACAGTCAGAGATAAAAAATGATACAAAAATATTGAAAAGCCAAAAACAGTTGAAAAATTTGCTAGGAAGAGGACACATGAGCATGCTGCCCCCACATACAGTGAGGGGGATTGTAAGAAAGGAAAAAAAAACTGAGGATGACAGTTTCAGACCTGCACAGTTTCGTAGAATCTTGGGGATTTTAAAATCCATGTTCAGATGCAACTCTGTGAAAAGACAAAGCTCTTTGCTAGAGTTTCACAAAAGAAGGTTTTTCTAAAAACAAGCCACAAAAACTTTGCAAAATATCACTGGACCTCTTTATGGTCAGATGAGACAAAAATAAATAAATAAATAAATAAATAAATAAACTAAAAAAACATCACACACAAAATAGCCCCTGATACCCACTGTCAAATATGGTGATGGATGCTTACCTCTAGTAGTCCAGGGGCTCTTGTGAAAATCAATACATTCCTCCAAATACGTGGCTATTTTAGCTCAGGATCTATCTGCCTCTGCCAAAAGGCTGAAACCTGGTCAGTGGTGGACCAGATTTGAACCAACTGAAGACTTGTAGAGTGTACTGAAAAGAACGGTTTATAAGTAAAGACCCAAAATATGAAGGAACTGGAAATGTTCTGCAATGGAGGAGTGGTCCAAGATCCCTCAAACAAGTTTTCCAAAACATTCATATATTGATTTTATTGCATTTTCTTGAAGAATGTCAATAACTCCAAAGCAGCTGAAACAATCCTAACCTTTTAATCTTCTTTTGTTGTATTTTCTGTACATTCTTTTATTTCATTTATTCTTTTTATTTTTTTAATTATTGTATTTTTATTTTAGTTTCCAGATGTGCACTGTATATAACAGAGAGAGAACATTACATCTTGAAACTTAAACAGCATTGGCTTAGTACATCGAATTCTTGTATTTATTATAATGAACTTGCCTTTGAGTAGTAGTAAATGTGCAGGCATGTGCTTGTGCATTGTTATATTACATGATATATTATATTAATGAAGTGATTTACGCAGTCTATCACTGAGAATAGCTTTGGGGAATAGCTTGGCTCCCTTGAAGCTATGGGAGAGACATGTTGTGCCAGCTGTTGTGTTCTACTGATCTTTGTACTGTTGTGTAGATGCCGTGTGACTCCTGCATGTGATTGTATTGCAGGTTTGAGCTGGGAGAGGGACTCTACATTGGATGGTGCTCCGGGACTCTAGCCATCTGTGGTGGAATTTGTCTGATGTTCGCCTGCAAATCAGACACAGATGACGACAAGTCGTAAGTATCTCTCTCTCTCTCGCTCTCTCTCTCTCGCGCGCTCTCTCTCTCTCTCTCTCTCTCTCGCTCTCTCTCTCTCTCTCTCTCTCTCTCTCTCTCTCGCTCCTGCTTGCTCTCTAACTCAGATATTTGCATATTTATTATGTCTATTCTGTTTCTCAGCGCTTACCCCTACCAGCCCTCCAGAGGAACAGTGTACTCAGGAGCAGCATCAAGGAGAGGCGCTGCAAGCACTTATGACAAGAACGCATACGTCTGATCAAATACCGCCAGGGTCAATTCAATGTGTCAATATGCAGCACTCCCTATCTGCTGACCTGTATGTCCCTACATTCATTATCAGTGCAAATATGTAAATATTTAGACTTTTACCAGAGCTGGAGGCAAAATAGGTTAGTTCTAATCAAGCAGAGAAGTTGTGCCAGTTTTGCAGGGCATCCCAGAATTATCTTTATACCAGAGCTTTTTAAATCTCTTGTACAGAAAAGGCCTTGGAATTATAACACATGTATACAGATTTTATAATTCCTCACAATGCACTTACATTCACAGTGTAGATGGGTTTTTTTTAAGATTTTGTAAGAATGCCAGTTATTCACAGTGTAGATGATTAATTGTTGTTAATTGTGATATGTAGAACATATTCACATGAATTAAGGTCAAATATTTGTATCGCATTTTGTGTGTGTGTGTGTGTGTGTATGTGTGTTCAAGATGTATCATTACCACACAAGTGTCAAATAAAAAGACTAAAATGAAATAAGAACTTTTTTGAGTTTTTATTTACTTCAGTAGGAAGAAAGAGACAGACTATCATTTTACATGTCGTTGGCAAAACAAAGTTAAAGCCTGTCCTAAGGGAGAAGAGGGAAGGAACATTCCTGTTTGACAGTTCTCTAAGTTATCCAGTACACTGTGAAGTCTTTTATCTTGGACACTGGTTTTACTTTGACTGGAAATAGAGCCGGACAGTAGCTGGTTATATTTATACCAGTATGTTTGTTGCATGTGAACTTTCCTGGGTATTTTCAAAACTTTAAAGTATATATATACAGGAATCTGTTTTTCACTCTCAGTTTTGCATGTTGTTATGTTGGTGAAAGAATCTCGACTGCTTTGCAATTTTATTAATTTACTTTAGAACATCTGTGCATATAAATAAATAGCAACTAACAAACTTCACTTTATATGCTGATGGTGGATCCACCAAAAAAGTTTCTCTACAACTGCTTGGTCGCCTGCTGAATCACTTTTACTGACCTGGTACTTTGTACTTTTGTAGCTCCTTTTTGTTAAGGCACATTTTAGCATCATTACAGCCATTTACTTTGACATTTACATTTACAGCATTTGGTAGATACTCTTACCAAGAGTGACATACAAGAAAACACATCCCTCACACTAGTAAGCCTTGACTTAAAAGAGCTGCTAGTAGACTAAGAATTCTACCAGATGGAGTTAATACTCCACCAGGGCCCTGTCTGATCACACACAGAAGACTTTTTTTGGGTGAAGAGTGTGGTGGTTAAGTTAGTTTATGACATGAACATGTAGTTGTTATCCTAAGTGCTCAGTGAAGAGGTGGGTCTTCAGTCTCCGGAGACTTTGAGGAAGGTCTGACAGTCAGCATAAGTTCATTCCACCACTTTGGTGCCAAAACTGAAAAAGGTCTTGATGCTGGTCTTCAACCTTTGAGAAGAGGTGGGTCAAGTCAGGCTGTGCTTGATGCTCTAAGAGGGCGAGCTATGACGCGTGGTCTGATCAGGGCTGATAGGTAAGACAAAGCCAGACCAGTTTTGGTCTTGTAGGCAAGCGTAAGAGTTGTAAATCTAAAGCGAGCAGCCCCAGGAGGCCAGTGAAGGGTTATCAGTAGTGAAGTGGTGTGTGAGAATTTTGGTGTATTGAGGACCAGGTGCGCTGCTCCATTCTGAATCAGGTCTTGTGGTCTTCAGAGAAAGGCCAGCCAGGAGCGAGTTGCAGTCCAGTCTTGAGATGACAAGTGACTGGACGAGTATCTGAGTGGCATCAGTGGTAAAGTGGCCCCATATAGTCACACATGAACACACCACAGCACAGTCAACAATGTGAACAATGTGAAACGCAGCACCCAGGGAGCAGTGTGTGAGGACGGTACCTTGCTCAAGGGTACCTCAGTAGTGCCACTGGCAGTCCTGGGATTCAAACCCATGACCTTCCAATCACAGGGACAACTCCCTAATAGAGCTGGATAGTAGCTGGTCATATTTATACCGTTACGTTTGATTTATGTGAACTGTTCTGGGTATTTTAAAAGCTTTAAAGTATATATATATATACAGGAATCTATTTTTCACTCTCAGTCTTGCATTTTAAGATGATGGTGAAAGAAACTGGCAGTCCTGGGATTCAAGCCCACAACCTTCCGAGCACAGGGGCAACTCCCTAACCACCAGACCACCATGGCAGGAGGAATGAATGAAATCTCCTGATGTTATAAAGAAAGTACCTGTAAGATTAGGAGAGACTGAAATGAAAATTAGAGCTCTTCATCTAAGAGAACACCTAGATTTTGTGCTTTTTGTGTGGGAATGATGACATCATTTTCAAAAGTGATAACCAGTTTGAGTCTTGATATTGCATCCCCTGGGGTGTACAGGAGCTCTTTTTTTGTCATCAATTAAGAGAAGTAATACTCCAACCTGAGTTCAAGCAAATGAAGTTTACAAATACCCTCTGCCTAGAGCCAGGAATAACCGGGGATGATGCAGAAGAGACGGTGGTTTTCCTTAAATGGACATGGGCGGTTCTTATAGGAGGTGATAAACTAATCCAGCCAATCAGAGGAGACCACGTTCGTCGTCAAAGCCCTGCGAACACGGGCGTGTTCTGAGCCCGAGTAGCCACTCACAGAGCTGCAATGTAGGGCCGTTTGAAAGCTACGCCAAGGAGCTCAAAAGCCCAAAGTGTCTCAGAAGCACAGAGTTGACAGCAGTCCACTATCGCACTACGTCAACTCAAGTTTATGAAAACTTTTGAGTCTAACTGTTAAAAGCGGACAAACCAGAAAACGAATCGGAACTTAAGCTTTGGGGCTGCGTTGATGCAGTCGGAATAATTTCTGAGCCGCACACGTGAGATGGCTGTCGTTGAGGAGTTGGTGTTTTGGCAGGCTGGGGGGATTTTGTGATTAAATGTCGGCGTGAGGAGTTGTTTGGGTGAAAACAGACACGAGACGGAGGTGTGAGGTTTGAAATGATGGAGTCGGGACGCCGGAGAGGTGTGAGCAGCCTGGTGTCCTCCCTGTCTCTGCTCTGTGTGGTCCTGGACCTGCAGCTGGACGGTAGGACTGTTTACTGGACTCTGCTGCTCCAACTCACTCTAACACATCAAAACATCACTTCTCTTTACTCTCCAGCCTTCCAGCTTCTGCAGAACGCCTTGGTCTAGTACTAGAACCGATTATACCTTCTGTTTTTTGGTCTAGCCAAATATTCGGTCCACATAAACACCATAATAATTTAATATAATGGTTTTAAACATGTATATAAGCCTATTTCTCATCTGTCGTCTCTAGAATCCCTAAGCGAAGCGTATTTAATGTCAAGATATTACGAAACCACATATTAGAATACTTATTAATAGCTGCCAGAACGAATGATTCACCTATACTTTTTATATCATTACGCTTACTGAGAGTAATCTGGTTGTGTTAGCACAGGGTTAAGGCCCTGAGAAATGGCCTATATCTTTACTGACTTTGTTTATGAAATGTTTGAGTTACTTTTTATTTCAGTCTGACAGGTGTTTGGGCTTAGAATCCTGCCTTCTTATGTTATCTGCTTTCTGTGGTTTTGTTCATTTGGGTTTTTATTGTATTCCAATATAAAACTGGCATTTTTTTTATGCCAGACCAGTATGTATTTTCAGTGCAGACTTGGCAAAGTAAAGCATTAAACAATGAAATAAGGTTTTCATTGCATGCCTGTAGATTTATTCAGGGAACTATCAAGTACTACTTTCACTTGTGTGTCAGGTGTACTGGGGAGCTCTCCTGTGGAGATTGAGCAGCACCTGGAAATGGGCCGCAAACTGCTGGCAGCGGGACAGCTGGCCGAGGCCCTCTCCCATTACCACTCTGCTGTTGGTGAGCAATTTGCACATAAACATCCAATTATGTACATTGTAAGTCAGGTACTGAAAAATTGCAGGGCAAAAGTTCTGATAACTTTACAAAAGTATATTACTCCTTGATGTTGTTCCGGTAAATTGCATAGTGTATTGTTTTCCTCTTCCAAACATGTGACCAGTTGTCCTTTCACTTTCAATTATCTCATTTAGAAAGTGATTGAACATTTGTATTTGCATTGCTTGAATAGTAGCTAATAATTACACGACGTGAACATTTTTGAAACTTATATAAAACTTACATAAAAAAGATTATATATTATAATGCTAGAAACACATGCTTTGTATAATAGTTTCTTCTATATATCTTGTATTTCTTAGTGTTTTCTTTTTAACAGTCACTGCCTTGACTGTATTCATGTCAATTCCCATACTTCAATAATGGGGCATTTGTTTATGGCTGTGACAGTTCATGCTGAATAATTATTTTGCTCAGTACTTCCTTCTTCTGTACTGTAACCCAAAACAGAGGGTGACTCGAAGAACTACCTGACTTACTACAAGCGTGCGGCTGTGTTTCTGGCCATGGGGAAGTCCAAATCAGCTCTGCCGGATCTGACCCGGGCTATCCAGCTTAAACCCGACTTTCTGGCTGTAAGTTAATTGGGTAGCTTGTTCTATGTTGGAGAAGGAGATGTGAAAAAGACTGACATTTTTTATGCAAAGATTGAATGATTGTTCTGATGAATCTCCCGCAGTTTTAGGTCTGTGATGTGCTGCGTTGTAATTCCTTATGGGGTGTGTGTTTTCAGGCCCGGATACAGAGAGGAAATATCCTTCTGAAGCAGGGGAATACACAAGAAGCCAGAGAGGACTTTGAGGCAGTAGTGAGTTAAAGCATGATTAGTCTATCCATTTAACATCTATGGTGCTTCAATTTCATTCATGTGCCATTACTGCAGTGGTTGTGTAACAGTTATTTTCCAGACTGTCTAATTTAATTTAATTTAATTTATTAACCCTTATAGTCACGCGTAAACACACAGTGTGAACAATGTGAAATTCTTTCTTGGCATTTAACCCCTTCACCAAGTGAAGCTGGGGGCCGCCGCCAATGAGGGGCGCCCGGGGAGCAGTGTGTGGGGACGGTACCTTGCTCAAGGGTACCTCAGTGGTGACGCTAGCAGTTGGGATTCGAACCCCCAACCTTCTACTCTATTCCTTTCCATAACCTCCACTTTACTTTCTTTCTCTTTGTAGCTGCAGCGCTCCCCGGACCAAGAAGAGGCAATAAATTATCTCCACAAAGCTGAGGAGCTAGAGGAGCTCCAGGAGGAGGCACATAAGGCCCATCACCGTGGAGACTACACCACTACCATCCAGGTGCTGGACCGTGTTATAGAGGTGAGTTAGAGATGTGTGTGTTGTTTGTGTTGGTTTGTATACCAAAAATGTACCCCTTAGAATTAAACAGGTTGTTTTTATTACTGTGCCTGATGTGTAAATGGTTTATTTTTTAATTGGCTGCCCTGTATTACAGCTTATTCCAAAGGCAGCTCAGGACTGAAACACTTCTTAGAACTTAAGCATGACTGTGCAGGCCTACCTAAACTGCTATAGGCTGTATAAGTAGATATATGTAAATGTATTTGTTTTGTGACATCACAAAAACGATGTTTTAAAAACAGTTTTTGGAGCCTAGTTTTCATGTATGGATTGAATGGATGGGGCAGTAAACATACATTTTAAAACATTTTCATACTATCTAACAGCCGATATTTTCAGTCATGTTTATGAAAAATATAAAACACTGTAAAGGGTGCACAAACTTTCCAGCAACACTGTAGGTAGAACATAGCTGAATGTAATTTGTCCCTACTGTTGTGGGATAGTTCATTACGTTCATGAATAAAAGTAAAATTGTTGTAAGAAAGCAATAGTAATTTTCATGCTTTACTTTGCTTTAGCTCTCACCTTGGGATCCAGAGTCTCGGGAGATGAGAGCGGAGTGTTATATTCGCCTTGGGGAGCCCAGGAAGGCCATATTAGACCTGACACCTGCAGCCCGTCTCAGGACGGACAACCGAGCAGCCTTCCTAAAACTTAGCCGTCTCCTCTATGACCTGGGAGAACACCATGACTCACTCAGGTATGCCCGCACACACATACACACGTTTACAACTGCCAATATAAGATAAGAGAAACCTTTATTAGTCCCACAAGTGGAATATTTGCAATAATAGTTTCGTACGTAATTATTTTTAACCTTAGTAACTCAAAAAGAAATGGCTTTTCTTATTCCCTTTTAGGTTTAAAAAAAAAAAAAAAAAAAGCACTTTACAAAATCTGGACCACATTTTACGTTAACCATGTTTTTGTCCTGAAAGTGTTCAAAAATAAAAACACGTAGCATCATATTCATACACATGTAACTTCAGAGTATAATAGGCATAAACTTGGCCACTTTGGTAAACTCCTGTTAGAAGGAAAAGCATTCTCAATTTTTGTGCAAATTAGCGTAAAAGGATGTAAGTTGATATCATTTTGGACCATTGGTCCATTCACCACACAATTTTGACACATTGTAAAGGGCAATAGTGTTTTCAATTAGGAGTTGAGAACATTACGAAAAAAATTTGAATCTCTACCTTCTCTTTCCCCTGCGTCTCTGGCCTCCAGTGAGATCCGAGAGTGTCTGAAGCTTGATCAGGATGATAAGGAATGCTTTGCCCAATACAAGCAGGTCAAGAAGCTCAGCAAGCAGATGGATTCTGCTGAGGAGCTGATCTCAGAACAGAGGTAAGTGTAATTAGCATCAGCTCTTTTATTTCTGGAGAGAGCTACCGACCAGCTTACACCTACATGACTATGTTTAACCACCAAACTGACCACACCAGTTCAGTGCAATGAGACATGCGATGCATGTTAATGATTTTGAAAAGAGTGTAACAGAAATATAACATGTTGTTGCTATCGTAGCAAAAATTGTGTGTCTCTGAAACGTGGACCACGGAGGGGAAAAAACATTCTTAACTTAAAGCTTGTTAATGTTTACACTATTTCTGTTGGTTTTATTCATGTTCACATAATGAAATGTGAAATGTTCCCATAATGTAAAGAGCAGCTGGCAGTTTTAAAATGTAAAGTAACGAACAAAAGTGGTAGCAAACAAAATGGAGTTATGAAGTTTTGATATGATGCCGATGGCATTCTCCATCAAGCGACTTTAAATGCCCCTGCAGACCAACTTAATCCCTTAATTCTCTAAAACATGTTTATGCAGAATTTCTTTTAATTGTTGTAACCCCTGTATGTATGTATCAGATATCAAGAAGCCATAGAAAAGTATGAATCAGCTATGAGGACTGAGCCAAATATTCCATTCTATACCACCAAAGCAAAGGAAAGGATCTGCTTCTGTCTAGTGAAGGTATGTAAATACTTTTTTGTATGTTTTATCATAGTACAGTTATGCTTTTGCAATGGGAATTAAAGGGAGAAAATGGGGAAATAATTCAGTATCATTTCTGTGCTATCCTAAATTAAGATGCAGCTTGTTGGATCTAACTATTGTATTTCATGTGATCTTTTCCATGATTGAGTCTTAAATAAGGAACAATTAGACTCAATATTTTGCGATGCAAATTCGTGAAAAATGCATATGGTGAAGAGGGGCCTAATCGGCTACATTCTGTAAATTGTGGTATCTGAAGCAATTGTATGAGCACTAAAGATCAGTTTCTCTCTCTTATGACCCACTCCCAACTTTACCCACACCAGCACATTACATTACACTACATTCATTTGGCAGACGCTTTTATCCAAAGCGACTTACAATACGAGGAAATACTCAAGTTTCAGGACAGTCTGAGAACCAGAGGAGAGTACTAAGTGCTAAAATCTTTGTAATAGTTGCAAGAAGATAGATAGTGCATTAGGAGAGGAGATGCTCTCTGAACAGATGAGTCTTCAGGAGGAGCACGTTCCATGTTATGTCACGCTCCTACTGCATATGCCTTCTGGAGGTTTGGCAATGACATGGATACAGTCATAATTTTTCTTCATCTTAATTTTTTATGATCAGCAGTTTACCTTCAGACCTTGATCTGGATTCATCTTACGTGCAGTTGTTCACTTTTAAATTCTCTCTCTCTTTCTCTCTCTCTTTGCAGATTAGGGAGCCGGAGCAGGCTTTAGACATTTGCTCAGAGGCCCACCAGAGAGATCCTCAGAATATCCACATCCTTCGAGACAGAGCTGAGGCCTACATCCAACTTCAGGACTATGAGAAAGGTAGAGCCTTTTTAATGGTTTAGGTTTATTTAAATAAGAACAGTTTTTCATGAACGATATTGCATTAAGGGGCATTGTATTTTATCCTCATTTAATCATTTATCTGTTTGCTTTGTCTACTGTTCTCTTCCACTGCATTTCTAACTCTGTTGCCCTCTCTTAGCTGTGGAGGACTATCAGGAGGCACGGGAGTTTGACCAGGAGAACCAGGAGATTCGTGAAGGTCTAGAACGTGCACAGAAACTGCTGAAGCTCTCACGCAAGAGGGACTATTACAAAATCCTGGGAGTGAGTCGGTATGGACCTGATATTATTCTTGCTTATAACTGCACTTTTATCTGCTGTCTTTTTACATTCCATGTAAATTTGTTTCTAGCAAGCTAATCCATTTTCTATTATTTGCTTTAAGGAATGCTAACAAGCAGGAAATCATTAAAGCATATAGAAAACTGGCACAACAGTGGCATCCAGACAACTTCCAGTCTGAAGCGGAAAAGAAGGAGGCAGAGAAGAAATTTATTGACATTGCCTCAGCTAAGGAGGTGCTTACAGATCCAGGTAACTTGAAACCAAACTATATTAAGGATTTAATTAGAACAGGTCAACTAATATGACCTGTTGTTTTAAGACATCTACATTTACCTGATTAGAATGAAACATTTGTTTTATTCTGCAGAGATGCGTCAGAAATTTGATTCAGGCGAGGATCCATTGGACCCCGAGAACCAGCAGGGAGGCGGAGGAGGAGGAGAGTGGCCCTTTGGCTTCAACCCCTTCCAGGGTGGAAACTTCCACTTCAAGTTCCACTACAACTAATATGGCTATGCTACTGGATACTGTGGATGCGATAACAGTAATGGAATGTGGACTGGACACATTTGAAAGCCCACAAATGAAGGCTGAAGAGAATGCATCTACAAGGCTCTCAAAGGGTTATTTGCGAGTCATTTCAGACTTCAATGTGCAGGCAGTTCTGGACTTTGGAAGGAGTCAGTTACTCATGTCATAGGAGAACTGTTTAACGGGTGTTTGCTTGATACCACACAGTAAATGGCTGTGATGAATAAAGTCCTATTTAGTTTGGAGAAATTTTAAGGCTGAATCGTTTCAGCTTTATCAGCTGACCTCTCTGGCATTTTTAGTTCCTCTTGCTTCTCTTTCTCTCTCACAGGTCAAATGTTTATCAGGCGGATGTGTCAGCTGTTCTCTCTCAGTCTGTCACACTTCCACATCTGCTACTCTACTGCCCTACAACTGAGTAGCTGATATATTCGGTTCTATTCTGTTTCCAGTATACATAAAGTAAAGTATTTGTGACAGAAGTGTCACCTGCTGGCCTTTTAAATGTCCAGTTTTAAAACTCCAGTCTTTAATTGGTTAGGTCTTTATTGCACAGTTTTGTGCATTTAATCAATTTCTGTACTTTACAAAGGAGGCAGTGTTTGCCTGAACAGTGAGATTAGCTCTGTTTGTTTTGGGTGTGGTTGCTCATGCTCCATTTTGAAATCTTATTTGCCTTTTTTTTGTTTTCCATTTGTTTTCTGTAGTCGGTTCCTGTTGAAAACAGCAGAACTGGCTAGTAGTGTTACTGAATGAACGGAAAACCTATAAGTTGCTCTGATCAAGTTTAAAACTTGATCATTGGTTTACTGTTCTACCAGTATACCATATCTCCGAAATGGCTATAGAGCCTTCAATCACAGGATCACTGCAATCAAAAACACAGTTAAAACCTCCCATTGAATTGTCCCACTGTGTTGAAACATTTGTTCTTGAAAAACATTTACTTTATTTCAACACTCCTGGGTATTTTGGATTGAACAATATACAAATTATAAATATAAAGTTCTTCTTATGACGTTGCCATGATGGGAACGTATGTAGCCGACTAGTGTTCTGTTGCACTAACAATGCTGATCTCAATGTGCCAATGCAGCTTCCCCTTTGAACTGAATGGTTTATGGATCTGGGTTTTCCAAGTGGTATTTATGCCTGTATTTCATTATTTTATGCCTTCTTGGGACAAACTTGTTCATTTGGAACTGCATTTCAAATGCGTTATTTAAAATAAGAGAATGTTCAGAATAATCCCATGGTGTCAAGTGTCTTCTTTCACACAGTGACTCACAGCGAGACAAAGTTAAACTAGAAGCAGCCTAAATCCCAAGGGCTGTGAGGACATGTCTGCGTGGAAAAACAGAAGGAAAATGTTTCCTACAGGTTGCTAAACGCAGCAGTTACTACATCCTACAGGTTAGTATCGTAGACTGCTGGATCTTGTTGCCCTTTGAGCTGGCACACCCACCCACACCTGACCACATGTTTGTGTAAGTTACATTATACGGACAAAAGTACTGGGTCACCCGTTTTCCAGGGTTTGGGCTAGGCCCCTTACTTCCAACGTACCAAGACATTTTGGACAACGCCATGCTTCCAACCTTGTGGACACAGTTTGGGGAAGAACCTTTTTTATTTCAGCATGACTGTGCCCCAGTGCAAAAAGCAAGATCCATAAAGACATGGATGAGTTCGGTGTGGACGAACTTGACTGGTCCGCACAGAGCCCTGACCTGAACCCCATCCAACACCTTTGGGATGAACTGGAACGCAGATTGCGAGCCAGGCCTTCTCGTCCAACATCAGTGCCTGACCCCACAAATGCTCTACAGAATGAATGGGCACAAATTGCCACAGAAACACTCCAAAATCTTGTGGAAAGCCGTCCAAGAAGAGTGGAAGCTGTTATAGCTGAAAAGAGGGAGACGAACTCCATGTTAAAGCCATTGGTTTTGAAAGCGGTGTCATTAAAGTCCCTGTTGGTGTAATGGTTAGGTGTCCCAATACTTTTAATCCAAACGTGCCAGGCGAGTTTGCCTCTCCTCCCTGTGTAGCACAGTCCACATAAGGTATGCTGTGGTTGCCAGGGCAACCGTTTTGTTTACATCTCGGCTGCGTTGAAACAATAGCGCTCTCGTGGGCTAACCTTACTAATACAACTAGTTACCTCCACTATTTTGGATTTTAAAAACTGTTTCGGTGTTGCTTTGCCACTAAAATGACAATGGGGCGGCCCAAGTATTTTTCACCGAATGAAGTGTCTCTGCACAGCACGGTAGGAGACCTCTGGGTGTCATATCTCGGTAAAGTTTACAACTTGACACCTTTGGCTGAAGAATATAAGGGTATGTCCTTAAGCCTGTTTTGAGATTCTCATAGCTTTTTTATTATTGTTGCTCTTATTATTATTCAAAGCAACATATAGGTCTTTTAGCTCACCTAATCTTGTTCTGTGTTTGTTTTGTAGGCGACGTACTTTTGAAACCAATTATTGAATGTGCAGGGAAGGACATCAGTCACTGGTTTGACCCAAAAACGAAAGATGTAAGCAGTCTATCACAATGTTAGGACACTTGTTCGAAGTGTAGGGACTAACAGGTAATCTAAACCAGGGGTGAACATTCCTGATCCACTCAGCAGAGTTTAAATCCAATCAAACCTATCTGAATAGGGCTAGGTGTTTTGGGTGTTGACTCTCCAAAGTGGATCTACACTATTTGGACAAAAGTATTGAGACGCCTAACCATTACACCAACAGGGACTTTAATGATATTGCATTCAAATACATAGACTTTAATATGGAGTTAGTCCCCCCTTTGCAGCTATAACAGCTTCCACTGTTCTTGGAAGGCTTTCCACAAGATTTTGGAGTGCTTCTGTAGGAATTTGAGCCCAATCATTCTGTAGAGCATTTATGAGATCAGGCACTGACGTTGGATGAGAAGTCCTGGCTCGCAATCTCCGCTCCAGTCCATCCCAAAGGTGTTGGATGGGGTTGAGGTCAGGACTCTGTGCAGGCCAGTCAAGTTCTTCCTCACCAAATGGACCTTACTTTGTGCACTGGGGCACAGTCATGCTGGAATAGAAAAGGTGTATCCCAAAACTTTTGTCCATATAGTGTACCTTATCTGGATTGGACACCCGTGATCTAAACATTCTGCTTTCGCTGCTCACTACACTGAATATTCATCATCTATTTTTTTCATTTGCATGGAACTTGCAGAGTGAAACTGACTGTCTGTTTGCTCAGATCCGTACCCATATCGACCCCTTAACGGGCTGTGTGAAATACTACACCCCCAGGGGACGCCTTGTGCATGTTCCCCCTCCCTGCCCTCGCACAGACTGGATTAATGATTTTGGGAGGCCATGGTGGAGAGACAGCCGCTATGAGGTGGGTCTGCTTTCTGCCAAGACCCGCTGGATCCGCATCATCAACACACTCACCTCCCAGGAGCAAAGTCTGGAGGTAGGCCACACTGAACCTGGCACAGTACTTCTAAAAGGCATGTTTTTTGTTTTAGCACAGTGACCACGTGTGTGCAGGCATATGCTACATCAGAATCAGAATCAGAATTATAAAACTTGATTGATCCCGGAGGAAATTGCTTATGCAACGCCTGCACAGTCACACAGAGACACAAAGACAAGAACAATATAAAATATGAAGTCAGAATAAAACTCTCCAGAAAGTACTCTGAAAACAAAATGCTGTGGTCAGAGGGGTGGATATAAATACCTTAGATAAATAAATAAAAAAATGTCCAAAGGAATTCAGACAGCCCTTCTTAATAGTAAATCTCTATTGAAAAGTGTTGCCAGGAGAAAAGGATGCTCTGGGGCAGCCACAGATGAACCTAAGGTCCCTGTACCCAGTACTAAGACAAAAATAAAGCCCCCCCCCCTCCCCCAGCCCTGAGCTGCAGAGCATTGGCATAGTATTATCTGGAATGATGGAACACCATTGTTTACCTCTGGAATGAGCTGTAGTGGCATTTGTGATCAAAAACTAATCATCTAATATCAGTACCTGACCTTACTAATGCTCTTATGGCTGAATACAATTAAATCCTCTCATCAGTGTAGAGTAAAGTCTCTCCTAAAGCGTGGATGCTGTTGCTCCATCAAAATGAGGCACACACTCCCTATTAACGCAGAAGAAATGTTGGATACATAGTGTATATGCATGGTTTTGAAGGGATGCACACTTTGTTTTCCGTTTGTCAGATAGGTTACTTGCACTGTGCTGTTGTGTGCTGAAGAGGGCAGGATTGCTCTATTCTATGTTCTTTTCTTTTCATGCCCCCCCCTTCCATATTTTTTCTGCTTTGCTCAGTTCACCCTCCCTTTGCTCTCTGCATCTGATTCTGCTCCTGCTTGACAAAGGGAAATGTTACTGATGTTGTGCCTCTGGGCAGGCGAGCAGTCCAAGACTGGACTGGTGCTTTAGCCCAGTGGCCACCAGACTTACTACAGGGTGGGCAAGCCCTCTCCTGCTACATGCCCCATCTGGCATCGAGCTACTGTGCATGGTCCAAAGGCTTAGCAGAGCATTCCTATTGTCTTTCTCTTATGCTCCCCCCACCCCAACCACCCCGTTCTGTACTCCCCCTCTTGTCCCCCTCCCTCTCCAGTGGTTCTTGGCGGTTCACCACCATTGGATCAAACTGACACAAATTCCTTCCCTCTCTTTTGGTAAACCCATAAGACTATGCTTGTATAATTCATATAAGTGGAGGAATTTGGCCGAATGCATTTTGCCTTAAGAAAAAAACACCCTCTTAATTTGTGTTGTATTACAAATGTGTAACACTAGGGATATGGCTGGTGTATGAAGGGTTTTCTCTGTCTTTGTTCTCTGACCAGGTATGTTCTGAAGAAACTCTAGAGGAGATTTTGCAGCGTTACCTGCTCTACAATTCCCATGCGGCCAGCTACACCTGGAAGCACAACAGCGTTAACCTGGACATGACTAAGACCCTGAGTGAAAACGGCATCCCTGACGAGGACGAGGAATTCTACCAGAATCGCATGGATCGGGACCTCTATACTCAGTCCATATGTCTGTACTTCAATGATGATCTTACTGAACTTTGACCCAGGACTGATGTTGCATTCTAAGATTTGGCAAGACATTACAGTATCCACATTGAAACATTATAACACAAATGTTCAGGATCTCTTTATTCCATGACCCTATTATTGTATTTTCCCCACTGAATTCTGTTAATTCAAACATGAATAATTTGGTACAAATAGTACCATAACACCTAATCTCACCATAATTAGGCCTGACAGTTGTTCATATAAAATTCAGGTGCTGTGTTAAAACAGCAGCTAACTCTAAACATTAAACTATTTTTTTTATTTTTTATTTTTTTTTATACTTTTTGCACACCACCTTAACATTGCATTATGAAATTTGAAACCAGTACCCCCTGAGTTTCTACTGAAATAATACTCAACACTGCCACATGATAACTGCAGTAGATCACTTGACATTGTGTCTTTTAACTACTTGTTGTCATTCAAGGATGAAATATATATAGCTGGTATGTCCTTTAAAGTAATATGCAAAGAGAGAGAGAGAGAGACAAAAAGGACAATAGTGCAACTGTTGTCCAAAAGTATTGGCTCCTAATAGCTGCTGTGTATGATTACACATTGCAGATTCTGGTTAGTGAGACTAACTGCATGAAAGTCTTTCTTACATTGGCAGTGGACCAGATTTTCTTCTACTGTGCTCCTATCTAAATAAAAAATCTCAGAATAGAGGAATTGTGTGTTTTACAGGTCTCTAACCTGCCCATTTGAACTTGAAGGCAAATGAGCATCAGAATAGTTCCATCCACCCTTTAAAAGGTTAATTTTTAAGCAACACAATCTGATGTAAATCTGGGCATGGCTGCGGCACGGCACCCCCCTGCCCCCCACCCCCCTTTTCTTTCCAGCCTCCAGACCAGAGCAGAGCTCGGCTCAACCCTTTCACTCCGAGACACTTTTTTCATATACAGCCTTTAAGACTGTTAAGGTGGCCATGTTTGTTAGATTTGTGTTTCTCTCTGCAGTGCAGAAAAGAGTGCAGGCACGCGCGCACACACACATACGAGACAGTTACCTTGAAAGTCAATGTGAAGCACAGAGAGAGTGTGAGAAGAGGGCGTAAAAAAAAGAGTTAACGAGTTAAAATACAACTTGGAATCAGCCATACACCCCTCTCTGCTGGAACAATGTGAATGTTTTTGAAGAGGGAGGGGAGACTGGAGAGTGAGAGAGAGAGAGAGAGAGAGAGAGAGGAGGAGGAGGAGGGGGGGGGGCGTTCTGAAATAATATAGTCAGCCATTTTTTATGTAAGGGGATTTTTCTTATTGGGGGGGTTGTTAAAAAATAAATATAAGGGCGGCCATCTTTGTTTCTCTGCCTTGTAGTGTAAAATATTCCAAAACGCCCCCTACTTTTTTCCCCCCCGTGTGTATGTGTGTGTGTCTCGATTTGAATATTCAATAAATATCATAATTTCGGAAGGAATAGACTTTTTTGATCTGGAGGACCGGGGTCGCTGGAGGGATAATGTCCTCTCCTCTCCGTTCTTGTGAGGAAGATGAGGGCATGGCGGTTAATTCCGAGGGAGGAGATTTTGATGAAGAAGAAGAGGACGACGACGGGGAGCTGGACGAGAACGCAAGCGACATAAACTCTCCGGCGGCTCCCAGAGAAACTGCACCCCTCGCCGTGCCAGGTACCGAGCAGACCCGGGGCAGCCCGGGGAGACAGACAAACCACAGCATTTCCAGACTATCTTCCAGAAAAAAGTGTTACATGTAGCATGGAGCTGGGGGGTGGTGGGGTGCAACATTGCAACATCTGCACTACTAAAGTAGCCCTGCTATAGCCCCCCTCTTGCTGCCTTCCTCTACTAAAAGCTTATAGAGTTTAGACTCTTAACTAAACTTTCGCAATGCCCTATTTTACTGTCCCATCCTCTCACTTTCAGCAGCTCTACACATTCTACACCCCCCTCCTTTTTAATGTTATTGTCTTCTCTCTGGGACTCGCCACGCACTCTAAGTTGCTCTGAGATTTTTTTACAAACCCACCCGAGGCTGTAATGCCTAGATAACAGGAATGGCGAGAGCACTGGAGAGGGGGATTGCAGAAAGAGTGCAGAGCACAGAGACTACCGGTTGATTGAGACAGTGGTGTTGTGACAGACTGTAAATAAACTTGACCCGACCCACTGTCACTCCGACGGCCACGGTTCAGAGCAGGACAGACCGCTCTAAGACCACCAAGACCTGCTGTCTGTCTGTGTCCAGAGCTCACTAATAATGCATGTCCTACGCAGTCTTGTTGTCATAAACAGTACTGACACAGAGGCATTCGTATATATGTATCTATGTATGTATATATATATATACACACACACACACACACACACACACATATATATATATATATATATATATAGAGAGAGAGAGAGAGAGAGAGAG
>JBBPCZ010000012.1:12656813-12710854 GCA_037974445.1 Brycinus macrolepidotus
ACCAAGACTCAAAAGGGGAACCCATCCTCCTCGGGTCGACCCGGAGAGAAAGGAACGAGAGTCTTTATGGGGATAAAGACTCTCGTTCTTTGGTTGAGTTCAGTCCAGAAAATTTCCCCTGAAATTTTGGATTACAAGGAAGTTTTGTTGATGTAATCAGATGTTTACATCAGTGTTAAGCAATGTTATTCAATTTTTTTGTTGTTGCATATGTTCTCTCCCTCTTTCCACACCCCAGGGCCACACAAAGGGGCCATTTCTGGTGAGCGCCCCCCTCTCCACCATCATTAACTGGGAGAGGGAATTTGAGATGTGGGCTCCAGACTTCTACGTTGTCACCTACACGGGAGACAAAGACAGCAGAGCCATCATTCGCGAGAACGAGTTCTCCTTTGACGACACAGCTGTGAAAGGTGGAAAGAAGGCCTTCAAACTACGGGTGAGCAGGAAAGGGTCAGATTAAGGGGAAATACGATGGGAAGCCTAAACTGGTTATATGTACATAGACCAATTGAACACACTGTAAAACAAACTGTGCTTAAACTTTAAAAGTTAGATAAAATTTAAATTTTTTTACTTTTAAAGTTATCATAAAATTCAAAAGTCCCTTCTATGTTTCCTCCTGTGTTCTTGCTAATTACCTAACAAGCTTGTCTTCTTTGTAATTTGTTGGTTAAAAAAAGGTATAAAAAAAAGGGGGGGGGGGGGGGTTGGGGGGGGGGTTGTGGATGAAAACAGAAAAACCTTTAAGACTTTAGTAGGGATGCCATGGCTACTAATTGAACCCTGATTGCTCAAATTTTAGTAATTGGACGATTACTTATTTACTACTATAATCAATAATATAATTGGTAACCTACATTTTTGCATGTTGGTTTTTTTGTCTTTCTCAGAAAGAAGCTCCTATTAAGTTCCATGTGCTGCTGACCTCCTATGAGCTGGTGACCATAGACCAGACGGCTCTGAAGTCCATTGACTGGGCCTGTCTCGTGGTGGATGAAGCTCACCGCCTTAAAAACAACCAGTCCAAGGTATCTGCCTTTGTGTATGCAGACTATATAACTGTGTGTATTGTTGCTAATATTTGTGTGGTTCGTATTTGAATCATTTATAACTGCTTATTCTATTATAACTATACAAGTTCACTGGGATTTGAGTGTTTGAAAGTCTCTGTGGTAAACACTCAAGTGTATGTGTGTGTTTTCAGTTTTTCAGGCGACTGAATGACTATAAGATTGACCATAAGCTGCTGCTAACAGGCACGCCCCTTCAAAACAACCTTGAGGAGCTCTTCCACCTGCTTAACTTCCTCACACCCAACCGCTTCAAGTGAGGACAAACACACTTGGTTGCACACACTTACTAACAAACTCATACACAGACTCACATGAACACTCACTAAAAACAGTTCTTTTAAATCATGTATTTTTGGCATTTAATCACACTGACCTTCACACTCTTGCATGAAAAAGATTACAGATACACACAGAACTCAACCTTTCTCTCTCTCTGTCTGCAGTAATCTGGAGGGCTTTCTCGAGGAGTTTGCGGACATCTCCAAAGAGGACCAGATCAAGAAGCTCCACGACCTGCTGGGGCCGCACATGCTCAGACGTCTGAAGGCGGACGTGTTTAAGAACATGCCAGCTAAAACAGAGCTGATCGTTCGAGTAGAGCTAAGCCCCATGCAGAAGTGAGAGCATGCCTAGGGACTGAGGGGACCTTACCATGCATGGTTTTGTAGAACTTTTCTTTCATAGTCACGCATAAGGTTATGAGTAAAAACCACAAAAAGTAAGCTGCTGGAGAAAACTGGAGATTGTGGTCTCGTTAAACCTTTTTGTATGTGCATGTGTGTCTATTGCTGAAAAGGAAATACTACAAGTTCATCTTGACACGGAACTTTGAGGCGCTGAACTCTAAAGGAGGAGGGAACCAGGTTTCGTTGTTGAACATCATGATGGACCTGAAGAAATGCTGCAATCACCCCTACCTCTTTCCCGTCGCCTCCATGGTGAGATATAAACATGTCAACGTGTCATGACAATCTGATATCATTAACACAGTAAATTATATCGTGATGAGTTTTTCTGAGAATATCAGTACTTCTATGGCAAAGTCTAACTGCATATTTCATGGAAAACTTGCAAGTGGTGTAATGTAATGCTGTGCAGTAATGCTGAAAACTAAAAAGTAACAATATTTTAAAAATAAGAAATACTGTGTTCATGTTCTCTGTTTCAACTAATCACATCTCAGAAAAATGAAATATCGTGATAGGTATTTAGACTGTGAAAATAGTCAGATTACCTGCACTTAATAGTAACATGCACACACACACACACACACACACCCTTATCAGTCACCTTCCTGGTTTAATACTATACACACACATTACACAACCCTACCTTCCCCTTACATTTTTTTTCTTCACAAAATACACTAATCTTCTAAACTTTTAGTTCCACTAAACTGCTTTACAGTTTTGGTACTCTTGCTTTTTTTGTCACTGATCAAAGTCAGTGAACTATGCTGCCACCTTGTGTCTGAACTTGACACTGCAATATTGGTTGCTAGAGATTCTAGATAGAAATGTTATCTAAAATGTTATTGACCTTTTTTACTTAATATTTTGGAAAGGAATAATGTGTTGCTTCTTTTTATTTTCTAACACTGTGTGTGTGTGTTTGTGCCTGTGTGTGTATGTGTGTGTGTGTGTGTGTGTGTGTGTGTGTGTGTGTGTGTGTGCGTTTTACAGGAGGCCCCTAAGACACCTAGTGGGGCATATGAGGGAGTCAGCCTCACAAAGTCTTCTGGGAAACTCATGCTGCTGCAGAAAATGCTGAGAAAACTGAAAGAGCAGGGCCACCGTGTGCTTGTGTTTTCTCAGGTACTATTCATATGACATTTTAGACATGCTTCATTCCTACTCCACAAATTTCTTCTTCCTACTTGATAGCTCTGCATTTGTTATACTTTTCATAAGTCTGTTTGTACTTCTGCAGGTACATGAACCTGAATTTCATGACAATTAAAATTAGCTCATAATTATTTTTTTGGTTATATTTGTATACATTAGATGACCAAGATGCTGGATTTGTTGGAGGACTTCCTGGACTATGAGGGTTATAAGTATGAGCGCATTGATGGAGGCATCACTGGAGCACTGAGACAGGAGGCTATTGACAGATTCAATGGTCAGAATACCTCCATTCCGTCACCAATTCATCACAGCTCATTACATACTTTATTCTATTACATCTGCACACTAGTTTACACTTGTGTATCTGAATCTGTTGTTTTATTTTTATTACTTAATTTTACCCTTTAATTTTCTCTTGAATTTATTGTAACTGCATTGGAGAGTTTCATGGCCGTTTTAAGGGCACGTTTCACTACACGTTGTACTTGTATAACTTTGTATGTGGAAAATAAAGAATCTTGAATCTTGAGCAACTTTCTGTATGAACTGTACAAAACAAAGATTACTATTTTTACATTCACTCTCGTTCTTTTTTTCTTTCTGTCTGTTTTTCAGCTCCGGGAGCTGTTCAGTTCTGTTTCCTTCTTTCTACAAGAGCAGGGGGTTTGGGCATCAATTTGGCTACCGCAGACACTGTCATTATCTTTGACTCTGACTGGAACCCTCACAATGACATTCAGGTACAGAGTGTTTATACACACACATGAAGAGGCAACCTAGCTATTAGTCTTGACTGAACATTACTAATTTGCCTAACATTTTGAAAGGAATTTGTAATATGTATGTGCGTGTATCCAGACAAGGAAATCCTGTTTTAGCATATCTGTTTGTCCTGATCTGACTTGTTTCCATAGTACACATCTAGGAGAAGGAACCAATTATAATATTTCAATTTATTTCTCTTTCTCTGTTCTTCTGGTTTTGTGTCTTTCTCTCAGGCTTTCAGTCGAGCCCACAGGATTGGTCAGGCCAATAAGGTGATGATCTATCGGTTTGTCACCCGTGCTTCTGTAGAGGAGCGCATTACCCAAGTAGCCAAGCGCAAGATGATGCTGACCCACCTGGTGGTGCGGCCGGGGCTGGGCTCCAAAGCTGGCTCCATGTCCAAACAGGAGCTGGACGACATTCTGAAGTTCGGCACTGAAGAGCTGTTCAAGGATGAGATTGAGGGTGAGAGAGAGACACATTAAGTATAAGAGTGGAAAATTAAATGACCTGTTCGGTAAATAAGGACAATACATTTTTGTGTTTGTGAAGAGAATGGGATAGAATGTGAGAAACTAAACTGTATACTGTGAGTGACTGCTCCTCACACTAAGAGGTTTACTGTGGATCTCTGATTCTTAGACTGTGTTCACATTCTGACTTTGAAGTGGCAAAAATGTGATCTGATCAGATCTGAGCCACTTTCATATGTGGTCCTAGACTGGATACATATAGGATTTGTGGCCATGCAACTGTACTGAGAATAATCAGACTGAAAGTTGTTTTTTGTCCACTGCACATGCATGTATTACTGTCACCACACTATACTCACATGGTAAACTATTATATTACTATTACATCTTATTACCAATGCTAATAATAATCTTGCTGTTATAATTAGAGAACCTACCTAGTCTCATCCAAAGCCTGCAATGTTGGAAGGAGTTTTCCAAAAGGTCCATTTTCAGTGACGCTGTTTGTGTGTGGACAAAAAGCCAGAACACTACATTATGAAAAATACCCGTGTACATTTGGACAAGGCCTGAGGCCAACTTTTTCCTTAAAGGACCAATATTTAGAGAGTGGCCTTTAGCTTCTCATGGATGCCTGCCTTCTTGCTGCACGTCTGTTTTCTCTTGCACTGCCTGAAACACCACCTCCCACAGTTATTCTTGTCAAACCATGCAGCAAACTTAAGGCCTGGTCCTTGCAAGGAGCCAATGCGCTGCAGCTTCTTATCTGGCACTGATAGCATGAAGACCTGGAAGAAAAATATTTTTTTAACATCTGTTTAAAAAAATGTTTAAAATAATTTTGGACCGTTCCTATCATTCCTGTAACCATGTGTGTTGTTTTTGTCCAGCTGGGGACAATAAGGATGAAGACAGCAGTGTGATTCACTACGACAACGCTGCTATTGAACGTTTGCTGGACCGCAGCCAGGATGCCACTGATGATACAGACATGCAGAACATGAATGAGTACCTCAGCTCCTTCAAAGTAGCTCAGTATACCGTCCGAGAGGATGACAAGGTATGAATGATACGTGTGGGGGTGAAAGAGCCAAAAGGGAGGGGCTGGGAAAGATAACAAAAAGTGAAGTAATCATTAAGATTGATGTTACTACCAGTAATTTGTAAGATTACCAGTATTCCAGTACTGGTCTCATATCCTTCTATGCTCATTGTTATCAATTCTATTCTTTTGTGTCTGTTTGCAGATTGAAGAAATTGAGAGAGAGATCATTAAACAGGAGGAGAACGTGGATCCAGATTACTGGGAGAAGCTACTGAGACATCATTATGAGCAACAGCAGGAGGACCTGGCCCGCAACCTGGGCAAGGGCAAAAGAGTACGCAAACAAGTCAATTACAATGACGCCGCCCAGGAGGACCAAGGTATCTCACTGTATACACCACAAACACACAAACACAGTACGCAGTTACATCTAGGGCTGTGAAATAACCTACACAAGATGTATTTTTTCCATATCATTCAGTATTAGTAATTAGCACCAAGTACTATATTCATTTCCTAATTTTTGTTTTTTTTGTTGCCATCCAATTATGCTCCGAGACGTGTGTGTATGTAATTAATAATTAATAAGTATTTAATCAAAGAAGTGCTTAATACACAGTAGTTGAATGAATTTAGCTGCAACATCTTCTCAACATAAGCTTACATATCTCACCTAGGTAATTATTTTAGTATTATTTCAGACCATTTTTATATCCATATCTTACAAATTACACCAGTGATGTAAAAGGCTCTACTCTTCTCTGCTGAATTCCTTAAATAGGAAAAAGAAGCTAGCCTTCTAACCCTGCTGTCTTCTGTTTCAGAGTGGCATGCTGATATCTCAGACAACCAGTCTGAATACTCTGTTGGTTCTGAGGAGGAGGATGAGGACTTTGATGAGAGGCCTGAAGGTGAGGAAAGCATATGCACCAACAGGACTATAACATCCTAACACCCAAACATCCTCCATTAGGACTGTAACAGTTCGCATAGTAAATAGACAAGTTTGCAATGCGAGTGCTGCAAGTTTTTGTAAGTGTTTCAGCCTTTGAGTGTGTGCTCTTGATATCAAAAATAAACATATGCAGTAATGTTGTTTTCTTCACTAGTGTTTCTACTTCTTGTAGGCCGAAGACAGTCTCGTAGGCAGATCAGAAATGAAAAGGACAAGCCACTGCCTCCTCTGTTGGCCAGAGTGGGGGGCAACCTTGAGGTAAAATAGCTCTTTCAGACAGATGGGTTGCATTTCCTATGTTAGCCAAGGGCTCTTGACCAATTTCTTAAGGGCCTTTATGCATAATTATACACAGTACAGTCAATATTAGTCTTTTACCCAAAGATTTTATGGATTTATTGGCCTTTGGTGTGGGGTCTTGTACTAAGCTGAAAGAGCCAGTATAGACAACATCTCTGGCTTTGTGCTTTTTAAAACACAAGCTGACAGATCTGTAGCAAGCCCCTCACTACCCAGTTCTTTTTCATTCTTTTATCCTTTACTGGAACAATGATAAACCTTTCACCGCTGCAAATTTTCACCTGTACTTCATTGTGCCCTGTGAATTGTAATTGGAATCACAATACTTTTATTTTATTTTTTAAGTAAATAAATTAATACTTAACAATTGATTAGCAGTTGGTGCACCCCCTTATCATGTCTAAAGGTTCGTTTAAAGGCTTTATGCTGTGAGGATGTGGTTGCATTCAGCCACAATATCATTAAGGTACTGAAGTCAGGTACTGATGTTGGTTTAAAAAAATGGCAATTCCACTGCTCCACAGGCAAAAACTTGTCATGCCGTTGGGCATGGTGACTTTAGGGCCATGTGTGTCAACAGGTTCATCACAAACTGACTGAATTCAGGGAATTCAGGGGGTGTCTGTATACTTGTGGATATATAGTGTATGTCTTTGTATTTATTTCATAGGTACTGGGCTTTAACACTCGGCAGAGGAAGGCCTTCCTGAATGCAGTCATGAGGTGGGGTATGCCTGCTCAGGATGCTTTCTCTTGCCAGTGGCTGGTACGAGATCTGCGAGGAAAATCAGAAAAAGAGTTCAAGTAAGAAAGATGAATGAGCACAAAACAGACTGAATGAATTTCCATCCTCTGCGTCTATCTCTATTTTTTATTGCTTACTTCTCCTTTTTTTCTTTTTTTTCACATCTCTCTCTCTCTCTCTCTCGCTCTCTCTCTCTCTTTGTGTCTGTCTTTCTCCCTCTCTTTATACAGGGCATATGTGTCTCTGTTTATGAGGCACTTGTGTGAGCCGGTAGCTGATGGTTCAGAGACATTTGCAGATGGCGTGCCAAGGGAGGGGCTTTGCAGACAACCTGTATTGACCCGCATCGGAGTCATGAGCCTGGTGAAGAAAAAGGTCTGCCTCATCTTTCCGTCTGGTGGGATTAAGCTTAGTTCCATTCACATTTAGCCATGTCACAAGATTTTCGTGGAAAGTTCTATGGGCATATACATTTTATTGCACTTTTATTCAGCAACCATGTCAGTGTAGTTTGCATTTGAATCTAGAACCCGTTCCCCTCCCATCCCTTATTACCTATTAAAACAGACACATAGCTACAGAAATAATATAATATGAATATAATGTAATAATACATTCACTAAAGATAATAGTAGTAATATTAATAAGAAAAAATTAGATGCATTAATTAAAACAATATAAATACCCAAAATGTAATTTTGTTACACATATATATGCCAGTAGATGAGTACAATAAATGAAATTCAAACAATGTCACATTGATATGGTTCTAAGGATACAGAAGTGTAAAATAAAATATACAGCATCAGGATGTTAAACCATGCCATGTTTTTAATGCCATAACTGATTTCCATTCAAGCAGAATTCTTCTGTGAGCTGAGAGAGGCAAAGGCATTTTCATGGGAATTGAAAAGAATTTTAAAGAAAATTTTACTTGACTAAAATAAAATATGACTGAAGACTGAATAAAAGGACATTAGTGTTATGAGGTTTGCAGTGTTGAGTGATACAAGAGATACATTTTTGCACATATACCCATCAGCCATAACATTAAAACCACTGATAGGTGAAGTGAGTAACTTTATCTTATTACAGTGGCACCTCTCAAGGGATGGGGTATATTAGGCAGCAAGTGAACAGTCAGTTCTTGAAAGTAATGTAATGGAAGCTGGAAAAATCTTCAAGCGTAAGGATCTGAGCGACGTTGATAAGGGCCAGACTGTGATGGCTAGACGACTGGGTCAAAGCATCTCCAAAATGGCAGGTCTTGAGGGGTGCTCACAGTGAGCAGTGGTCAGTACCTACTAAAAGTGGTCAAAGGAAAGACAACTGATGAACCGGCGACAGGGTCATGCACACCCAAGGCTCAGTGATGTGAGTGGAGGTTAGCCTGTCTGGTTTGATCCCACAGAAGAATTACTGAGCAAGACAGTGGCCTAGTCTGATTAATCACGTTTTCTTTTACGTCACGTGGCCAGGAACATGTGCATCACTTACTTGAGAAAGAACTGGCACCAGGATGCACTATGGGGAGAAGGCAAGGCGAAAGAGGCGACGTGCTGCTCTGGGCAATTTTCTGCTGGGAAACCTTGGGTCCTGGCACTCATGTGAATGTTACTTTGAGATGTACCTCCTACATAAACACTGTTTTAGACCATGTACGCATTTATGGCAGTGATATTCCCAAATGCGAGTGGTCTCTGCAGGATAATGCACCCTGCCACACTGCAAAAATTGTTCAGGAATGGTTTGAGGAACATGAGTTCAGGCTGTTGACATGGATCCAAAATTCCCCAGATTTCAATCTGTTCAGGCTTGTGCGAGATGTGCTGGACAAACTAGTCCAATCCATGGAGGTTCCACTTTGCAACTCACAGGACTTAAAAAATCTGCTGATAATGTCTTGGTGCCAAATACCACAGCTCACCTTCAGAAGTCTTGTGGAGTCCAGGTCAGAGCTGTATTGGCAGCTTAAGGGGGACCTACACAATATTAGGCAGGTGGTTTTAATGTTATGGCTAATCAGTGTACTTCTGATATGCTTTGTACAATTTTAATGATCATTAGTTTTTTCAGTCTTAATGAATAGATTTTGAATCAGTGATATGAAAGACATCGAAAAGTTTTTAATTTGTTTATGAAGCAGCATTATTTGTCAGAAGTAAAATGTAGAATAGTACAGGTAGCAATCGAAGTGAAATTTGCAGAAGTGATTAACTAGTTTTTGTCTAAGAGTGTCTCCTGTACTGATGTGTACAGGTTCAAGAGTTTGAGCACATCAATGGGAAGTGGAGTGTTCCTGAACTGAAACCTGAGGTCACTGTGGACTCCAAAAAATCCTCACGAGCTTCCTCGCCCGCCCTTAAAACAGCTACGCCGACACCTGAGCAAAGCTGCAACAATACGCCCTGCACATCCAAGCCGGGTACACAAATACACAATATTCAGACATACTTCTGCACACATAGCACGCATATATGTACATGTGCACAAACATGAGTACACAATATTCAAACACACATCATACATAACATACACATATGCATTTTACACATTAGACATAGACATTTACCTGGACTCAGCACGCAGTATGCACTCATCATGCACATTATAAACATGCTTTCATACTAAGTGACGTTAAACCCAGATCAACATTTTTTTTTGACCACAAGAGGGTAGACTGGGACTAAAGTAAGCAGCAGTAGCTCAGAACAGTGTGCTGCTAATATGCAAGCTTGCCTTTGCCCAGACATTTCAGACACAGAGGCTTCTGTTGATCCGGAATATTCTTGCTGATGATGAATGGTTACATTTCAGGATACATTTCAGGATTCGGTTTTTAGGGTCACACATTTGGTCAGCATGAACTTTATTTTCTTGTAGTAATCTTAAGGGGCCCATGTCATGGTAAAAATAAATGTCCGTGCCTTTTAAAAATAGATGTAGGATGTAAACATTGTTAAAGCTCCCCATCCTAATGGTCCATATTTTTCAGGCCTGCTGAATACTCACTCTCAGAAACACATTAAATAGTATTTACGTGTCATAATTAACCTTAATTGTAAGTATGTTCATTACTGCAGTCTCCAAAGCATATCCAGGAGGCATATTTAAATAGTGAATACTGGTGATAGGGCAAATGAACTGAAATCAGCTTTGGTTTTAGTGGAAAGCAGCAGCTAACATGGTTGCCACAGTTCAAAACGCTGCAATATAGTTCACAGTATGTTAAACTTAAATCTTTACAAACCGGTGCAGTTTGAGGCCAGGTGATGAGATTTTTGATATATTAAAAACTATTCTGTATTAAATGTATTAAATGTAGTTTAGGCTTGAAAGAGACAGTAACAAAAAAAGTCTTTTTTGATAGTTGTTTTTTCACATTGATGATGGATTTATCAGCCTAAATATGACTTGTAAATGTGAAGACAAAAAAGTAATAAAATACGTTTCCTTTTTCAATAAATAATGTAAAATAAGTGTAGAATAATTTAATATATGTATTTATTAACATTTTGTTTCTGTACTGATTTTCACTTGAATTTAAAAAAAGAAAAAAGAAAGAAAGAACAACTGTTTTGCAGTGTTCTGACAAACTGATGTAATGTTCATGAAGAGATAAGTTACCAGTGTGGAAAGCCTGTAATTTGGAGCTCCATTTAGAAATAAATAAAGGGCTAAAATTACTGATACTATAATTATTATGCAGCATTAATATTATAATAATACATATGTAGCTGTGAAACAGTTTTAAGTTTCCAGCTGATGTTTTTAACACTGACAGGATGACCTACCAAACGTTCAGTGATTTTTGAGTACCTGCTAGGTGGTTCTAATAAAAAAAAAAAACGATACTATGTTAGTAATGTAATAAGATGTGCTTTTTGTAGTGCTAACTACCTGTCCTCAGTAAGTAGTTGTTGTTTGATTTGTCAGAGCATTAGCCTGGAGTGAAACCTGCTATTTACTGATTGGTTTGTTGCTTCAGAATCAACACTTGAATGTTGTCTTGGGGAAAGCTATGTCAGATTTGCATATGTTGTATGTGACCACTTCATACTTCATTTCAAGAAAATGCTCCCTCACTTCTTTTTGAGAGCTCAGCCATAATTGTTCTTTTTCTTCCGCTGGGTACACACATAGATACGACCATGTGGGTGAATTGGTGAACACTTCAGGTAAAGTCAACCACTATAGTTGCTTTGAAAATGTAAATGAAAAAACTGACGAAGTGAATATTTGTTGACAATTTTTATTGTCAGCATCACTGATAATGTTGAATAAATGTGTATAATATATGTTTATTGTATAATATTTAAGTATTTAAACTACTCAGGCAGGCAGTAATTAAAATACTAGAAAAGTATGTGACACGGGCCCTTTAAATCAGTTCAAAGTATATATTTACACTCATCCTGAAGCACAATACATAGCCGTCATGAGTGTACACACACATGCAGAAAAGCATTTTTTGCACACCTGACCAGATTTTGCCTGTCACTTTGTAGCCACACCCTCTCCACCTGACAAACCAGAAAAGAGTGGAAAAGAGGGAGAGAAAGAAGAGGGGGAGAGCCAGGCTGAAGCAGAGAAAGAGAAAGAGAAGGGGAAAGAGGGAAAAGAAGGAGAGAGCACAGAAAGTGCAGAATCTAAGGTAAATGTGTGTGCGTATAAACATGTGTGTGGGCTGGATGTGTGGTTGGAGATGCGGATGTCTGTGGGCATGGGTGTGTTGGTGAGTGAGTCAGTAAGCAAGCAAGCAGTGGCCAGGGAGGGTAAGAGGGAGGCATGAGTTTGTGTGTGTGTGTGTGTGTGTGTGTATGTCTAAATCTGTCTGTACGTTTTCAGGAAAATGTTAATACTAAAAAATATTCTTTTTCATGCTTATTATTTTTTGCACTGCAGCCTGTTACAGCTGTTAAGGAGGGCGAAAAAGACCCTGTTGTAGTTGAAAAGCCTGAGCCATCTGAAACGTCCACAGCAGCAGCTACAGGCGACTCCAAAGCAAAAGAATCTCCTGACACCATTCCACCCTCACCAAAAGAAAGGTGCGAGAAGGAAAAGGGTGGAGAGGAGGAAAGTGCTAAGAAAGAGACTGTTACTGAAAAATCGAAAGAGGAATCCATTTCAGACCACCCCGCCGTCAAAGACGAGACTCCAGGTAGAGTTTTCCTTTACAGCGTAGCTCCATCTCAGGATAAAATCTGACTGAATATCAGCTGGATCTGAAATGTGTAAGTTGTCCCTTAGTAAGTTGTTGTCCCAATCTGCTTGTCTGTTTTGAAGTGACAGAGAAAGGGGAGAAGGGTGAGAAAGCTGGTGAAGAGAAAGAAAAGAGTGAGGAGACACATGTTCCCACAGAAACAACAGAAAAGAAAGAGAAGGCTGAAGTGTCAGATATTAAGAAAGGTGAATTTTGAAAAGATCTGTCTCTTCCTTCACTTCTTCATTATCTTTACTGCCGCAAGTGGGGTTCATCACTGTCAGCACAGAAAAAATGAAAACAATTATTTTGTAATTGTAATTACTCTGGTCAGATCCAATTTTTCAATCCAGATTTTATATGTTGAGCTAGCAACATAATGTAGTTTGTCACTGGGACAAAAAAATCTGTGTGCTTTGTGAATACTCAACAAACTAAAAACAGCAAATTGGCAGAAAAAGTCTGTGAACTCATTTAACTTCCAAAAACCTCTGCAACGACAGCAAATCACAGCATCCACATTTCCACCATGCCACAGACTAATGTGTGCCTCTGTAACAGTATTCTCAGCTAGCCCAGAGAAGACATTGTGGGTGTGCTGTTTTTGATTTTTTTTTTTTTCAATTATAGACACTTTCTCAACAAATTTGCTTTGTGTTTTTGCACACAATGCGTCTCCCACCCCGCATGTCTTTTGAGTGGCATGCTGAGCTGAAAAAAATCTTTAAGTGACAGTGTACCCAGTTGTCCGATTAAGCGCCTGTTTTCAGCTTACTCAGCATAAGTTCCTGCGGCTCTCATTCTCTCTTTGACATCAGCGTATAAACCTTTCAGTTATATTATATTCCTGCCCACAGAGGAGGTTAAAGGAGAAAAGGATTTGGGAAAAGAGGTCAAAGGGCAAAAGGAGGACACAATCAAGGGGAATGGCAAACCAACCGAGCGCCCACGGTTCATGTTCAACATTGCAGATGGAGGATTCACAGGTAAATGATCTTCTCACAAGCACAAGATGGATCCACTCCTCACAGCAGTGGCTACCAAACTGCAACCTTAAGATCCGCTTTCCTGCAGGTTTCACGACTGACCCCAAATGTTACATATCTCACTTATGAAGGTAGTGATTTGGATTACGGGTAGAGCTAAACTCTGCTGGGTGATACATCTCTGGAGGCAGAGTTGGCGACCATGGGTTTATAGAGTATAAGTAGATTGTTGATTAATGTTGTTAATTTGTATTGGCATCACATATGTTTTCTTCATTATTCTTTAAGTTGTCACTTTCCTCTTTTCCACTTTCCTATTGCAGTGGCAGAAGCCTCATTAGATCAAAGCATGCCACCTTATATACTGATATGTACTGAAGTAGTTATGATAGATAGGTCCATTTCTGAATTCAGTTTCATAGATATGTGGCTGAGTTTTATCCAAAGTGTTTTAAGAAACCTCTTTTTGCTGGTCCAGATCAACGCTGGAACAGAAAATGTGGGCCTAGCATTAGGAATTTCAGCCATATTTCAGCCCTGGAACAAAAAAAATAACGCAAACTCTGCTTTAGTGTTCAAACAGCTTGGAGCAGAGCTGCAAATATCCTGACAGAATTAGCACAGGCAGATCTGTAATTGAAGGAAAAAGTATAGTTTGTTTGACTGAACAAATCAACACTAATTGTAAGTTTATGTGTACCCAAGACTGGTAAAGCACTTCCTTGATGTCAGTTTAGTGTTGCATAGCATCACTGCTGAAGCAAAATATTGTCTCTAAAACATTTAGAGAGGAGAAGGAAAAACATTCACAAAGTAATTTTGCATGCTTTCTATTGGCCTGTTTGTCTTGATATTTTTATACGATGTTAAGGGCACCTGGTGTTTTCAAATTAAACAACAAAAATAGAGATACAATGTTTTGTTTTGACATGACTGATCATTTTCTCTGCGTTAGTCTACTGCCATGTTTCTATTTTCCTTTCTGCAGAGCTACACACCCTGTGGCAGAATGAAGAGCGAGCAGCAATCTCCTCTGGCAAGATGAATGAGATCTGGCACCGACGGCATGACTTCTGGCTGCTGGCAGGCATCGTACAGTATCCTTGGTGATGGTGGCTGTTGCCGTGGAAACAGTCTGCCTCTATGTGTAAAAATATGTATGACTATATATGACCTATTATGTGAGTGAGAATGGAATGAGACACGCTGATGTACGTCACTGCGTGGTGTGAATGAAGAAATAGCATGACTAACAAAGGTACCCCCCACTCCCACCTCCCAAGTCAAGTCATTTGAAAACAAGTTGCATCATCATATACACAGTTCTTGAGTCTAAAGAAACGACACACATTGCATGTAAGAATATTTTAATTGTTTTTCTGGTACAGTTCTTAAGTCATTATATCACTGTATTTTAAAAAACAGCTTTTCATACCACATGGCTGGATAGCTGGGCTGGCCAGTTTAGACTTTTGGTTGTTCTGTTTAATCCTTAACAACTTACCCCTTTCAGTCATGGCTATGCCCGATGGCAGGACATCCAGAATGACCCCCAGTTTGCTATCGTCAACGAGCCATTCAAGTCACAAGCCAACAAGGGCAACTTCTTGGAGATGAAGAACAAGTTCCTAGCCAGGAGGTTTAAGGTGAGGCCTTTGCTGGTGTTCAGAAATGACTGTACAGTTTATTACTAATAATAATCTATATTAAAATACTAAATAAAATACTACTAATAATTTAATGCTTCAGAAAAGATTTATCATAGGTCGGCAAAGATGTGTGTATAGACAAAGTTTAATATCTTGATTTTTTGATGGTCATGCTTCTGATTTACTGACAATAATGAATCTTTTCTGAAGCAAGGCTCTATTTGTGGCACTGTCATTAAAAAATAAGCTGAAACCACATTATAACAACAAAAACGCTCTGTTCAAGTATTTTATGATTGTAAAGACCTGCCTTAAATTAACCCTGTATTTTAAAAATTAAATACACATAGGCATATGGTGTTAAACTGTTGGTGCCCGGGATGGTGTGATCCCAGGGGCTATATGAAATCGGGAGAACGGAGTCTATCTGAAATGTTAGCACTTAATGACTCAAATGCAAATATTGATTTCATTCAAAAGACTTTTTGTCATTTGTTAGCCCTCCCACCACCCCTGGGACAAACTGAAATGCCATAGCCATCCCCCATCCCTGTTGACATCTAAAGTCCCAACGCCTCGCCCCCTGACAAATATTTTTTTTTTGTAAATTCACCATGTGAACATACACAAACGCACATACATGGACAAATGTGCAAAGACACACATTTTCCTTTTGAGAATACCATATTAACTCAAGCCATACTATAAAACTGCCATAACCCTACACTAGTTATTTTTTGTCTTATATCTGTGTCTAATTTGAGGCTTTTACTCCTCTTCATGTTAACATGTGATGAGGGGCACACATCATGCTGACTCAAGCTCTTGTGCAACAGCATCCTCTCTGTTCTGGTGTTTTGCTCTGTCACATGTTTCATATCCCATTCTCTACATCCTCATTCCTTCTTTCCTCCCTGTCCTGCCCTGCTCTCTCTCTCTCTCTCTCTCTCTCTCTCTCTCGCACTCTCGCTCTCTCTCTCATCTCCATTTTGAAATGTAATCGCTACAGCTAGCCTTGCTATAAGTTTGTTATACTGAATTGATTTTTTTGTGGCTGTCACTTAAGGGGATATTGTTCCACTTCAGTTCTTCTCATGTTTCATCCAGAGAACTCACATTTATGACTTGGCTTCAGATCCCATATTTTGCTTTTTCCCCACAAACACCTCTGTGTACAAATGGTTATTTTTCAATTTTTTGTTTGCCTGCCTTAAAAACAAGGTTTTTTAAGGCTTACCTTTTCGCTTTTCTGCTCTTTCCCCTTCAGTGTCCCTATGTTTCTATTCTTTACCTTTCTCAAACAAAGGCTACATCATTTCTCATTCATTTTTAGCGTCTTTGTTTTTCTCCTCCTCTCCACTACCTGATCCTCTCTGTTCTTGTCTGAGTAGAAGATATGATTGTCAGTACTTTTACTCACTATGTTCTCCCTCTGGTCCTCTCTCTCTGTCTCTCTCAGCTGTTAGAGCAGGCGTTGGTGATTGAGGAGCAGCTACGTAGGGCAGCATACCTCAATATGACCCAGGATCCCACTCACCCAGCAATGGCCCTGAATGCCCGCTTTGCTGAGGTGGAGTGCCTGGCGGAGTCACATCAACATCTCAGCAAGGAGTCCCTTGCAGGCAACAAGCCTGCTAATGCTGTCCTCCACAAGGGTGAGAAGCACACATTCATGTGTTGAACATCTGTGCATGATGTGCACATGTCTGTTTCACATCTGTTTGTACATTAGAACTGTCCAGATTTTCATGATTTGAGGATCACAGAAGTTGCACAGATACCATCCAAAGACATCGTGTATGTAGAGGACACTACATGGCAAAACACTCCTTTGCTGAGCATATGCACCAAAAAAGAAATGTTCCTTCTGGAAGAACTCCATATTTCTCAATATTTCCAAGATATGGGAACACTCACAACCACAAAAGGCATTTTCAGCTAAAAATGCACTGCCTGGGAACCCGAATTCTGTTTGCTATGTTAATCTACAAAGACAAACAGACTTTTGGCTCTACGATCATTTAGCTCATCAGTAGTACTGTTGCGGAAAAAAAATGTAAATTCTTTTTAAGGACTGATTGATTTAATACTCATAAATATCTTAAGCATGCAAGAGTTAGTAGAGTCTGTTCAAAGTAAAACCGATAACAGTCATTGGAAGTATTCCATGAAGCATGTATCCTTTTTTGATACATTCCATAAATGTGCACAGGAACTAGTGATCAAGATGTGTTTTATTTTTAAGTCAAAAAAAAAAAACTCAGCTCTGGCCCTGGAGTGCCCCAGGGCTGCACATTTTCCCTGCTCCAACACCCACTTCAGCCCGCTCAGGAGGGTTTATTTGCTCAACCTTTATGTGTTTGAGCATGGGAAGGGGCAACAGTGCTCAAGGATCAACTGATTTATTGATGTTACAAAGCAAAGTAATGTTAATGTAGATATGTATGAAGGAATTTAGTTTCAGTTTTCTGGTTGTATTTCTTAACTTTCCTTTTTTTGATCTCCTTGGTAGAAAATGGCTTTCTCAAAGTGCCCGTATCATGGAAAAACAGTTTTTTAAATAAATAAAACAATTTAATGTGGCATATAACTTATGGCTGTCAATATTAAGAAAAGTTGGAAAAGAGTGATTTAAAAGTGATTTGCAATTGTTTTTGGTACATAAACCTGAATATATCTGAATATCATAAGTTGACCTCAGGAATAAAATGAAATTCAGCAATAAAATGTTAATTTCTAATTTTAGCGAAGGCATGATCTGAACTTTCAGTGTTTTATACATTTTCTGTTGAATAATAGAGTTACAGATTTACACATGAATGTCTTTCAGTTTACACATGAATGCCTTTTGTTTAGTGTGTTTTCACTGTTGGCATGGTTTAATTACAGTTCTCAACCAACTGGAGGAGCTGCTCAGCGATATGAAGGCAGATGTGACGCGGCTTCCGGCCACACTCTCCAGAGTCCCACCCATCGCAGCTCGTTTGCAGATGTCAGAGAGAAGCATACTCAGCAGACTGGCCAACAAGGGCAATGAGACACACACACCGCCGGTAAATGCACAATTAAACATGGCATTCTAACTTCCACAACAACCAAATTGCATAAACATGTTAGTTATCCTAAAAAGTTATCCTACAGATATAGATATCATGCAAATGTATGTATATTGGCAAAAATTCTACTTAAAAAACAATGATTATTTGTGGGGGGTTTTTTTTATTATTTACATTCACCTCTGTCATTTTAGAGACTCCTATACAGAAAATCAGCCCTCACCCAATTTAACATGATATTAACATGGTAACACAAAAACAAACTTTATATGAAGTTGATAAAAATATTTATATTTGACTATTCACAGTTGACTGTCATCAATCTATGAATCACTGTTTAACTTAAACTATTGGGGTATGTTTAATTTTCATCATATTAAAAAATATTGGCTGATATTTTCAATAACTGAAATTTTAACACTTTAAAATCTGTACCAGTTACAAAATTTTCGTGTTTCGAGCCACACAACACATAAGAATGGATAAGATGGAATGAGTGTTGGTGTTTTTAAGTGGTTTCTAAGGGTACTAAGATATGGTCTTCCTCCTCTCCAGCCTATTCCTCCAGGACCTTATGCCACCCCACAGAACTACGGCCCCCCATTCACACCAGCTCCCCCGGGAGGCATGGCTCTGGCCGGGGCCAACTATAGCCAGATGCCTCCGGGGTCATTCATATCAGGTGAGTGCTGCTGTTCCATTCATACAAAGGGCTTCTCCAAAACCATGATGAAAGATACACCAATGGTTTCACTTGAATATTTGAACCAGCCAGGCTAGAGTTCAGCATAGAATACAAAGCCTTACTTGTAAAACTTAGAGTTGCAGCTTTGGCTTATCAGTAACAATAATTAGTTACAGAAGAAGTGCCTCCTGCTCCTTTTCAAAGATACATTCTACTCCTAAATTTTTGTCAATAATGGAACCATTAGTAAGCTTTAATCATGAAAGCTTTGGGAAGGAACTTTGCATGTGTCACATAATTCCTTTCTTTTTGATTTGCTGAAATTATGTTAGAGTATGAAGTTATGCAGGTTGATGAAAATGAGGTTTACTGTAACTGATCAAAACCACACCTTACAACAGACTTCCTGTAATACGTCAATGACTATTTTTGACTGTTCAGTGTGATGCTGTAACAGGATTACAGTAAGAGGATGTGGGTTAGATCAGACGTCCCCAACCACCGGGCCGCGGACTGGTATCGGTCCATGAGTCATTTGGTACCGGGCTGCACAGGAAGACAGCATAAAAAATATTTTTTTGATTATCAGAGTCTGCAAGATCTTTTATTTTGAAAAAACGCTCGTCTTGGTCACGTGATATGGTACATCCAAAATTTTGCCCACAAGCTAACAAAAATGAGTAAAAATCAAACGTCTTTGGGGAGCTTCTTCGTATTTTTACACACTTTGTTTTTGGTTATATCTATACCGGTCCGTGAAAATATTGTTTTACATGAAACTGGTCCGTGGCGCAAAAAAGGTTGGGGGCCGCTGGGTTAGGTCATTGAAAGCTGAAAAAGATTTAAAGGAAAATATTATGCAAAATATTTTGCTGGGGTTGTGCCTTTAGGGCTGTGGAGTGTTCTGAAAACATATGGCTTTCCACAGGTGGACTTACTGGTTAAAGTTGTTGAATACACCCAGAAGTGCAGAAGCACTCATAGATACCAACACATTAATCTTGAATGTAGAAGTTCAGAAAAGCAGTAATTATTATCCAGGTGTTTGAATTAAAGGGAAAAGATCTACATTACTGAACTTACTTTGATTGTTTTTAGTCAGTTTTATCCTGATTATATATTTTGTTTTGTTTTTACTTTTTGTGAAATGCACTTCCATGGAACATTTCTCTGAGATGTTAGTTCACTAGGCAACCAGCTAGCAGAAAAGTTCTTACTTTATCTTGTTGTGACTTCTGACAGGCTGTACTGGTTTTATGCAGCATGCACTGTTGTTGATAACACCTTCTTGGTTTGTGACCACGTGAACAACGGGAAATGACTTTTTACCAGAAAAATTGATAGTGTATCATCTCTAGTTGTAAATATTCTTGGCAGGATGAGAACATTTTTTTATACATGCTGCAGCAGTATACTTCCATTGTAGCCTATTGGGATGGCCAGTTGTTTCAGAATATTGCTAAATGTAGCCATAATGAAATAGTTATCTAAAGTAACCTGGAAGGAGTATGTCAAAAAATACACTCGTCTGAGTCAGATAAGAACTGCTGGAATCCTGCTTTTCCATGTATTTGCAAAACCATCAACCCTAAATGACAATGTTAATCAGAAAACTTTTTTAGTTTCATGCACTTGATGTGTATTTGTGTGCATTTTATCTTGTGCAACTTTCTCTCATGCAAACTTGTTACAGAAGTAGTGACGTTAGTTAATGGTTTGCTCTTAAACCAGTGCTTAAACAAAGCTTACGATCCTGAAAATTGCTGTATATTACAAAACAGTCTTTTATGTATGCATAAGTAGACTTAAGACACTTTAAAAGTTAAAACTTGGTTAAGTGTCATATTTTCACATTTTATAGAAAGACATGAATAAAAATCCACACTTTACTCCCTGCCTAAAGATTTGTGCAGAAGGTAAATAGAGGACTAAATCTCAGTCAGAGTTTGTAGTAACATGGTTCCAAATGGAAGGGGAGTCCTTGTGAGCCAGGAGTGGCACATATGTGTACAGAAACTACTGTATCTGCATAGATACTAGGCTACTTTCCAACATACTCCATAAAATAGCTCAGAATGCATGTGTGAAACTGAGTGGAGAGGACCTTGAAAGAGCATGGAAAGTCCTTGAATTGGCTACATGTAAAGAGCAGAAACTCTGTAAACAAAAGCACGTCATTCTGCCAATTGTTACAAAACCTGGTGACATGAGCCAAATACTTCAACTGTGAATTATTCTGCAAAATATGACTCTTGTTACAGTTTTGACTGAAGCAGTTGCATTTTAATTTGAAAAGCCTCTGAGGAACTTTGACTAAATAATTCTCCCTTTTCCTCTGGTCCAAAAAAAGTCTACTCCAGCTCTGCCAGTAAACGGTGTTTATTGCTTCGAAATTAATTTTGCACCAGCATAAACAAGTGCAAGGTACACACAAGACAATTATGGCTGACTGTGTGTGTATTTTTATTTGTTCTAAAACGTGACCGGAGCACACTTTCACCCTAAGGGAGCCCATGTGTTCCTGTGCACTGTTGATTGAGTATTTCTATACCCATCATTCAGCCAAGGCGTCTGTGGGAGACATAGTAGCCCCGTTTTTTGGTGCAATGGAGCTTTTTCTGAAAATGTCATTATGCTGATCCACTGCCCTAGCCGTGCCAGGAATCGCTTAGCCGAGGGAACATTTTTTCTCTTCAGGCCAGGGATATTTTTAAGAGGAGGGGGAAAAAAAAGAAAAAGCAACACGGCAGAAAATGTGCTGGTTTTCTTAACGGTGAGCACACAAAGGCAGATGGGGCTTTGCACACTGACGCCGCACGCTCTGACCCTTGACTGGGCTAAAAATACGCCACCCATGGGGCCAGCCTGAGCCCTATGGTCCCCAATTGAGACGACTGTGGTGACCCCCCACATAAGCTTAGCCAAGGAGAGAGACCGAAAACAGCACACCAGACTAAATAAAAAAGACAAAAGAAACAAGAGGCGGGGAGGGGGGGGAGAGATGGAGTGAGAGTGAGAGTTGGAGAGAGAGATAAGAAGAGAGAGTGAGAGACATATGGAGTAAGATGGAAAGGAACAGAATGAACAGTATGAACTCTTTAACCTACGCCATGTTAGGAAAATGTAGACCCTGTTTCACCTCAGTCGTTTTTTTCTTAAAGTTGAAGAACAAATGATTTTTTGTTTTTCATTCCTATGTCACTGACGCTTAAACTCAGACTTTTTTTTGGAGTCATGAACTTTACAGAGGAAATGATTTTAGACGTGTTTGCCTCCATAATTAAATGGGCGCTAAGCCTTCTTTTTAAACTCAGCATGTTAATGTCTACTGAAAAGACTTTTTTTCTTCTTTGAAATAGAATAAGCAATTCTCGTCTTTGCACATTTTTTGTCAAAAGTGCAGAATTATTATCACATCCTAAGGACATCCTAAGGATCGCTACATCCATGGACTGAGATAAAAATTGGAAATTGAAATTTTGTTCATATGAGGATCCCATGACTCTTGTACTTTTCAACCACCAACTTTTCTTTCTTTCTTTCTTTTTTTGAATGGCCCCAGGCCTCCCTCTTGCCTTGAGTCTACTGATCATTTGTCTGTGCATAATTAAAGGACTGATATTGTTCCACTCGTTCTGATCTGATCTTGCTGCTGCTGCTAGCCCGCTCGCTGCCCCTCCACTGTCTACAGTGTGCCACCTTTCTGCCCCCACAGAAGCCCTACCCTGCCTGAAGACCAAGGAGCACGACGTCCTGCAGCGCCAGCGCGTGGTGGACCTGTGGAAGGACGGCAAGTCGGAAGGGTCAATCGGGCAGGAGCTACGCATGCCAAAATCCACCGTACACAGCATCATCGTCAAATACCGCCTCAGCAACACGGTGGAGAACTTGCCACGCAATGGGCGGCCCAAAAAACCCTAACTGCCTATGAGCCATGGAGAAAAGCTTAGAGAGAGAGAGAGAGAAAGAGGGGGAACTGACAGGCAAAAACAAGGGTAAAGAGAGAGTGAAAGAGAAAAAATGGGGAGGGAAAGCAGTAATAGAAAGGACTGAACTGAAGTCACTGAACTTATGGTGAGGGGGCTATATAACTGATAAATGGACATGGAGAAGTGGAGAGAGGGAGCAGAAGAGGGGCTGTCAGAAAGCATTGCAGCAGACTGAAAAAAAAGAAAGAGTGGATGGAGTCGAGCCACTTACGACCTTAAGTCCTCACGATCTTCCTGATTGCCAAAGCAAGGACAATGAAGCCATCAGGATTAATATGAACAGGCATGAGGTGGACAGACAGACAGAAGGAGCGAATGAGATGAGTGATCGAATAAAAGGAGGCGAGTGAGAGTGACATAAGAGGAAATCGCCCAAGCACTTCTATGAAAAAGAGCTGTGGGGACTGTGCCAGAGAGATGGCTTGCAAAAGCCCCCCTCTCTCTCACTCCCTCTGCCCCTCTTTCTTTCATCTCTCGCTCCGAGAGAAGCCCCAACGGATTCATCTTTCACTTGGCAAGAAAAATGAGTGCACATGTCTAAGTGCCCAGGACCTTTACTCCCTAATTCCTGAGGAAATGTCTCTCTCTCTCTCTCTCTCTCTCTCTCTCTCTCTCTCTCTCTCTCACACACACTCTCTCTCTCTTTCTCTGAATCCCTTGACCCCCTCCTTTGCTCACACACAGAGGGAGTACGGCAACCTTTCACAGTGTCAAAATGAAGGAATTCCAAGGACAAATTGCAAGTTTGTTTTGTTTGTTCAACATTTCCCATCCCAATCAGAGGCTTTGGGAATCACCAGTTGAAGCATGAGATGGACAGTCTTTGATTTTTTGCTTTTACACAGCATATATGGAGAGTGCAATTCTAGTGTTTTATCCCTGCATTTCATCATGAGTTCTCCACATCTCTGAATAAACAGAAAAAACCCGAACTCTACTGAAACCTGGACAGTAGCCAAAGGCAACTATTTGGATTTTTTTCTTCTGAATCTCAAGGAAGCAAAACCATCCTGACCATTCAAGACACTGTATTACACAGTATATAATTAAAACTGATGACCTTGACAGTGGGCAAAAAAGAGTGGTGGTGATGATGAAGGGTGTGTTGGCTGTGCACAGTTAGCCTCAGGTCAGCACAGAAAACCTGACACTGGGAAAGCAAGCATAACTGCCTCTTTTTTTCTAGAAATTTATCTAATTGTGCTTAACTTAAACTGTCTTGCCCAAATTCCATTATTGCTTGGGATTTCAATCATCATATTGATTTTGTTCTATAGAATGTTAGATGTGCTCTTTTCTTCAGTTAGATTTAGAGTAGGAGTATCAGCGGCTGTCAGTTATTGATGAATGGATAAATGTAATTGATATTATCACCCTGATTTTGGAATTACAGCAGATAATTACAACCGATAATCTAGCGCACTATTTTTAGCTTAGCATGTACTTATGCATGTGTAGTCACTAAAATGTGTAGCCACTGAAATGAGCTGATGAGTGGACATCACTAAAACAGCATAGTGGATAACACCACTGCTCTGCTCATGGAAAATATGAGAGATATGAATTCCCGTCCCAGCAAGAATGCTGCTACTTAATTAAATAGTGTCCTATGGCAAGTCTCACATTACATTTACCTACTATTGGATACAGCTTTGGATAAGCAAGTCTGCTAAATAGTGTAAAAGGTTTACATAAAAATTTTGCAGTTTCTTGAAAGTTTACAGTTATTATCACGTATGATGATGTCTTGTAAGTTACTTAACTGTAAGAACTTAACTGTAAGATTAGTTAAAAAAAATCCTTTTTAAAGTTTTAACCTGTCTTACACTCACTTCGTGTATGGAATATGGCATCAACTACTTCTGAAAATGCAAACAAAATAAAAATTGTCAACCTGATTGATATAATTTTCAGCTATAAGCTGTTAATTAGCGGTTATCATTATCAGTCCAGAAATTCCGTATTGGTGCACCTTAAATTTTGAGTCTCTCTAGGATGAGCTGATGCCAGATCAGTCCAAAGGGGCAATGCTTAAATTCCTGTGCAGAGCTGGAGCCAGATGAGCTCCCCAGTGGGACCCTTATACAGTGCGGGACTGTGGTGGGAGCATTCTTGGTGCTCCCATAGGCAAACACACACACACACACTATTTTTGTGTGTTTGTCCATGCATGTACTTGCGTACATTGATAGGTACATGCTGTACAATTGTGGGTCCGAGGTATGAAAGCTTTTTGAAAGTGTGTAGGTGTGTGTTTGTGTGTGCACTAAAGCACACTGTGAACTGACGATTTGACACTGATGCTGTGTGTGGGTTCTTTCTCATTGACTCTAGGTGAGTGATTAATTGTGTAAGCGAAGTGGTTGTTTAGACAGGCTGGGGTCAGGAAGGCCGTCTGCCAACCGAATGTTTTTCTGGGTTACTGAGCGAGTAGGAGAGAGAGTGAAGGCAGTTATGCAGGAGCAAACCTGCACAGTGAGGCAGTGAATTAAAGTATTTGATTCCTCTGGATCAAGTTTGCTGAGAAAGTGGAAGAGAGAGAGTGTGTGTGAGAGAGAGAGAGAGAGAGAGAGAGAGCAGAAAGCAGATGGCTGCTTCAGATCTGATCGTGCGATATGAGTTATTTTCTTTGGCTTGTATGTAGAACATGGCTTTTGAGGACCCAAAAAGTCACAAGATGGGTTTTTAGCTCTCGTCTTCCTTGTTGTGATAGAGAACTCGTTTGTTCCGATCTTCTCCTTGTCTCTTTGCCCATCAAAGGAGTATGGGTTGTTTATTTTTGGTCGTTTCATTTTATGTGTTTATGAAATGGTCTGAATCAGATTTGAGGTTGATAAGCTTTTCCTTTACATTCTTTTTCTACTGTAGATTGTGGATGTGGATATGGTTTTTAAAGTTTTTGCACAACCCACAACACTTCAGACACTTCACCTAGGTCACATTTCAAATGGTTAAGGCAATACTACGTTAATATGTTTGCCTTGTGGTGCTCTTTAGTTTGTCTCCTGTTGTATTGCTCTGTTTGAGAAATATCCAGTATGATACAATGTCATTCAATGCTCAGTCCACTTACCCTTATGTTTATGAACCTTCAAACCCCCTCAAGTACATTTTGGATTCGAAAGAGTGTGTTAACATTGTGTACAGCAGTTACAGCATACATAAACAACTCGAATGAAGATCAGAAAAACGACGATGCTTAGCACCTTTCGAATCTGAATTGCTAATGTATTGAATATATGCAGTTCTGTTTTTATGGAACAAAAATCAGGATAGTCTGTGATTGTCTTAGGTTTTTATCATCTCTCTGGCATTGCTTAATGATAAAATTTTAACATGCATGACGTCCTCTGATAAATCAGGTCTCCGTTAATTACTGAACTATTTTTACATGACTAGTTTGAATGTAGATAGATTTGAACTGTTAATGAACTTTTTGTGAATCATTTTTGAAAACCAAAGGTATTGAATGCTATAATATCCTTTTTCTGTAGAATAGAAAATAATAGAATAGAATAGAATAATTAGCAAGACATGAAAAGCAAAGAATCTCATTCACGTTACAACCACAATCATTGCCACTAAATGTTTACCATAGGTCTAACTATGAAACTTTGTAGAATATTTTTTTCTTTTAAAATATATTCCTTTTAAAAAGACAAAACTGTAAAGACACGTGCTGACAGGTTGCAGTTTGACATGATTAAGGAGCCACGTAAACGATAGATACACTTTGTGTAGTAATTTACTGTGTGTGGGGAATGGGGGGGTATATTCTGTATAAGCAATCCAGTGACCTTCTAGTAGCTCAAGACACAATAGGAATTTTTTTTATATTATTTTCATGAAATGTCATATCCTGAATGTATGAGAAACCTCACATTAAAATTAGATCACCACTGTGCTGTGTTTTTTTTTGTGTCAGTAACATCTAATAACATCTATTTGTTTACAACAACATCTAGTAATTAATCACTTCTGGTCAGATATATCTAGAAAGCAAATGCTAGGTTAACAAAAAAAGGAAATGAATGTAGCAAACTGGAATAATAAAAGAACAACAGGAAAACAAAAATGCAAATGGAAAGAAAGAAAAGTAGAGACAGAGAAAGAGAAAATGAGTGAAGGGCAAGAAAGAGAAAAGATGGACTGTATGAAGGAGGGAGAAAAATAGAAAAGGGAGATGCAAGCTAAGGAAAGAAGAGGTGAATAAAAGGTGAATGAGGAAAAAAGGCAAGGGCTTACTTTCCAGGGCTTAGAGTAAGTAGGATGGCTGAGTAAGCACAATGAAAATGGCCTTAACCTTTCGAGGTCGAGTTATTACTTGGCATAAATGGTATCGACTGAATGTTTAGAATTCACGCTTTAAACAGAGTTCATCCTTGTTTGAATGAGTTACAATCGATAATCATTATTATTGAGTTATTATACCATGCTTTTGTTATCATCAGGGATAACTGCAACTTGAAAGGCTTAAAACTGCCTTATCTAACTGTAAAAAGCTGCTGTATCTGATTCCTGTGTGTGTGTTCGTGTTCCCTGCAGTGCTGAACGGGCCTCCCATGTCAGTTAAGAAAGAGAGAGAGGCGGAGCTTCTAATGGCAAGGAGAGAACAACGCACTGGAGAAGTGATCTGCATCGACGACTGAGGCCAACCTTACACACACACACACACACACACACACACACACACTCACACACACACAAATATAAGCCTTTCTTAAAGATTTGCCAGCGCACCTACAGCACCTGGGAATATGCAGTAAACAGAATTGGGAGATAATCGGTGAAAATGAACAACAAATGGGGAAAAAGTGTTCCTCCAAACACACATCACATACTTGCATATGCGCCTTTAACTGGCAAACTACCTAGCTACTATAATGGTAGCGCTTTGATGAAACCCAGTGTTACAGTCTCGGTAAACAAGACAGAACAGTTTCTCTCTCTCTCTCTCTCTCTCTGTCTCTCTCTCTCACACACACACACACACACACACACACACTCATACACTCCTCGTTGTAGACCTGCTCTCTTGCTGTCTCTATACACATCAGAATCTGCCTCAAACAACTGCTCACAATCTGATTAGTCAAAGCAATCTGTGCATACACACAACCCCCCCCCTCACACACACAACCCCAGAACCTCACTAGCGCCCTGCCTCCCCCCTGACTCAGAGATGAAGCTGCATGTGTGTGTGTGTGTGTAAAAGCATTTGCCAGGCTTCATATTATCATCCCCCTTATTTCAGCAGCATGCTTGTCACGCTTCAGTGGAAGGAAACATCCATGCATCAAGCCGTGCCTATCGTTCCATAGTGCAGTCTCAGCAAGTCTTTCATCGCAACTCTTTAATTTTATGTCGCAAAACAAACGGCAGGACTTTTTTGTTGTTGTTTTTGTTTTTTTATTGCTGCAGTACACGTAGCTGTGGACCATGCTTTGTTAACTAACTTAACAGAGCGTGTGGCTGGAGGAAATTGCTGTTAACTAGTAAGCTGAAAGCAGACTTTTGTAAATCTTGCTATTGTAACTACCCCACGTAATAGTTCAACTTTTGTTCAATGGCCTAAAATGATTAGGAAAGGAAATGCAGTATTGATTTTGATATCCTGGTTGAATAGAAAAGTGTTTTTGGCACTTAGCTTTGTCTTGGATGAAACAAGCATTGAGCATATGTAATTAGATTACTGGCACATAGGTTCGTCAGGTTCAGAGATTAAGGGTGCAGTGATTCAAGCCTGGAAAGGTTATTAATTGAAACCTCTGAAAGTTATTTATCGCTGCCAAGTTCATGATGGTTACTATATACTCTACAGGACTGTATGATATAGTCCTGTGCTTCTAATTCTCCTACCCCTGACCCCATCACTGTACTATCCCCTCCTTTCATTGAGACAAAAAAATGCCCGTTTCCTTATGTCTCAGCACTCCTTTCCTGTATGTTTTTCATATTTCTACTTCTCCTTTTTACAAAGTTTCTGAATTGTTTGCATATTTAAACTTGATTCATTGTTTTTTCTGTGTTTTTAATCCTCGTTATAGCAACTATAATTATTGTTGACGTTGCTGTTGATGTCGTCCTTGATGTTACGATTGCGAAGCTTCTACCAAATGAAAATAAGAAAAAGAATTTAAAAGATAAGTCCACGATGTTTCTCTATATATGGCATATTGTAACAATAGCCAACGAAGAGGTTGAACGAACTTCGGAATGATTAACATCTTTCTAGCTTGCAATCTACAGTAGATTTGGGGCTTGCAAATAAATAACCTATACCTATAAGTGGATCACTTATGTAACCCTGAAATGCATTGACAATATAATGTATACGTCTATTATATCTGAAATCCGAAAGCTAAATTCCTCCATCATCTCTGGAAAGTCTCAGAGTTGACACCTTTGGTTCCTGAAATGCACAGTATTATAACATAAGCGCCTTAATTAATGGTTAAAAGCAACTGTAAAGAGTCGAATAGAGTATGTAAACTCTGTACTTGCTTGCTCTTATACTGTCTTTAGCTAGGCCTCAACTCAAATAGTTGGTGAGTTGAGCCATTAATTTATTTGCTCCACTCCCTGGCATACCTCCCATGTGAAGACTGAGAAAAATTGCTACATTTCAGTGCTTGACAGTAATTGGGAGAGTTGAAGTGTTGTATCAAGCACTTTTTGTCCACTCTATATTTCTATTTTCCATTCGTTTTCCTTTTTTCAACAGTTTTGTGTTAGTTTTTGTTTGTTTTTGTTTTTTTTCCATTTCATGATAAGTGTCACTGTGTAAGTTGTGGTTCTAAACCAGTTCCAAATCAGTGGCTATGTTGTGCTTTGACTCTGGGTGGACAACGAACGGAACATGTTAATAATACATCTTTCTTTTCATTTTGTTTTGTTTGTAATAAAGATTCAAATGAAAACGTTACACAAAACTGTCTCTATTATGAACAAATAGTGGCAATATAGGATCGTCCTCATTATATTAGAGGGAGGTGCACTTTTACACTATAGCAAAGTTGGATTTGTCTTTTTGTCACTGTTCCTCGCCATGTATAATTAGACTATAGAGCCCACAAACTGATGATTCGTACTAGTTGCTAGGAATGACACTCTTAAACTTTGGATGAGTCAAAGATGGCATTGTTATTACTCACCCAAACCCAGCGGTTCATGAAAGGTCATCCAGAAATAACAGAATTTTAGGGACATTTAACCACTTTCTGCTCTAAGTGACCATTTCACTGGTCAAATTGAAATTGACTCATCAGATATATTTGTAGTGAAATAAAATGAAATCAATTTATAATTAAATCTGAATTAAAATATTGTAACATTTTCAAATTCAGTGCTGAACCGGAAAATGCACTTTATGGCTACTGTGAAAAAGGGTTAATAACGGATCGTTTCTGTTTCATAACCTTATTTATTGGGTAAAACTGAGTATCAGGTTAAAGTATATCACCAGGCACCTCTCTCTTTCACACACTTCTTACTTTGGCCATTGTGAAATCGCTGGCACTGATTTAACATCAGCTTTATGTAACAGTTCAACCTAACCAACCAGTTTTTCAGACTAGTTGAAGATCATTTATATTGTCATGGTCAAACAAACATTTAAAGTCCAAACAAATTCCAGAACAGTAGAAAAACACTACAGAGATATGAGTTCAGAGTCTAATGGAAGAGCCGTGAAATTTTAAACTGCCTTTGTGCTCGTCCTGGCCATTTACACTCACACATGCAGCCATTCCACACTTCACCTCAACCCAGACGAGTTTATTTTGGACGCCGTTTCTGAAAAGCAGAAACCCCTGCAGCAAGCCAAAAGTGGATTGTGTGCAAGGAGCAACCCCAAAATGTGAAAAAAAAAATGTAGAAAACGGGGGAAAGACTGGATGGAGAGACAAACAAGCACATGTTTTTCCTCCAAGGTTTTCAACTATTCGGCCAAGATAATGATACAGGAAGTGAGAGCTGGAAGCATGGGGAAATGGAGAGGGGCTTTAGGGGGAAACGAGGGGTGTTTGGGCTGGGGGTGGTGGTGGTGTGGGGGGGAGGGGCGGTTGGGGGGGCAGGATATACAAAAGGGAAGCAGAGGCATGATTAGGAAATCCAATTGCAACAAAGTGTGTTTACAATGGCAAAGTTTCCATTTCAGATTTAATTAACAGTAATGGCAATATTTATGGAAGACCTAAGGCCAAGAGACCCTGATATATTTTTGGTCACAGTGAAACACTAGCTGTTTCACGCACTGCTAATCAGTAAGATTAAATGCAATGAAGACGGTATACAAAACTAGAACTTTACCTTTAAAAAAACTTGTATAAAACTGCATTGTACAAAAAAAGACAAAAGCATATTGTGACTTCATTAGACGATTCATCTCCATCAACGAACACAAAGAGCTGCAATATGAAATCAGCCGCCAACCCGTACTGTATTTTCACAATCTGAAGTCAAAAACATTTACAGTACAATATACCAGACACATAAAGCAAAATGTCAGACTTGAAGCAAAATGAAGTGGTTGTGATGGTCAGTATAAAGAAAAGAGTATAATTTGGTGCATATTTGATTAGAATCGTCACAAACCTAAACTCTCTTTTTTTTTTGCATGGCAGAACAATAGTAGGCACGTATGGTTCAGGGCAAGTTTTCGGTCCAACCAAACAATCAGATCAAAGCTACCATGTCCAGTGGTTCCTCCATCATCTCTGATATTTGTGTTCCATCTGACCACTCCACTCTTTAAGGCAGTTGTGTTCTTGGAGCATTGTCTTTAGCATGCTACAATAAAACGCTACAGTTGTTAGCAAAGTTGGTCGTCCAAAACAGATCCACTGTAAAATGGTCCAACAGTTCAGGTCTCTGAGTGCTCTGAAATCCTGACTTTTTTTTTTTATTCATGACACCTTTGCATTTGCAGTCTTCATTTAAACCACTGACAGGTGTCTCTGGAACCACCTTCTTCGCCAGCGGAAACAACCAAAAGTTGAGGCATCAGGTGGGAAGACAAAGATGCAGGTTTAACAAAAGAAACAACAACAGCGGTCCTTGGAGCCAGTGATTTTTGACTACTGTAGTCCTCCAAAAGTCAGTTGTGTAGTCAGTAAGGCTGAATTGTCTTCTAGTTAACCTTGAAGAGGCCAAAGTAATGTCTGCCTGAGGCCTGCAGATTGAAGGAGCTCCCTGTAACCGCCTTCAGCTCGGCCCCCTTGTCTAAGAGCAGCAGGCCAGAAACCTGGCAGGGCTTCAGGAAGTGGAACTGGTGCGAGCCGGCTGCTGGAGTAGTGCCGTATCCCTCCATGCACTGCAGCGAGGGGCCTTTAGGGACAGACACTTCCAGCTTCACATACTGACTCTGATTCTCATTGAAGTGCACCTGCGGCAGAAAGGAAACAGAAGGTGAGAGAGCTGGAGAGAGTGCAACATGGGTGGCAGACTAAAAACAGAAAATGCACAAATGAGTGCACGAAAGGAACCTAAACTCTGTCATACTGTACATCACATGTACAGCAATTTCTTTATAAAATGGGGTCACTGTTTGGTGTCCAAAATTTGCTTCTTTACTTCTGCCTTGGAGCTACGAAGCTAATATAATAAAAGTTTGTATCACCCAGAAGACTCATACATAGACTTGCGTTTCTTGATTGCTAAATTATTCACATGGCTCCAGTGCAAAAATAAAGATGTTTTGGACACCAAATATTCTGTACTTTTTGTGAACGTTATCTTTAAAAATAAAGCTGCCAAAATGTTGTTATAATCTAACTTTAGTTCCCTAAAGAACTAAAAGATTGTTTGGAAAGGAAAAGTGGTTACTCTGTGGCATCGTTCCAAGGACCAATCAGCAGGTCCACATTTCCCTTCCTCACTCTCATAACTACATACCATTCACATTTCATAGTATTGACTAATGTGGTCATGATATAATAACTGTAATATAATAGCTAATAGCCTAAATAATAAATCTACAGTTCAAGGGGTTAAAATTTCATTATATTCTTCCATGCACACAGTCTGCTGGTAAAAGTAAAAAAGTGACCAGTTTCACCCCACTTACCTGACAGTAAAGGAAGTAGACACCCCTCCGCACCACTCTGAAGGTGCCGGTGTCTGTGTTATAATGCACAGCTTGGGTCATATTCAGCTGCTGTTCAGTCCAACCCTTAATGATTCCTTCACTCCCTACTGTAACACACACACACACACACACACACATCGGTACTGAAGAGTCAGCATGACACAGTCCTACTGCAAGTGACCCTGTTTGTCATAACTTACCTTTTTGGAGGGAGTCTTTGGTTACTGTTGGAAAAAAAGGCTTGGTTTAGTACTTATATTAATAAATATAGACACACACACACACACACACACACACACACATATATATATATAGACAACTTACTTTCAAAGTGAGAAGCCACTTTTTTTCCATTTGCACTTTTTCCTCTGCCTGTTCCCACTTGCCAAAGGAATAAAAAGGAGATGTTTTGGAATAAATAATAAATACTTCTGGAGTGAATTCTGGTACAGAGATAAGAAATAAGTTATCTGTTTGCCTGTAACTTACAGGCTATAACATTTGTGCAGATTCAAACATCATGAATTAATCTAGAATCATTTATCGACCAGCTGAGACCCTGATTGTCTGTCCAGATGGTCAAATATTTCCTTTCCTTTCCTCTTTTCTACACCTTTCAGCCATTGTTTTCAGCAAGCAAGCAGCCATGCACAGTACTTTTTTTTATTTTCACCCAGCCAGATGGTTCCAGTCAACAATTTGAAAAAAAAAATAGCAGTGAGACGGGAAAAAAAATGGAAAACAAATGAAGAGAGAAACTGCTAGAAGAGGGGGTCTGTGGCTCTTTCGTGACCCTGAAGGGGCCGTAAAGATTCCTGTGAAACGGGAGAGAGCAACGGCCGTGGCTACTATTCAAGTAAGTGCAATAAATTAAACAATCCACCTTGAAAAATGGGCGAAGAGAGATTTTTTTTCTCGGCCCTCTCCATTGGATGTTTTTTTCTCCAGCGTCTGGGCTTATGGGAGCTGCCTGAACTCCCAATAGTCCATCAAAATGTGCAGCAAATGATCTGATACAGCTCAGACCACAAACCGTAAACATCAAAGGGAGCCCCGAGAAGCGGTTCACGCGACTGTTATTGCTGGCGCGCTGGATGAACTCTCAGCCCCCTACTGTCCCCAAAGGATGCTATTTATAGGCAGGAGATCAATGATGCCTCAAGGAACGATCGTGGATAAGCATTTTGGCTCTGATTTCAAATGGCTGTCAGGTGTCAGTTGAAGCTCTTCATCTGTTCATTACACTCTAATAGACCTTGTGTTATAAATGTATGTTTTTCTGGTCAGTCTTTTTGGCCTCTATTACAGCACGTCTGTTTTCAACTGTTAGCACAACAAGTAACGTTCCGCACTTGGGCAACCAGGCCAGATGTGTTATCACATAATTACAACAGCTATCAAAGGCCATTCGTAATTACACAAAATAGCAAATTGAAACTATTTCAGGCTTCAGCAAGAGGGTCACTTAGTTTACAATGTCCCTAAAACCACCAAGCCTGTGCAGCCCTCGTGCCAGTTGGTTTTGCAGGGTGTACGTCCATCCAGCTCAAACCTGCAATTTCTCCCGTCAGTTAGCGAGCTGCCTACTGCTTCCTGTTGCAGCTTTTAGAAACATGTGCCCATTGGTTTACCCAAGCTGCCATGTTGTCCAAAGTTTCTTCGTCTCTGTAAATATCACACGCAAAGGCTAAAGATGGTCCCTTTCTGGTTGCCTGAGATGGCAATCTGAGGCACCTTTTGATGATGGTGGTCAAACGTGAAATCTAGTCTTAAAATAAAGACTTAAAAGAGGGTTGTTTAGACTGATGACACAGGAAAAATGATTTAGGTTCCCTAAAGAGTCTTGCAATAGAGGGTTCTTTAAGGGCCTCAGAAGCCACTCAATTGAAAGGTTCCTTCAGGAACCAAAAATGGTTCTTCTCCAGCATTGCTACAAAGAACCCGATTTGGTGCATTTGTTTGGTACATATTCCAACTGAAATTCCACTGATGTGATTATTCAAAACTGTTTCACGTAATAACTTTCTGTAGCTTTTATAGACATTAAAATCTGCAGATGTCTGGTTCCAGTAACCGCTGTGAACAATCCTGAACCCTGTACTTGTTGGTTCCCTTAAAAATATTTCAGCTGAGTGGTTTCAGTTGAGACCCTTAAAAAACATCCATGGCAAGTCTCTTTAGGGAATCTAAGAAGTTCTTCTGTGGCATCGCTCCAAAGACCTCTTCCTTTCACATTAATTTTTAAGACTACATTGCACTTTTGACCACCATTGCTACAATGGCATAGAGCATGGTATATTTAATTTCTATATCTAACTCTCTTTGTTGTGAAACATGAGGTCCACAATTCATTCCAGTCATTCATTTCTTGAAATGTGGTCATTCATTTCACTATGAAATTACGCTGGTTTGTATTTAACACCAATATGGCATCATACATGTATTTATTGTAATTTATTTTCACAGTACCTTCTCTCCTCACTCGCTGGGCTTCAAGCAATTCTCTTTTTTCCAAGAAGAGCTGGACAATAGCCTTACGTTGCATATTCACCTGGTGTGTGTGTGTGTGAGAGAGAGAGAGAGAGGGAGAGAGAGATAGAGAGAGAGATTTCAATCTGTGGTATGTGGTTTCAGAGGGTTAGACAGGATGAGTAAGTTCATATTAATTGATGTCTCTTGTGGTCACCCACAAACTAGCTGAAGCCTGTGAAATAATCAAACCCACAGACATTTTTCCACCAGACACAAACAGCCCCCCAGAGTTTGGCACCCACTCTGTCATGTCTGTTAATAGGTCCCCCCCCCCCACCCCGGTTTAAGCCAAAACTGTTTGCCACATCTTATACATTCTTACCGCATGCCTCACATTCATGAAATGTTTCAACTCCCTCTTTGAGAGCAGAAACAACGAGGAAAAGAAAACGTTAGCAAAAATATAGAGCAGCCAGACGAGCTTTGTCAGCAATCTGAGCAGTCTTTGAGCTAGGAGCCTTGCTGCATGAAGAGATTACGCAACGTCCTGATGCAATTTTTGGCAACATATATGTATGCATACACACACACACACACACACACACACATTAAGCCACAACATCAAAACCACTGACAGGTGAACTGACTAACAAAGATTATCTTGTTACAATGTCAGCTGTCAAGGCATGGGAAATATTAGTGAACGCTCAGTTCTTGAGGTTGATGTGTTGGAAGCAGGAAAAATAGGCAAACATAAGAATCTGAGCAACCCGGGCCAAATTCTGATGGTTTGACGAGTGGGACAGAGCATCTTCAAAACGGCAGGTCATGTGGGGTGTTCATGGTATGTAATAGTCAGTACCTATAAAAAGTGGTCCAAGCAAGGTCAACCAGTGAAAGGGTCATGGGCACTCAAGGCCATCTCATTCAATCCCACAGAAGGGCTACTGTAGCACAAACTGCTGAAGAAGTTGATGCCTGTGATAGAAATATTGCTGTGTATGAAGCTGTGTTGCCACAGAGTGTCAGAGTGCCCATGCTGACTCCTGTACACCGCAAAGCTCCTACAGAGGGCATGCGAGCATTAGAACTGGACCATGGAGCAATGGAAGAAGGTGGCCTCATTCTTGAATCATGTTTTCTTTTACATCGTGTAGATGGCCAGGTGTGTATGAATCGTTTAGGGAAGAAATGGCACCAGGATGCACTATGGGAAGAAGACAAGCTGGTGAAGGCAGTGTGATGTTCTGGGCAGTGTTCTGCTGGGAAATCTTGGATCCTGGCATTCATGTGGATGTTACTTTGACACATCACCTACCTAAACATTGTTGCAGGCCAAGTATACCCCTTTATGGCAACAGTATTTCTTAAAGGCAGGGGGCTCTTTCAGAAGGATAATGCACCCTGACATACTAAAAATAGTTCCGTAATGGTTTGGGGAACATGACAAAGAGTTGAAGGTGTTGACTTGGCCTCCAAATTCCCCAGATCTCAATCTGACTGAGCATCTGCGGGATATGCTGGACAAACTAGTCCGATCCATGCAGGTCCCACCTCGCAAACTCACAGGAATTAAAATAACTGCTGGTAATGTCTTGACGCCAAATACCAAAGTACACCTTCAGAGGTCTTGTGCAGTCCGTGCCTCGACGTGCCAGACCTGTTTTGGGTGCAGGTGGACCTACGCTATGTTAGGCAGGTGGTTTTAATGTAATGGTGGATTGGTGTGTCAATATAAAAATGGAATTCTGTGTGCAGCTTTGTTTATTTGCGCAAAGTTAACACGAGGTCAGGCTAAAAGTCTGCACAGCACAAAAGCAGTGGCAGGTCATGTGTCTCCTGTGCGTGCGCGCTGATTCAGCATGTGCATGCGTGTCTGGGTGCGCGTGGGCGTGCGCGCGCGTGAGCGCATCTTCCACTTCGCACTGTGCAATTAACTGCGCTTTATCCGCGCGCCACAACACAGGCCGGGCTGGAGCTGACGGCATCGCGCCTTTAAGCGCGCGCCCATCGATCCCCGCTCACTCACACAGCCATAACTCAGCCATAATTACAGCCGCGCGACGCCACAGCCGAGCCTCTCAAACTCGGCGTCCGCCGACAGCCGCGCGCCAAACAGCGCAGTAACTTCCAGTAAACTGCGCTAAACACGGACCGCAGCTGGCAGCGCAGCCATCGGGCTTGGCACAGAGCGCAAGATGAAATAAACCATCAGTCAGAGCGCACAGGCGCTTAGAGCAGTAAAAACGCCCCACAAGACCCCCAGCACTGCACAGCTGCCCTACGACCATCAAAACAACATTATGGTGTGAGTGTGTGTGCGTGTGTGTGTGTCTTTTCCCAGCTCGACCGTCACTGATCCCAAAGAGACTGCAGCGGTAGAGAGGGCAGCATTCTAAACAACTATGTTGATGAAACTGAGGAGCTAACAGACCTCTGAAAGTGATCATTTATATCATATACAGCAATCAGCCACAACTTTAAAACCAGTGACAGGTGAAGTGAATAACAGTGGCACCTGTCAAAGTGTGGGATGTATTAGGCAGCAAGAGAACAGTCTGCTCTTGAAGTTAATGTGTTGGAGGTAAAATGGGCATATGTAAAAATCAGAGCCACTTTGACAAGAGCCAAATTCTGATGGCTAGACGACCGTGTCAGAGCATCACCAAAACGGCAGGCCTTGTGGAGTGTTCTTGGTATGCAGTGGTTAGTACCTACCAAAAGTGGTCCAAAAGTAGGTCATGGGTGACCAAGGCTCACTGATACCCATGCGGAGAAAAAGTTAGTCTTTCTGTCCTGATCCCGCAGAAGAGCCACTGTAGCACAAATTGCTGAAAAGGTTAATACTGGCAATGACAGGAAGGTGTCAGAGCATTGCACCTTGCTGTGTTTGAGGCTGTACTGCAGCAGACTGATCAGAGTGCTCATGCTGACTCCTATCCGCTGCCAAATGTGGCTATAATGGGCACATAGGCATAAGAACTGGACTATTGAGCAAAGGAGGATGGTAGTCTGATGATTCACATTTTCTTTTACATTATGTGGATGGCTGGGTATGTGAGTTGCCTGACTGGGTAAGAGATGGCACCAGGATGCACTATGGGAAGAAGCCAAGCTGGCGGAGGCAGTGTGATGCTCTGAGCAATGATCTTCAGGGAAGACCTTAATGGCAAACCTTGGGTCCTGGCATCCATGCGGATGTTACATGTACCACCTACCTAAACATTCCTAGAGACCAAGAACACTCCTTCATGGCAACGTATTTCGTAATGCCAGTGGCCTGTTTCAGCAGGATACTGGACCCTGTTACACTGCAAAAATAGTTCAGCAATGGGTTGAAGAACATGACAATGAGTTCAGGGTGTTGACCTGACCTCCAAATTCCCTGGATCTCAATGTAATCAAGCATCTGTGGGATGTTCTGGACAAACTAGTCTAATCCATATCGCAACTTACAGGACTTAAAGGATCTTTTGCTAATGACGTGGTGCCAGATACCACAGCACACCTTCAGAGGTCAGAGCTGTTTCATCAGGATGAGGAAGACATACACAATATAAGGCAGACAATAGACAATATTAATGATATGGCTGTTTGGTATTTATTCCCAGCTCTATCTTGTATACATATCCTGTATCTACACTCACAGCTCCATAACAGTATTCTTACCATTCTGGTGCACTATATAGTTCACAGTTACAGACTATGGACAGGAAGAGTCTGTCAGTTTTTCTGCAACTCTTGTTTGGCCTCTTTATACAATTCATCAATGGTCAGGACCCTCATAGGACCACCAGTGAGCAGACATAATGTGGGGGGTGGATCACTATCAGCACAGCTACGACACTGACATGGTAGTGGAATGTTAGTGTGTGTGTGCTGCACAGAGTGGATCACACACAGTAGTACTGCTGGACAGAGAACAGTCAACCAGCCAAAAATATGAAGACAAATATGTCCTGTGGCCAGAAGTTGACCGCAAATGAGGGACTAGAAGATTTCTAACACAAACTGTGCAGCATCAGATGAACTATCATGAGTAACTACTTTACATCTGCAAAGGCACTATGTGTCTAATAGAGTGGATAGTATGGTGTTTAAAACTCCAACAGCACTGCTGTTAGAGATCCACTCTGTGCAGCACACACACTAACTTACTTACATATTAGTGTCCCTGTTGTATTGTAAAGTGCACCTATATGGTAAATAGAACTAATATAATATACACAGAGAAGGGGCCCATCCAAATATGCGAGAATTCCTTATTCTAAGTCATCATGTGACAGCTTATTAAATATAGATTCATTATAAAATCTCATTAGTTTCACATGCAATCTTTTTGAGCAAAGGTAAATACTGTATACAACCATAATAATTATAAGAAGCAATTGTGTAATATTGGGGGGGGGGTGGCTTTGTCTTTCACTGCCTATGCATATGTGCCCTAAATCATCGACCACATTGTCACATAATACCTCACATTCTATTCAGTCACACCACACACATCGTCCCATAATACCACACTCATTGTCCCACAATGATGCGCACACTGTCCCATTACACCAGCATAAGTCACCACATTCTCCCATTACGACCTCAACGCTGTACAATAATAACGCCGCTCCATACCCAGCACACTGTCCCATAATACCTCATGGTGTCATATATCACTTCACTCACTGCCCCACGTTAACTCACACATTGTTCCATAATACTCAACACAGCGTCCAATTTTCCATACATTGCATTTATCCAGTGCTTTTTCTCAGGCAATTTCTTTAGTGAATTTTAGTGCATTCAACACATTTTTTTTTCTGTATGGGACTGTCCTGAAGACAGTGTCCCATCAAGCCTAACACAGCGTCTCACACCACCTGAATGCTGGAGCTTTCTGGGAGCGCACGTGCGTGTGTGTGTGTGTACCTGCTCCAGTCTCTCTCTCAGGCTCTGCACGGATCTGCTGAGCTCTCTGCTCTGGCGCCACGTCCACGCGGTGAGCAGTGCGCTGCAGGCGGCCAGCGCGAGCGCCGCCACGGCCACGGCCGAGCACGCGAGGCGCAGCGCGCGCCCGCGTCTCCGGAGCACGAGGCGCTGCATGACGGCTTCAGCACGCCGACACGGGTCCCTCAGCGCGCGCCACAGACGCGCCGCGCGGGCACATTTCGGGCTCTTGGTGACGAGCGTCTGTGCGTGCTAGCGTGTACGCGCACGCGCGTGTTTGTTTGTGCACGCGCCTGCGTGCGTGTGTGTTTGCTGCAGGTTCCTGAGTGCGCGCGCTGCACCGAACTTAAGCGCGATCCCAGATGTTGGTCGTTTAAAGCACCAAAACAACGAGCATGTGCCACGAAAACGTTTCTGCAAGTGGAAAATAAATTAAAAAAAACGGATTGCAGGAACTGCAGTTTGTAAAAACAAAAAAGAAAAAAATAGAAAAAAACAAAAAAAAAAGGTGTCCTCGCGCGCTCTGACGGACGGGACGGAGAGAGAGGCAGTGGGTGAAAGGTCGCGTCTGCAAGCGCGTCTTCACGTCCACGAGCTGAGAAACGCAGCAGCACAGCGCGAGCAGCACTGCGCACTCAGTGGAAAAAGAGAGAGAGAGAGAGAGAGAGACTTCCAGACTTCCTTCCCCATGGTATTATGCCAAGTATTCTTTTTGTGTATGGGGGTGGAAGGGGAGTGATATAATTTTGGTTTGACCAGCTCAGTATCAACACGTGGAATTTCACATCATATTCTGCACCCTTTTTGCTCTTCTTTTTTCGCAAAGAAATTACCTTTTGCACTTCTTTTGTACTTAAAGCGTGCCATCACGATCAGCCAACATCTTTATGTCAGTACACCTCTGGCTGAATTCACTGCAGTTTAAAGTTTGTTTGTAACAGCAATAACGGCGTGTCTGCTTCTCCAAAACAACCTGCTTTGGAGTCCATACCAGTGTCAGAGCACAGCACACATCCTGTCACACTGCCTGCACAGCTGGATTCATCACCTCAGTGAACTCCTGCACGCCTCCTGAGCACGTTTCCCTATCAACCACAAGGTGGCGCTGCTTTTAAAGATTTTAACCACTTGAGGCCCTTTAAAATAGAGCATGTTATAAACTGGAACAAGCCCAACACACAGCACACAGCACCCTCAGGTCAGTGACCTTTTCATTTTGCCCTTCAGGAAAACAGACAACAGGCGACCAGAATTCCAAAAGATGAGCAGTCACCACAATAACAGAGTTGTGTTTGAGCTTTATTAGCAGGAAAGTGGCAACATGGTAATCAGTGGGCATCTGCAGGAGGATCCTCACAATACAGCAGCTTGTAACAACATGTTTAAAGGACGTCAAACCATGACAAAAGACGTCACCAATGCTTCACACAAGTGTAACAAAATAACAGACACATATACACATACATATATGTGTATTTACATATACACATACATACACACACATTTTATATATATATATATATATATATATATATATATATATGTATGACATGTTTTGTTGAAAATAAGTTTAGCAAATAAACATTTTAAACATTTTAGTGTAGAATTTGTTGGCTGAGTTTAACATGTTGGAAAAGGTATAATAAGGTATAATATGTAACATTTGTCATAACAGGCCACATTTTGCTTTAATCCTTTTTGAAATATGCTGAATTCAACAAACAAACAGTAAATGCATATGTGCAGAGGTGTGTTCTCTGTAAAGAATGTGGACGATCAACAAAATGAACAATCTGACCAAAGTGCCCAAACCTTTGAACACAACTGTATATATAACAAAACATATGCACTCATGCATAAATGAAACACACAGTGCAAAAGATGTCAGCAATCTTCACACACACAAAATGTCAAGCTGTAACTTGTACAAGGTTATGACATCAAGTAAGATCTGCTGGGTTGCTTGAACAACACCAGGCCCAGTTCCCAGCGTACTACTTGGCAGACACCCTAAAATACAACAGGGCTTTCTTGCTAAACAAGTTTTACGGTCAGAAAAGAACATCTTCTTAGAGGAAAGATAAACAGTCTGGTAGAGGAAAGTGCAGTCATGTCCCCATCTACACACACTGATATAAATAGACTTGAACATTGCAGTGCACTCTTTTAGAACTTTATACTTTATTTCTTCTTCATTGTTTGTTTCTCACTAATCTCTGCCAGCACCACAAAAGACTGTTTCTGCAACTCCCACTGACAATACAGCAGCATGATGGTCAATTGTTCTTAAGGTTCATCACATATAGATACAAGGTAGATTGTTGTTGCTTACTGATGACTAAACCGATGATAAATGTGTAGCCCTAAATGAGCGTAATGTTATATGATAACTGTAATAATAACAACATTTTGTAAAATGCAAGGTGGCACAAATCCCTGCACCAACCCACCTCATCCACAATTAGCTGATGAACTGGATCGGGTGTGTTGAATCAAAAAATACCTGAAATTGTGGCTCCCCAGGAGCAAAATTAAGAAAGACTGGTCTAAAATATTGATTGTAATGCTTTGTCCAAAAAAAACCCAATAAAAATGCTCCAAACTTCCTTACATCTCTTTACATTAAGTTACATTAAGAATATTTTTCCCTTATCCACTTACCATTTTGGAGACAATAACATACACATTTAATTATATGGATGGTTATTTATCTACTCTGCTAAGTGTGCACTGTGCTATTGTAACAACAGATGAAAATTCTCTGGCTCTGTTGACACTGTATATATTAATGGGCACTGTCTTTGACAAATAAATGTGTAAACACAATAAATCAATTAAACATTCCTGACACACTGAGATGCTTAAAACAAAAAACCTTCTATATCAGGGCTGCAGTCATGTAGTCCAGCACAGTTTGGCAGTTTGCCTACATAAAGACACCCATTAAACCTGGCAATTAACAGGTGAACTGAAGCAGGTGTGTTTGAGCTGATAAATCACCAGGCTGAGCTGGACGCCGCTCCTGAAGGAGCAGCTGTGTACCCGTGCTTTATATCAACAGCTTGATATTTATCTAACACACTGATCATTACATGATGGACATGGGACTTTGACCTACAGTACAAACAATGCAAACATCAAATTTGAACTCTGGTACTCTGTAAACATCTAAAAATGTTGACCGTAAAAACAGGTAGACAGTACAGTAACATGAGCAACCTAATATATTACCATAGTAAATATAAAACTAACTTGATTCTTTGGTGGATATTAACACACCTGAAAAGTAGACACTTTAAACGAAATGTTAAGACGGTGTTGGGAAAAAAAACCTACAGATAAGGACAGAACGGAGAGAAGTCACATAAAGTATTAAACATTTTTGCTTCTTGATCGGTTCCTTTGCCTTTTCCTTGTGTTGGAGCACTAACTTGTAGCTTATTGTTTCTGACTAAGGATGTAAGGGGGTGGCTGTACCCTGAAATTTAGGGGTCTCCCTGGGCCAGGTGTTCGAGGGCATCCCCCTCGCAACGCATGCACTGGTAGCCCAGGTCAGAGGTCACGTTGGTGCAGCCTTGACTCAAGTAGAAATCGAGTGATGGCTTGTTCCAGTCCAACACAGTAAAATTCAGTTGAGTGCAACCAGCAGCCAGACCCAGCTGGATATAATGAAGAACCCAACATTAATAACATTAACATTAAGAAACCTTAATAAGAGGTCATATGAGATGTTAAACAAACTGCAGTTTGACTTCTTTTATCAAAGCTTCCACACAGGCCAGCTTTTCTCCTGTTACTTATCTGAAACCTGAATAAAAATTAATATCAAACATCAATCACCTGCGCAACTTTGCTCATCAGCGCCTTGCCAATGCCTTTACCTGGGACAGATGCAAACATGGACAAGTTCAGGTAATTTCAGTTTATAACCAGGTAAGAATGGATATGTTAATACATTTTGTATATTTAAAAAATACATTTAAAAGCACTCACCTCTGAATTCTGGCATCACATACAAGTCCTCCATATACACAGCCCGGCCTTTCCATGAACTATATGAGTAAAAGTACAGGGCATAACCCACTTTAGTGTGACCTGAAACAAGCAAACAATTTTACTATTACAAAAACCAGTCTTTTGATTTGGCGACATAGTTGAATTCGGTTTACATACACAACCTCCTCACACAAAGCCACACACTTCCCTGTGATTTCATAATGAGGCCAAATACACCTGGAGGCTTTACAAGCTGCGGTGAGAATGAATCACAAGTTGATGCAAATGTGAGAAACAAAGAGGCAAGACAAAAACCATACAGGGGAGGACAGAAGCATAATGTAACAGTGACGAAGCTCAGCTACAAATGATGTGTGACCTTGATTAGGCAACATACAGGCTGCACCAGCATTCCATCATTTTAAATTCTGTCCTGTCTGCACAGATGTACAGCTGAACACCATGGACCATAGAGAATGTTATTTCCTTTTTTTAAATAAAATCCAGAAAAGCCATGGACTCTGTAATGGTTACATTATACATACATGCTGCCAGTTTGCTTCTGATATAAATGTGCTTTGAGTCAACAGGTTTTATGTTCTTTTCTAGGTACAGCGACATTACTGGTGATGGAAGTTGCCCATATGTGGATGCAGATTACTACTAATACTAACAGGGCATAAAATAAAGATTACTGCTTGTGCAGACTAATGGCACCTGCGAATACTGATGAGCTTGGAATGTTTCTCACCATCTTTTGTCCTGAGCTGTTCAGGAACCTCAGCGATTATTCCATGGAAAAATGGGTTTTTAGAGAAGCCATCCTGCTCTAGATCTACATGGATTAAAAACAAAAAAAGCTGTCCACAATACACCACTTTACATTAAACCACCCAAAAGGACTGTTTACATCTCACCAAGAAATTCTGAAAAATGGGTGGAATTTCCCCTTAACCTGAAGCCATCTGAGGAGGGTATACCTTTTTGTGTAATCTTCACATGGTCTGCGACTTTCTCATACTCTGCCAGCTCCTGGTGCAAAAACGACAAAGGGATTATTAACACTGCCTATGCATTCCAATGTACATATCACTTCATTTCTTGTGTTTAATAAGAGCTTAGTCACACTATATGGACAAAAGTATTGGGACGCCTGACCATTACACCAACAGGGACTTAAATGACATTCAAGTACACAGACTTCAATATGGAGTTTTCCAAAATGTCTTGGTATGCTGAAGCATTAAGATTGCCCTTCACTGGAAGTAAGGGGCCACTTGCACTCAATAATTAAGAGCTGTATCCCAATACTTTTGTCCATATAGTGTATATATGTGTGTGTGTGTGTGTGTGTGTGTGTGTGTGTGTGTGTGTGTGTGTGTGTATGTGTATGGAGGGTCTATGCATGGTCAGACTGCATCACAGCTCTCAGCCCGCCGGGTTCAGTGGGGAGGAATTATCAGATTTAAGAATAAATCAGTGACAGTTCATTAAAAACTATGACACATCTGTTTACAGTCGTTTCCAGTGACGCAGCACCACCGTGCGAGTGATGACGGCACCGTCCTGCTGCTGCACGTGCGCTTCTCGCGCTGCTCACCATGATCATGCGCGCGATGTCCTTGCAGTCCTCGAGCGTGGCGGCGCGGATCGTGAAGTCCATCTGACTTTAGTGCTCTGAACAAAACCCGGTGATAAACGAACAGGAACTCGCAACGTGGGAGCAATGAATGGAGGAGAGTGACGAGGCTGGCGGGCTGGTTTTACATCACAACCGCTCCAAACAACTGAGACTCCGGCCTCCACAGCGCCACTTACCGGCCTGTCCCAGAACTGCTCATTACCAAAATCAGAATCATATCAGAAAGCTTTATTGATCCCGGAGGAAATTGCTTATGTTATGACTGCACAGACACAGAGACAAGTCTAAATAAGTCTAAATAATTCCAATAAAAAATCTGTAGAAAAACCTCAATCTGAAATACACTATGGTGTACACAGATGCTGGTCATAAATACTAAAGATAAGTATTTAGATATGAAACTTACAGTTAAGTGAATAACTAATGACACAAATGGTGCCCAGGAGTGTTACTGCACGTAGAAGAGATCAGTAGTATATAAGCATTATTGACATAAGTAGTGATATTCACCTGGTATGACTATTGCACATGTAAGAAATTGTACATAAAGAAATGATTTAGCACCCAAATAGAAAACCTCACATGGTAAAATATTGCACATAATTAAATGATTTAGCACTCATTTAGAACACTTCATATGATACTGCACATGGTAAGACTATTGCACATAATAAGATATTGCAGTCAAGTCAAGTCAAGTAGGTTTTATTGTCATTTCAACCATACACATACAGAACACAGTGAAACGAAATGACAGGACCATGGAGCCACACAAGAACAGAACAGAACACCACAAGACCACAAGTGCAGACAGGACTAAAGAGGGTACAAGAAAAACACTAGAGCAACATTACAACCAGACAAGACAACATTTAAGTCGACAGTACTAGACTGTATGAATACAATATTATGATATATATTGTATTCAAGCAGCAGACAGTTGCGTGTGCAGAAATGCAGAACAGAGAGTTACATGTGCAAAAACACAGAACAGAGGTAGACAGCAATACATATAATTGTGCAAATATAGCAGCAGGCCAGAATGTGAAATGTGCAGCATAATAAATAAAAGGGTATTTAAAGAGGTAATTAAAGTCTGACTTGTTTGAGTTGTTTGTTTGAGGCAAAAGATGCATACGCAGTGTGTATGCATTGTGTTTGAAAGAGAAGAGGGAAATTCAGAGGAGGGATGTGTCGGTGACATGTGTGTGTGCCGGGGGGTACAGTTTATGTTTTAGTTCTGGCTTAGGAGTCTGATGGCCTGAGGGAAGAAACTGTTTCCAGTTCTGACAGTGGAGGCCCGTATGCTACAGAACCTTTTGCTTGATGGGAGAATAGACTGTGTGAGTGGGGTCATCCACAATGCTGGTGGCTTTGCGGATGCAGCATGTGATGTAAGAGTCCATGACACAGGGGAGACAGACCCCCTTGATCTGTCCTCATAATCCTCTGTAGGATCTTGCGATCCGAAACATTTCCCAAACAAGGCTGTGATGCAGGTACAGAGAATGCGCTCTACAGTCCCTCTGTAGAACATGGTGAGGATTGGGGAGGGTGCTCTCCTCAGTCTCTACAGGAAGTAGAGACGCTGCTGGGCTTTCCGAGGGTCCACGTTGAGAGTCCGCATGAGGTTCTCCATGATGTGAACACCAAGGAACTTGGTGCTCTGGACAATCTCCACTGAGGAGCCGCTGATGTTCAGACGAGAGTGATCATGACATGCCCTCCTGAAGTCAACAACCATCTCTTTTGTTTTGTCCACATTCAGGGACAAGTTGTTGACTCTGCACCAGTCTGTTAGCTGTCGCACCTCCTCTCTGTATTCCACCTCATCATTCCTGCTGATCAAACCCACCACAGTTGTGTCATCAGCAAACTTGATGATGTGGTTTCAGCTGTGATTTGCTGCACAGTCGTGGGTCAGCAGCGTGAAATGCAGAGGGCTAAGCACACGAGACACTGACGACTTCTTTGGCACGGCGATGATGGTGTTGGCTCAGAAGCACGTTGGAATGACGGTGGTGATCAGAGAGATATTGAAGATGTCTGCGAGAACATCTGCCAGCTGGTCTGCACATCCTCTGAGCTCACAACCAGGGATGTTGACTGGTCCAGCAGCTTTCCGTGGGTTGACACTGAGCAGAGTTTTCCTCACATCAGCCACGGTCATACAGAGCACCTGGATGTTGGGGGGCAGGGTGGTCTTCCTCACTGCCATGTCGTTTTGGGCTTCAAACCATGTGTAGAAGTGATTCAGAGCATCTGGAAGGGAAGCTTCACCATCACAGGCAGGTGGAGATGTCCTGTAGTTGGTGATGGCCTGGATGCCCTGCCATATGCGCCGAACATCCCCAGTGTCCTGGAAGAGGCTGTGGATTTTCTGGGCATGTGTGTGGTTTGCTGTTCTGATGGTCCTGGACAGTTTGGCCCTTGCTGTTCTCAGGACATCCTTATCACCTGATCTGAAGGCAGTGTCTCAGGTTCTCTGCAGTCATCAACGGCTTCTGGTTGGGGCTTGAGGTGATGGTCTTGGAGAAAGTATTGTCACCGATGCACTTACTGACGTAGCCAGTGACCGACGTCATGTACTCCTCCAGGTTGGTAGAGCCGCCGTAGGTTGCAGCCTCCCTAAACAGGTCCCAGTCAGTGTGCTCAAAGCAGTCTTAGCATCCTAAAAGAACACTGCACAATCTTGCACATGGTAGACCATTCTGCATCATTGCAAGATAATAATGTACATAGTGATACACATAATGAGAGTGATTTAAACCTGATAAGAAATTGCCCAACCAAGTAGCATCAGGCTATTGCACAGATTTTTGTGTGGATGTGTGACAGAGGGAGGAGTTGTATAGTTTGATTGTAAATGTGAAGTCTATGTGTGATCGCACTGTGGGTATAAATTAAAGAAACTATACCTGTATGTGTGTGGCTCAATCATTATAAATCCCAGTTTTTTCATGTATTAGGTGTACTGCAGTCATGGGATTAATAATGCTATTATTACTAAACGTACATATGGTAACCTGAATCCATACTTAAGTACAGTACTGTGCAAAAGTCTTAGGAACCTGACAAAATATTTAAAAACTGTTTACATGAGGAGTGAGTGGTTTTTACTTTAATAACACTAAACATACTAAATAAAACTAAAAAGAATAAATACAAATAACATTATGCAGTAACTAGTGATTTTATGTACAGCATATCAATGTGTTCCTTGTTGAAGCCCAGTATTACTACAGAATTACAGAAACCTGGTTTGACTCAGTCAGTACTTCATTAAATTAAATCAGGAGCTGCTGACAGAATTTCATAATTCAAAGCAACAGCTGGAAGCATCGAGGAAAAATCTGAAACCAAACCTGCTTTCTCTTTACCAGCTCACAAAATATGAACTACTCTTTTTCTCAAAAAAAAAACAAAAAACTAATCTTTCATGTTTGTTTGCATTTATTCTATTGTTAACTTTGCAAGCAGAAAGACACACCTTATCACACACTGAGAAAAATGGCTTTAAACAATCTGCATAGGCGCTTTTGCACAGTACTGCATATTGTTTCCTCTGTGTTTCCACAATGACACAAGTAAAAGTCAAAATACCTTTCCCTAAGGCAATTTCAACAAAAACATAAAAGTATGATAAAATCTCAAAAGTCAGAAGTGTGACCAATCACAGTAGCATAAATATTATTCTCAACATATCATAAGGAAATGTATTATGTTAATGACAACAAAATAAAAAGTACATCCTTCACAGATAAAATTAAATAAAAGTGAAAGCATTATTATTTGAAATTACTCGGGTAAGCATAAGCCATCAACATTTTACTTGAGGACATGAGGCCCCAAGTGAGCGCATGACCCCCCCCACACACACACACACACACACACTCCATCCCTTGACAAACTATTTTGGGCAGCTCCTGCACAAACACGCGCGTGCAATACTGTGCCTTCGTAAATACTTTTACCCTCTTAACAGTAATGCCGCACGTACACAGGCTGCACGTGGATCTCTAAATAATCTTACTTAAAACAGATTTTAAAATGTAAAGACGAAAAATGTCTGAAAATGTCTGTTTTACTATTAGAAAGGTTGAATTCTAAGATAATTCTTAAAGGCCAGGCTGAGTCATCCTGTACACCCACAAATGCTCGGCTGTCCACATGATGTAAAAAAAAATTCATCAGACTTCTTCCATTGCTCCATGGTCCAGTTCTGATGCTCACATGACCACAGTGGTCAGGGGTCAGTGTGGGCGCTCTGACTGGTCTGCAGCTGTGTGTTCTGACACCTTTCAATCGCAGCCACAACTAACATAGCAACATCATATAACATCCAGTAATTATGGTAATGTAGTATGTCATTTTTGAGTGTATGTCCATTGTTGAGAGGTGAAAACTGTATTATATTTTCATTGTTGAGGTATATAGAGTATTAAAAGCCCTGATTTTGACTGCACAAAGTGTGCAGCAACCTGGTAGAACCAGCTCTGACCCTAAAGTAGCAGCTGTGCACCCGTGCTTTGACCTACAGTACAAACAATACAATGATTAAATATGAACTCTGCTACTCTGTAAAAATGTTGATTGTAAACACAGGTGGGCAGTCCAGTAAGATGGGCAACACTGTATTTGATGATAACATCTAACATATTACCACAATTAATATAAAACTAACCTAATTCTTTGGTGGATATTAACACAATTGAAATTGCCCAAATGTGGGGACAGATTACTACTAACAGGACATAAAATAAAGATTACTGCTTGTGCAGACTAATGGCACATAAGAATATTAACGCCCTTGGAGTGTTTCTCACCATTTTTCGTCCTGAGCTGTTCAGGAACCTCAGGAATTATTCCATGGAAAAATGGGTTTTTAGAGAAGCCATCCTGCTCTAGATCTACACGGATTAAAACATTTAATTATCATATGCATGACACTTTCAGATATCAATTTAGCAATGCAACATTTGATGGTACCAATATTTGTAATATACGCTGATCATCCATTACAATAAAACCACCTGCCTAATATTGTGTAGGTCCCCCTTGTGCCACCAAAACAGCTCTGACTGGTTGAGGCATGGACTCCACAAGACCTCTGAAGATGTGCTGTGGTATCTGGCACCAGGACATTAACACGAGTTCCTTTAATCCTGTCAGTTGCGAGGTGGGGCCTTCATGATTTGGACAACTTCATCCAGCACATCCCACAGCTGCATAAACATATTGAGTCCAGGGGAATTTGGAAGCCAGGTCATCACATTGAACTCTTTGTCGTGTTCCTCAAACCCTTTCTGAACATTTTTTTGCAGTGTGGCAGGATGCATTATCCTGCTGAAAGAGGCCGCTGCCATTATGGAACACTGTTGCAATGTACTTGGTCTGCAACGTTTAGGTAGGTGATGTGTCAAAGTAACATCCATGTCAATGCCAGGACCCAAGATTTCCCAGCAGAACACTGACCAGAACATCACCCTTCCTCCTTACACGTTTCCTGCTTCCAACACATCAGCTTCAAGAACTGACAGTCCACCTCCTGCCTAATAAATCCCACACATTGACAAGTGCCATTGTAATGAGATCAGCAATGTTATTAAGTTCACCTGTTGGTGATTATAATGTTGTGGCTACTCAGTGTAGCAGGAGATCATTTAAGGGGTAATGTTTCAAAATTTCTGTAAAATTGAATCAATAAGTCATTGACAGTGATTTGAAATTTCTAGAGAAAACCACAGAACTGCAGTTGTGATAGGAACCAGATGCCACAACTGCATATGATGCCTCCAAAAGCTACATTACATACACGTCACACATAGTGGTCACAAATATGCTTCCAGATACCTGGCACAGCATTTTTGATAGTTTGGAGATAAGTGTTTGGGCTAAAACATACACTCAGAGTTGGTAGTATGGGCACACTGCTGGTCCCACTGGACCTGGATACATGCAGTGATGCGGTGCGGAAGGGAGTCGTACAGCCGTTGTATCCTCTCCTGCAGCAAGTCAGCCCACAGCTGTTGTACCTCAGGATCTGGCAGATTGGCACTGCGTCTGAGTTGACGTCCGAGCTGATCCCACACACAAGACAGAGAGGACCTCAGCATGACGCAAGCAGTCCATGGACACACATGCCATGCGTGGACGGGCGCTGTCTTGTCGAAAGACTGTACCAGGGTGCTGTCCTAGGAGGGGTAAGACATGCAGACACAATATGTGACTGACGCAACGCTGTGCCGTCAGGGTCCCCTGAATCACTACCAGAGATGACCTGAAGTCATACCCTATGGTTCCCCACACCATGATGCCAGGAGTACAGTCATCCGTGGTAATGCAGAACAGAGATTCATCGCTGAACACGGTACGACACCACTCACCATCAGTCCATGCCTTCCAGTTACAGCACCACTCCAAACACAGCTGTCACTGCGCTGGTGTTAATGGCAGCCTATACATGGCACAGTGAACCCGTAGTCCGGCAGATGCCAGGCATTGATGACACGGGGTGTTGTCATGAGGTTCTGTAGTGCTTGGTGCACATAATGACAAACCTCCCTTGGTGTGGTCTGTCTTGGGCGACCAGAACCTCCACATGTGGGTGCTCTCACCTGCCCATTGGTTCCAACATCGGGCCACTGTGACATCTGTACGCCCCACATGCCAGGCAACTGCACGATATGACCACACAGCCTCATGCAAACCCACAATGAGACCCAAGTGCTGGTAATGCTATCTAATGCGTCTGTGAGGCATTTTCTGTGTCTGGTGACTAGAGAGGCGAGCTCCTTGCAAATGGAATCATCTACATAACCCCTCACTGGTCTGCACGTGTACCGAATTACGTCCAAATCGGACAATTACTTTTGGGTGCTTAACTTTTTTTGTCACTGTGTGTTTTGGTTTTGAAACGCATGCAAGTGGACAGGTACATGTAAAGTGCCATAAGGCAAAACAGAACTCAAAGATTTTTTATTCATTTTCTTTTCATATTCATCAACATTACATATAAAAGACAGTGTGTAGGTTCATTGGTCATTTCAATGTTAATAAAATGGAATAAAATAAAAGCTGTCCAAAACACACCACTTTACATTAAACCACCCTAAATGGCTGTTTAGATCTCAACTAGAAATTCTGAAAAATGGCAGGAATTTCCCCTTAACCTGAAGCCATCTGAGGAGGGTATACCTTTTTGTGTGATCTTCACACAGTCTGCGATTTTCTCATACTCTGCCAGCTCCTGGTACAAAAACGACAAAGGGATTATTTACATTGCATATGCATTCCAATGTTCATATCACTTCATTTTGTGTGTTAATAAGGGCTCAGTTATGTGTGTGTGTGTGTGTGTGTGTGTGTGTGTATGGAGGGTCTATGCATGGTGAGACTGCATCACAGCTCTGGGAGGGGTCACACAGGGGAGGGATTATCAGGTTTGAGAATAAATCAGTGACAGTTCATTAAAAACTATGACACATCTGTTTACAGTCGTTTCCAGTGACGCAGCACCACCGTGCGAGTGATGACGGCACCGTCCTGCTGCTGCACGTGCGCTTCTCGCGCTGCTCACCATGATCATGCGCGCGATGTCCTTGCAGTCCTCGAGCGTGGCGGCGCGGATCGTGAAGTCCATCTGACTTTAGTGCTCTGAACAAAACCCGGTGATAAACGAACAGGAACTCGCAACGTGGGAGCAATGAATGGAGGAGAGTGACGAGGCTGGCGGGCTGGTTTTACATCACAACCGCTCCAAACAACTGAGACTCCGGCCACCTGTCGGCCTGTCGCAGAACTGCAGCCTGGCTGACCACGAGATCTGAAAGAGCATCACCAAACTTCAGAGTATGTCATTCATTTATAACCGTGAAGTCTATGCGTGATCGCACTGGGTAATACATTAAAGAAACCACACCTGTATATGTGGAGTTCGATCATTAAAAAACCCGTGGACAGAAGTATAGGGACACACCTCTTAATTATTGAACTCAAGTGGCCCGTACTTCCACTGAAGGGCAAACTTAATGCTTCAGCATTCCAAGACAGTTTGGACAACGCCATGCTTCCAACTTTGTGGACACAGTTTGGGGAAGAACTTTTTCTATTCCAGCATGACTGTGCCC
>JBBPCZ010000012.1:12712230-12726313 GCA_037974445.1 Brycinus macrolepidotus
CGTATAAAAACAGACTCAATGCCTAGTCATTTCAAATAGAATTTATGTAGGCAACGATTTAGTGTACTTTACTGTAGTCCTTTCTCCTATTTCACCAGCCCTGACAACTCTTACAAGCTGCCCAAAATCACATGCACTGATGACTGCATTTGAAACTTTGTGGGCATGATGTAATGTTTAATTCTGAGGCTCTCTTGGCTCATCATACCAAGAGACAATGTATATACCTAACACAGTGACACACTTGCTGATCTAAGGTCAGCTTCTCTGTAGATGATACTACACTGTTACAAAGTGTAGAACAGGCTCCAGATCAGTGTATGAGTAATAAGGGAGAGTACAACCTAGTGCAACACAGGAAGCTGCCTCCTTTTCCTGTTTAGTCTATGACGTTATGCAGTTCTTTTCTCCTTCTGCCTTTTTCTTACTACTGTCACCAAAAATAAATACCTAAGTCATTTTAGTTGCATATAAGAGGTCCTATAGCTGACAGAAGACATAGCCTTTCTTTCTCTTTTTTAAGACATAGAATTAAAATGACATATAACTATGATCTGTTCCCTTATAATGCAGTTTGACTGTAAGTGTGTTATGTGTGCCATTTATTGAAAGACTTGAACCCTTTTATTAGCCCACAACACTATTAGAATAGGTGATTACCATCCTATTGCACGAAATTCATGAAGGGTTTCTCAATCTTCAGTGTATCCACCCAGTCTATTTTTGGTCCATTTCAACCGCCAAAATACCTGAATGGGGTATTCAGTGGACTGTGCAGATGGCCTATGATGGATTCAAAGACCAGCCTTACTTTTAGATTTAGGATTTTTTCTTGGACTACTCTACATTTTACACTTAATTTTTCTCTGTTTACTTTTACTTTCACTGTATCATTGTTTCCCCCTATTTCCCCTCTATCTATGCAGGTTAGATATGTAAGGTTAATGAGTTACCATCTTAAACATATTTGCTGTAAAAGACATCACATCAACAGCCTTAAGAGACTGAGTCACATGACCAATGAGCTCACTGTCTGGGACATGACCCTCTGCTCATTTCCTCACTCAGATATCACGATGGTGCTTACTTTTTGTTTCCCTTATATGGACGTCTTCTCTATAGCTGCCATTAACATTTCTTAGGACATGGATCCTTTTTTTGTGCAGTTCAGCAAAGATACTTCACTATGGGGCAACCCCAGGGAGAAATATCTGACACATCCTAACATTTAAATGCATGACAATCGTTGAGAAACTCAAAAATACAGATTCAACACACGTTCAGAAGTCAGCAGAGTCCGTAGTATTTAAAATACATTCTTTCCTTAACAATGACCAGAGGCTCTTGACCTTCACTTACAAATGAGGGTGCAGAGGTTTTGGAAAGTAATGCTGACTGCCTTGTGCTGGAGTGTGTATTCAAACAGGTAATTATTTAGGAAGCACATGTTTGTTATTAAAACACCCATGTCAACGTGTGGAAAAACACATAGACCCAGATCTACTGTAAACAGGCACGCTCCAACACATCAGCTTTCACACCAGCAGGTCTGGGAAACTCCTCAATGTGCAGCAATACATTGATACGTTAAGAAATTCAAATAAATACAAAAGTAGTTGAAGGTGAACTGCAGCTGAATCGTAAACTGATTGATTGACTACCAGAGACAAACTGAAAAAGATGCTTTTAAGTCGTAAGCTAACTTCATTAAAACAAAAGTTAAACAGATGGCATGATGAAGAGGGCTCAGTGCCATTTCCAGTACAGGTTTCTCATGATATGGTTATGGAGTGATCACTCCATTGTATAACTTTAGCAAAGGAAGTTAAGATGGTGGGTGTTTCTTATATTCGGTACAAATATGATTCATTGAGCAAGTTAACCAGTAAACAAATAGTTCCACTTTGTGGAACACAATACAACATACTGTGGTTCAAGTGTCTTTCCTGGAACTGGAGCAGTAGTTCTCGAAATTCAGTGGCCCATACTATCCACAAAGGATCGTACTCTAAAAGAGACAGATAAATGCCGCTCTAGAGTGACTGATAATGAGATCAATAATGGTCTTCAAATATCCTAAATATATCTTTGTTCTTTGCATGTAATGTAAAACAGCAAAATCCTGTTTGTCTGTTTGTCACTTTTACCATAATCAGTCTCTCTATTTCTCTCTCTCCCTCTCTCTCTCTGTCTCACACACACACACACACACACACACACACACACACACACACACACACAATGTACTACACAACGTGGACAAAGTGTTTTTGGCTTGTAGCCACAGAAGGGCGTGTTGCTTTATGCTTCAGTGTATGTGTGAGATTTGAGAATGCAGACAAAGAGGATGTTATCTTACTGGAACAGTGCTGCTTGAAAGTTAACTCTTTAGAATGTTCTATATCTCTGCATAGATGAGACCTAAAACATCATCAGATTTTCATTGCCTAAAAAGAAAAGGGGTCTAATTAAACAAATTATTAAATGACCAAAAGTATTTTGTTTGGTCATATATTTATTGAGATAAACGATACAACAATGCATATCCGTGGGTGGCAAAAGTATGTGAACCTTTGTTTTCAGCATCTGGTGTGACCCCCTTGTGCAGCAATAACTGCAACTAAACGTTTCCATCCTGCACATTGTCTTGGAGGAATTTTAGCCCATTCCTCTATAAAGAAGAATTTCAACTCTGGGATGTTACTGAGTATCTTAACAATAATTGCTCGCTTCAGGTCCTTCCACAATGTTTCTATTGGGTTTAGATCAGGACTTCGACTTGGCCATTCCAAGACTTTGTCCTTCTTTAACCATTCTATGGTAGAATGACCTGTGTGCTTAAGATCACTGTCTTGCTGCGCGACCCACATTCTCTTGAGATTCAGTTCACAGACAGACATCCTGTCATTTTCATTTAGAATCTGCTGGTGTAATTCAGAATTCTTCAATCTGTCAATGATGGCAAGCCACCCTGGCCCAGATGTAGCAAAACAGACCCAAACCATGATACTACCACCACCATGTTTCACAGATGGGATAATCTTTTTATGCTGAAATGCAGTTTAATTTCCCCAAACATAATGCTTCTCATTTAAGTCAGAAAGTTCTATTTTGGTCTCATCTATACACAAAACATTTTCCAAAAGCCTTTTGGCTTGTTCATGTGATTTTAGCAAACTGCAGACAGGCATCAGTGTTATTTTTAGAGAGCATGCACACCATTGTTGTTCAGTGTTCTCCTGATGGTGGACTCATGAACATTAACATTAGGCAATGCGAGAGCAGCTTTTAGTCACTTAGAAGTTACCCTCGGTTCCTTTGTGACCCCATGGGCTGTTATTCGCTTTGCTCTTGCAGCAATCTTTGGTGTTCAGTCACTCCTGGGGAAGGTAACAGTTGTCTTGAGTTTCCTCCACTGGTAAACAAACTGCCTGACTGTGGATTGGTGGAGTCCAGCTCTTTAGAGGTGGCTCTGTAATCTTTTCCAGCATGATGCGCAACAACAACTGAGGTCCTGAGAAATCTGTGTGGTGCATGCTATGAAACACTTTCACACACATGTTGCGGTGATCAAAAAATTTGGTAGATTCCTATTCTTTTAAAAAAAACAGAGTGCCTTACTGTTATCCCATAGATTTAAAACACCTAACTCTAATTTCACCTTCAAATTAACTGCTAATCCTAGAGGTCCACATAATTTTGCCACTCACAAAAGTAATGCTGACAGTCATGTAATCATTTTCCTCAAAAAATAAATGGCCAAGTATGATAATTTTTGTCTCATTTGTTTAACTGGGTTCTATTTAAATATTTCTAAGACTTGAATGAAAATCTGTGTGACCTAGAAAATCATATCCATGCAGAAATACAGAACATTCCAAAAGGTTCACAAACTTCCAAGCACCACTGTAGGTGAATATAGCTTATAGTATGCACACTATCTCACAGCGGGTAAATATAACCCATTGCCAGGTCTGACAAGGACTATAAATTACTCATTTTATGTATAAATGAATACAAACAAACAAATTACAGCAAAACAGTGTAGACAAAGGATGGTGGTTTCATCATGAGCGCTAAGCTGTTCTTGTAAGGGGTGCTGTTAAACCTGTTTTGAAATTCGTTCGGATGGACAATGGAATATGATCACTTCATTTGGGTTGCATGAGTATATTTGTGTAATATTTACTAATAAACACTATAAATAAAGTTAGAAATCATATACTTATCAAAAGAGAGGGAAATACTGAAATCACTTAGACAAAAGAAATACAGTATACCTGTGTAAACATATTCCATTTAAATATATTTCATAGGTATTCTTAACACCTTTCTATTAATGAGAAAGTTGATAATAAAGCAAACTGTATAATGAAAATTTTAATTAAAACCAGGCCAAACTAGGCCAAAACTCTGCAAGCTATAAATAATAGTATAAAGGAATTAAGTTTTGGATAATTCGTTAATTCTTTATTTATAGAATATCATAAACAATTTATTCTCTGTCTGTTCTTTGTCTACTTTTAGAAACTAAATCAGTAAAAGTTTCCATTTGTAATCTAGGTTTCACATCAGATATTTTTTTTTGTATGCATTAAATCTGAAATGGCTATAGGTGACAGCCTTGATAACACTGTATGTGAATGTTCATTTGTTTCTAAATTAAGAACAGTGTTTTGGCCCAAGATCTACTATGTGGAAATACTAATATCAATACCAGCCCTACAAATCTTTTGCTGTAATGGGCCAGGAAAGACAAGGGGAGGTGCAAGTGCGTGACGATTTCCAAGCCAAAACCAGATCCAGGCGAAGGAAACAAGCTGAAAACAAGCCGAAGGTACACATATACACAAAGCACAATGGAGAACCAAACTATTCAGGATAAGAGGGGTGAAATTAATACTTTTAGACAGAGGTGCAGGGGATAGAGAATTTAAGGGGAATACGAAAGACCATTTCATTTCATATTTCAGTACCCCGCTTTTACGCTTGGACCCTGACAGAGACCAGTCTTGGCAGGAAGATGACCAGTGGACACCGGCGGCCAGGATTGGAGAGAGGGACAACGATGGGGACCAGGGGACTGCAGCCAGGAGGCTGGGGTGCTGGGGCAGCAGGGGTCCCAGTGGAAACGAGGTGCTTTCAGACACCGGCTGTGATGAGGTGCTCTCTGGAGCAGTAAGGGTGCAAACGAGGTGCTTTCCGGAGCAGCAAGGGGTCCCAGCGATGCAGGCGGCAGGGTGCTCCCCACAGCAGCAGGTGATGTTGGTGAGATGCTCTCTAGAGCAGCGGATAGCTGCCTAATATTTTGTCTAGTCCTACAAAAGAACTACTGAAGCACAAATTGCTGAAAAGGTTAATACTGCCTATGATAGAAAAGCACTAGAACATGCCTTTAGGGCTGCATAGCCACAGACCAGTCAAAGTACCCATGCTGAACCTTATTCTCCACCGCAAGTGTCTACAATGGACATGTGAGCATCAGAACTGACCACAAAGCAATGGAAGAATGTGGCCTGGTCTGAAGAATCATGTTTCTTTTTACATCTTATGGACGTCCAGGTGTGTGTGCATTGATTACCTGGGGGGAGAGATGGCACCAGGATGCACTATGGGAAGAAGCCAATGTGATACTCTGGGCAATGATCTGCTGGGAAACCATGGGTCTTTCATGTGGATGTTACTTTGACACGTACCAACTACCTAAACATTACTGGTTTTAATGTTAAGGCTGATCGGTGTATATAAGATGTTGGTAACCACATAAATTATTTACAGGTTATATAAAATTGTTTAGAAGCTTTAAAATCTTTTCAATAACCTGATGACATCAGCAAATAGTGTAAAATGGCTCCAATGCTCTTGATCAGCATGACATGCAGTACTTGCTAAAAATAAAGTAAACATTACTGTCGTCTGAGTCACCATTGGGTCAATTTCCCCATTGAAAGAATACGTGAGAAGAAAACATGTTCAACCAGGTAACACTGAGACAGATAGAAAGATATGCATGGGTATGTGTGTATGTGTCTGCATGCTTGTTTAAATACCTTTGTGCATGGTATGCCTGTTGGTTTTAAACATATGGGGAACACAGAGTTCTCAAGTGTTTGTTTCTTTGTGTCTGTATGTGGTGTGTGTATGTGGGTGGGTGAGTGGATGTTAAAGATGAAGAGGGCAATGCTATTTTGTTTAATACATTTAAACACATGATGAATCACATGTCTTTCAATGAAGTTCCCATTAGGTATTTTTCCCCGTGACACCAAGGGAGCAGCCTTATGAATGCAACAATGCAGTCATCACTAATCCCACTCATTGAACCTACACTCGCACATCATATTCTAGGCTCACTTTGAGCAAGGATGCCAAAAAAGCCATAATAACCTCCCTTGAAAATCTGCCCCCATCTAAGAGAAAAGTAGAATCTTTCAAATATTTTCAGAATTTCTTGGTATTTGGTATGTTCCCTGTTACATAAATGACAGTTTACACTTAAACCAGCATGGACCCCACAAGTTTCCCAAAGTGCTAAACCCGGTGATGAATAGATCAAACCCACCTGTGGGTCGTTTGAACATCAGCTTCAATGTAAGAGACCGCGCTAAAAAAATCTTAACATAGTCAAAGTCACACTTTACATATTTACCTAGAAATAGTACAGAATCCTGAATATTACTTTTTCAATTTTGTCATAACTTTTCTTTGCAAACCTTTCTGTTTGTTGGATTAGACTGTTTTTGGTTGCAGTTGATGATCCAGAATAGGTTCTATTATATTCAGATATGTTTAGGCAGTAAAGGTCTTTTGATCCCACCGTCCTCTTTGAACTTTGAATTTTGATCACTGTTTTTCACTATGGAATCCGAGCAGGAGTCAAAAAACCAAGACCAGCAATTCGTTTGCTGAAATTTTTGTCTAAGAATGAAAATATTTTCAGTATGCTTTCTATGGAAGTTTATATATCCCGTTTTGTGTCTCTAACTCAGGAATGGATTGTGACATTTAGTTCTCATTGAGATTTTGTCAGTTGATCTCACGCCTGTGCATGATAAGATGCAGTCAGTTGCATGGGAGGCCCATACTGAACTAGTGGGCGGCTGCCTTGTTTGTACCATGACTCTGGTGCAGGGGAAAAGAAAGCACAAAAGGCTTTTTATAGTCTTTTTGGACTTCCCTCCGCTTACAATCTTGGTAATCATAGCAGAACAAATAGCACTGGCCCAAACAAGCCATTCAGCTGATAGTGACAGATAAGCATCTGCAAATGCAATGTATAGAGCCTGGGGGGATTAATAGCAAGTCTTCATTTCATTGCACCAAATGTACATATTTGTAAAGGCAAATGTGTTTACTTTTGAATGCTGTATGTTTCTGCACTCAAATGATCAAACTGCATTAAAGGGTATCTTATCAAGTCACCAGAGTCGTGTTTCTATGCCATGAACAAGGGAAATGATGGGGAGGAAACAGGTAATTAGGTTGGGAGGCTTGGGAGGAGTGCCACAATGGGACTGTCTGTAAATAAGGCGCTGAGTATATTACATGAACACATTTACTTCAACATTGCCTTTTAAACGCATTTCATCAATAAGAAACAATTCATCTGTCGTTTTTCCTTTCGCTGAAGGCTGCTGGAAAGGAACACTTTTATACACTCATACATGCCATCCCATAAAGCTCCAAGGACAAGTACTGGCAACATAATGAAACAAACGGTACCAGAGAGAAACTGCTGTTTTCACTCCCACCCTTACCAGGAGCAGACTCTTTCTTGTCATTACGTCAAATGCTGTACCTGTAACAAGCATTCAGTCATCCTCAGGCTGAGACTTGGACGTCAAACGCCTGGAAAACCATGCCTTTATGTGGTTTGGTGAGTGTGTGCTTTTATTCTGAGTGTGTGTGTGTATTAATGGGGGCAGGGGGTGTAAGTGGCGTCACTGGTACCTCAATAATGGCAGTGCTGTGCTGCTAAAAGTAGGGTGGGTGTGCCGCCCAGGCCTAAGTGCTGATTACACAGAAGCCCTGTGTTCTCTCCTCTGTCCACACACATGGTACCTATTTAGCCTGTTTTCGCTTCACTGCCCTTTCAGAAAGCACAGAAGGGGGAAAAACTGCTAGCCAAGATATTAAATTCATCATACCTCATCAGAACTAATCACATAATCTATGGGACACTTGCTCAGGCCTACATATGTTTTTCTTGTCTGGTGCAGTTTTGGGTTGGGAGCTGTTTTGTTGGAGGTCACTAAAACAGTAAAGGCGACAGTAATGGTTTTGTACAGGTGTGCCCTTTGTTGTTGTTTTTTTTTTGTGCAACCTTAGACTTTCTTGCCTGCCCTGCAGTAAAGGTGCACAGCTGATAAAGGGAACTGGATGCTATCTTTATCTCCACATTTACATACTGGCTTGCTATGCTCTCATTCCACAGAGGGCACAGTTTGTCCTTTGAAAAAAAAAAGAGAGAAATATTTCCTCTGAGGGAAGGCTCACGTACACCACAGCCTCGATTTGCGAAGCTGAAAACGAGACGTTGCACACTCCCATCATCATCACCACTCTGCTTCTCTTTTGCCCAAGCTTCATGATTTGTACTCAAGTCAGTAAGAGTGCCCACATTTTACTTTCTCCACCCATATTGGGGCAGATTCAGACTCCTGCTCCAGGATTGGTCAGCAGTTCAAACTTGTGGCTTTATAATTTCATTGGTTGGGCTCTTCATTATGAATTAAAAAGTGAAAGATTTTTAAATATTTATGTAAATAATAACATTATGACGTCACTGGAAATATACAAAATGAGTAGGTTTCTCAAATCTGATCAGGCTGAAGTTTGTTACCCTCTGTTTTGAGTAAAAGTTAGTGAGCCCGTCTGGGGATTTAGCCAATGGGAGCACAGGGGGTGCGGCCTGTCTGAAAACGGGTGGGGAAAAAAATGCCGTGTGCCCACAGTGCTCATATACAGCTCATCCAGAGTCAGTGGTGAGTCACTCTGAGGAAAGAGAGGATACAAAGAGAGAGCTGGAGGTGGGAGCACGCCTTCTCCACCACATGAACGTTCTCCAACGCTAGAAAAGGACATTTTCTCCAATGTCTGAAATAAACCAGCTAGGAGATGCACATCGCACGCCGAGCTTTCTTTTAGTTGTTAGATAGGACAGAAGCGTCAGTTCTTGTCGGATCTTTCAGTCTTCTGTTACCAAGAGTGGGAAATCTGCTGTCCGGGAGCAACGCATGGTTTTCCTGTGGACGGACTCAGAAACACATAAAGTTTGCATGAAAGGTAAGTAGAAAATATAATTTCCCGCAAACGTAGCGAACGTGTTTGCCAATTGTACTGAAAATGAGCTTTACTGAATTTTACTGAAAATGAACTTTACTGAATTTTACTGAAAGTGAACTTTACTGAATTTTACTGAAAGTAAACTTTACTGAAAATGAACTTTACTGAATTTTACTGAACATGAATTTAATTGAAAAATGAGCTTCACTGAATTTCACTGAAAATTAACTTTACTGGGTTTTACTGTAAAATTAATTTCACTGAATTTGACTGAAAATGAATTTCACTGAATTTGACTGAAAAATGAACTTTACACGTGTGGGATAAACGAGAGAAGTTAATTTTAGTTTTACACTAGCCACATAACAGATTTTTCGACATTTCGCATATTTCAACAATGATTTCACATGAACATTATTATTATTATTATTATTATTATTATTATTATTATTATTATTATTATTATTATTATTTTAGGCTTTTTGTTTTACTGTGCCTCTAAAGGCAGCAGTACTCATGGAAGTGTGTGTTACAGGTGTTTGGGGTCTTTAGAGGACTTCAAGTGGCTGTACAGAATAAAACCCATCACACGTGTAAATTATAGATGAATGGCAGCTTTCAAGCCTGCTCAACAGCTTCTGCTTTCTTTAATTGAACACTGGTGTCTCAGTTAGGCAGCGTTTCCCAGACTGGCTAATAGTGAAAACCTTATAATACAATGAACACAGTGAAGTCTCCTGATATAAGTCTCTCATGATTACAAGATAAAGCACGACAGAGCATGCCATAGCTTATGTATTGGCTGACAATTGGCTTATTCCCCTCCTGCTGACTCCGTGGACTCCTGGAAAATATTAACCACCTCCATGTGGATCAGAGCTGGTTTTAGCCTGTAGGTTGTTCACTTATGGGAAGGATTCTGTGAAAGAACACGTGGCTGTGAATGATCTGTACTTCTCACTGTCAGTCCGGCCTCTGGGGTCAAATCACTGTCTAGTTTGTTTGTGCTCCCCAAAAAACATGACATACCAAGGCCAAGCATGCCATTGTCTTTGGGACAAGAAATACTTTCAGGGGTGGCGGGAATGTGGACCAAAGCTGTTTCCTGTCTAAGACTGTGGCTCAACAATGGCCATCACTGCTGAAGCAGTTGGTGGTCCAATTCCTGGCCAACTTCAGAAGCAGTCGGGGATGTTGAAATAATGGGCCAGAAAGGAGAAAGGGGGGAAAAAATAAAATGCTCTACAATAGTTTGGACCGCAGGCTGATCACAATGTACTGAAAAAAAGTGAGATGTTTTCAGGAACTGAAGACAAAGAAGAATACAGCCTTTACATAACCGGTATCCACTCTTACCGCGACTGGATTCAGTGCAGCCACTGTCAGTTGAGACATTTGTGTCAATTGCATGTTTCAGGTGGCAGATCTGCTTGACCAAAGTGCATAGTTAACGTAGTCTGACTAAAAACGGACAAGAGCTGTAGTCCATAGGCCCAGTAAGATTTTTATGGTCCACTTCTTTTAGTTAATGTACGTAAGTTAGCAGGTCTTCAGTTAAAATTGCCCAGTGAAATAACTGCAGACCCTTTAATAGGTGTTTTTGTAGAAAACTTGACAATGCAGAAAACTTGAAAATCCTACTACTAGATTAATGTCTAACGTATAGACACTGGACACATCATCTTGTGTGACACTGGTTAGAGTAGCAGTTTTCACTTTCAGACAAAAATATAGGCTGTTAAATATTTGATGAACCTGAATGAACGTTCTGACGAGTGCGACTGATCCTGCACCGAGCTTTAAGGGTTTTGCACTCTTCTCTGTAAAGGACAGCACAGCTGAGGCGACAGTTAGTAAACGGTAGTCTGTTTGGAGCATCGCAGGTTCTTGATACACATTTACAATTAATCATACCTTAAGAATTTCTTCATGGAATTAAGTGATTCTTCTGTAACCCAAAGAACCTTCTTTGGCCACTTTTCATATTTTAGAAGGTGCGTCTCTTGCAGCATGATGCAATGTCCTCCCAACTCCTTGATGCATGATGTAACTTTGCTGCCGAAGCCTCCGATGTGTTGATGTGTAGCTCATATCCTTTCCCTTTTTCTTTCTCACTCAGATCTTGTGGGTAAGTCCCACCACTCCATGCTGGGCATATCACTGGAAAAAGGGAAGACGGAACCTTCTCATTCTAAAGGCATCCATCTCTTCCAGTGCTCTCCCACCATGTCTCTGGCATCTTTCCACTTGATGCAGACCCTAAAGAACTCTCCCGCAGCCCTCCGCAGGCACTTCCGACGGGACCGCACTGAGAGCCTGTCTCATGGGGACCCCATTTTCAAGGTGCACTATTTGGGTACCAAGAAGATCTTCTCTCTGGACCTTGAGCAAGCAGAGGATGCCATTGATCGACTTCTTGATGGCACACCTGGGAAGTTATCCAAGGACCATGCCCTGGTGGTGCGGCCACGCTACGTGGAAGTCAAAGAGTTGAGCACTGGGAGACAGCTCACCAAGACCTACCTGCACGACATTGCATACTGTGCCTCGCACACAGCCCGGCCCAACGTGTTCCTCTATATCTGCAGGCAGCCCGGTCAGCAGCTGCAGTGCAGAGTGTTCTGGTGTAGCCGAGTAGAAAGGGCTAAGGACATGACTGCCTGTCTGGCGAGATCATTTCAGAGGGCGCTGAATGATTGGCAGGATGGGTGTGCCACTTTGGCACAAGCCGAGGGTGTTGCTAAGGAGGACGAGGCGCTCAGCAACACTGCTGTACCCAAAGTCTCAACGCTGCCAGCCAGTTTGGGAAAAGGTGAGTACGGCATAGAACAGTGATTTAGCACCCTCTTAGAAATCTACTGTCATGTGAAAGTAAAAGCATTTTGATTTAAGCTGTGCAATGTAGACAAAATACCAGACTTGACTTCATCAAAACTCAATTAATCAAAACACCCACAGAAAAATTTCTTTGTGGTGGTCAAGATGTTAACAGAACACAGTAAAAAAACAAAACAAAAAAAAAACATTGTGACTCTTTAGAGCAGGATCTTAGCCACAAAAGGCCTGCATGGCTCAATCCAATCAAGAAGAAGCACACTTGATTCCACACCTTTCAGTTGGTCTTCAAACAGTTGAATATTATGGATTACTCGTGAGGTGTTTTCCTGCTTGGTTGTAATGAAAACCTACAGCCACCTTTGTATCGGTGTAGTATTGGTGATCCCTGGATGCGAGGGCTCATTCTAAGTCCAGAATTATGACAATGATTAAGACAATTAATATTTTGCAGCTCTAGTTTTGATTTTTGTAAGAATATGCTATATGCATGGTCTTTATTGTTGTATTTACACTAATGTTGTCTTTTTTGTGTATGTATGCAGTCCGTTGGAAGAAGAAGGGCTCTGTATCTCGTAGCCCTTTAAGAGCCATCACCAGACGGGGATCAGGAAGTGACAGCTGGCACTGAGTGGCCCAGGTTCCACTCTGCTGCTTAATCTTTTGACCCCTATGGGATCTTGCCAACAAGAAGGCACTTTTGATGTTTGGGGAGGTGGGAGGGAAGACGAAGACGACTACAGCTGGACTTTTCAGAATGCGCTCCACCAAACATTTCCGCCCAGGAAAGTACAGTCTTAAAGCTACAGTCAGTGTTTGAACTGATGTCAAATTTGCTGTTAGTGTTCCATCAGGACAGAGGAACTGACGCATGATGACAAGGACGAGCCAGTGGTTAGGTGTTGGTCATTTTTATTTCATTTATGAGTCATCTTATTGATAGCAGTGTTGCTTTTGTACCAATGTCAGTACTTTGGGACCATCAAGACCGAACTTCATGCAGACAAACTATATTACCAAAGTCAACCAAAACCAACCTAACCAGTTGCTAACAGTAACACAATTGTTTTAATAATGTTTATTTATTATTTCCTCCCCTCAGAACTGTTGTAAGTACATAGAAATGTTTGGGAAGTGGGTGAGTGTGACTGATGAGGAACAGAAAACATGTCTGTGTTTGTTTTGGACATGTCATGTTGGAGATTTGTGTGGGAACAGGGAGGATGCTGGGACCAGAATGTGCTACAGTAGCTTATGTTACAAGGTTAGAGACAGACAGTTCTATCTAATTCAAGCATCAGAGTGGATTGGTGTCCAAACGTATAGTTATAAACTACAACTATTAGGCGTACATAGACTTTTAGGCACACTGCTATAGTCTTAGGCCCTGTTGCAGTCCTGCCACGTTAGAAGAGTGCTGCATCATTGGTCTATATTAATTCTTGAATCCATTCACCATGAAAACAAAAAGGCTCTGCTGTGTCAGGGCTAAATAGATTATCCTGTAGAATAACCACATTAACATTAGAAGAGTTCTGCCTCCTGCTGAACAGTCAGACAATAAGCTATAGCCTTAAGTGCTGTTTCCCAAAAGAAAACAAGTGACTGCGTGGCTATTTTACATTCTTGTGTGCACTTGGTAAGAGAACATGGTGCACCCTGAACGGTTTGGAATTCCTGTCATGCACCTGCATTCCAACAGAGCCATTCTGAACCCCTTTATCTCCTGTCCCATCCTCCTTTTTTCTGTCTGCCTTCATGAGACTGCAAGTTTTTGAACCACAACATAACTGGGTGTGTTTTTTTTTTTCTCCTTAATTTTGCAGACTCATTCTAAGCTAGTGACTTTTCCAGACAGTGAGATCAAAATGCTGATTATGCTAACATATGCAGGTGTGTGTGTGTGTGTGTGTGTGTGTGTGTGTGTGTGTGTGTGTGTGTGTGTGTGTGTGTGTGTGTGTGT